>OY754467.1:25547200-26147200 GCA_963575645.1 Xanthostigma xanthostigma
CGACAATTAGGTGCAAATGAGTCTTTATATGCAAAATTGCTTTATTTCAAGAGGGTAAGTCTCTTTACACTATAACATTTAGGTTTGGATCATTCTCTCATAAGAAAATGCAAACTGCATATTTACTATCATTTTCACGCAGACAAGCAGTTTTTAGATGCTTCACGACAATTGCGTGCAAATGAGTCCTTATAGGCAAAATTGCTTTATTTTACAAAGGTAAGTCTATTTAAACTATAACATTCAGGTTTGGATCATTCTCTCATAAGAAAATGCAAACTGCATTTTAACCATTATTTTAACGCATACAAGCAGTTTTTACATGCTTTATGACAATTAGGTGCAAATGAGTCCTTATAGGCAATATTGCTTTATTTCATGAGAATAAGTCTATTTACACTATAACATTCAGGTTTGGATCTTTCTCTCATAAGAAAATGCCAACTGCATAGTAACCGTTATTTAAACGCAGACAAGCAGTTTTTACATGCTTTACGACAATACGGTGAAAATGAGTCTTTATAGGCAAAATTGCTTTATTTCATGAGGGTAAGTCTATTTACACTATAACATTCAGGTTTGGATCATTCTCTCATAAGAAAATGCAAACTGCATATTAACCATTATTTTAACGCAGACAAGCAGTTTTTACATGCTTCACGACAATTGCGTGCAAATGAGTCCTTATAGGCAAAATTGCTTTATTTTACAAAGCTAAATCTATTTAAACTATAACATTCAGGTTTGGATCATTCTCTCATAAGAAAATGCAAACTGCATATTAACCATTATTTTAACGCATACAAGCAGTTTTTGCTAGATGACAATTAGGGGCAAATAAGTCCTTATAGGCAAAATTGTTTTATTTCATGAGTGTAAGTCTATTTACACTATAACATTCAGGTTTGGATCATTCTCTCATAAGAAAATGCAAACTGAATATTGACTATCAATAATTGTTAATATGCAGTTTGCATTTTCTTATGGGAGAATGATCCAAACCTGAATGTTATAGTGAAAGTAGACTTACCTTTGTGAAATAAAACAATTTTGCCTTTAAGGACTTATTTCCACCTAATTGTAGTAAAACATGTGAATACTGCTTGTCTGCGTGTAAATGATAGTAAATATGCAGTTTGCATTTTCTTATGAGAGAATGATCCAAACCTGAATGTTATAGTGTAAATAGACTTACCGTTATGAAATTAAGCACTTTTGCCTATAAGGACTCATTTGCACCTAATTGTCGTAAAGCATATAAAAACTGCTTGTCAACGTTAAAATAATGGTTAATATGCAGTTTGCATTTTCTTATGAGAGAAAGATCCAAACCTGAATGTTATAGTGTAAATAGACTTACCTTAATGAAATAAAGCAATTTTGCCTATAAGGACTCATTTGCCCCTAATTGTCATAAAGCATGTAAAAACTGCTTGTCTGCGTTAAAATAATGGTTAATATGCAGTTTGCATTTTCTTATGAGAGAATGATCCAAACCTGAATGTTATAGTGAAAGTAGACTTACCTTTGTGAAATAAAGCAATTCTGTTTATTAGGACTCATTTGCACCTAATTGTCATAAAGCATGTAAATACTGCTTGTCTGCGTGAAAATAATAAGAAATGATCAGTTTGCATTATCTTTTGAGAAAATGATTCAAACCTGAATGTTATAATATAAATAGACTTACCTTTGTAAAATAAAGCAATTTTGCCTATAAGGACTCATTTGCCCTCAATTGTCGTAAAGCATGTAAAAACTGCTTGTCTGCGTTAAAATAATGGTTAATATGCAGTTTACATTTTCTTATGAGAGAATGATCCAAACCTGAATGTTATAGTGTAAATAGACTTACCTTTATGAAATAAAGCAATTTTGCCTATTAAGACTCATTTGCTTCTAATTGTCATAAAGCATGTAAAAACTGCTTGTCAGCGTTAAAATAATGGTTAATATGCAGTTTGCATTTTCTTATGAGGGAATGATCCAAACCTGAATGTTATAGTGTAAATAGACTTACCGTTATGAAATTAAGCACTTTTGCCTATAAGGACTCATTTGCACCTAATTGTCGTAAAGCATATAAAAACTGCTTGTCAGCGTTAAAATAATGGTTAATATGCAGTTTGCATTTTCTTATGAGAGAATGATCCAAACCTGAATGTTATAGTGTAAATAGACTTACCGTTATGAAATTAAGCACTTTTGCCTATAAGGACTCATTTGCACCTAATTGTCGTAAAGCTCATAAAAACTGCTTGTCAGCGTTAAAATAATGGTTAATATGCAGTTTGCATTTTCTTATGAGGGAATGATCAAAACCTGAATGTTATAGAGTAAATAAACTTACCCTCATGAAATAAAGCACTTTTGCCTATAAGGACTCATTTGCACCTAATTGTCATAAAGCTTGTAAAAACTGCTTGTATGCGTTAAAATAATAGTTAATATGCAGTTTGCATTTTCTTATGAGAGAATGATCTAAACCTGAATGTTATAGTATAAGTAAACTTACCTTTGCAAAATAAAGCAATTTTGCCTATAAGGACTAATTTGCCCCTAATTGTCATAAACCATGTAAAAACTGCTTGTATGCGTTAAAATAATTGTTAATATGCAGTTTGCATTTTCTTATGAGTGAATGACCCAAACCTGAATGTTATAGTGTAAATAGACTTACCTTCATAAAATAAAGCAATTTTGCCTATAAAGACTCATTTGCACCTAATTGTCGTAAAGCATGTAAAAACTGCTTGTCTGCGTGAAAATGATAGTAAATATGCAGTTTGCATTTTCTTATGAGAGAATGATCCAAACCTGAATGTTATAGTGTAAATAGACTTACCCTCATGAAATAAAGCAATTTTGCCTATAAAGACTTATTTGCACCTAATTGTCGTAAAGCATGTAAAAACTGCTTGTCTGCGTTTAAATAATGGTTAATATGCAGTTTGCATTTTCTTATGAGAGAATGATCCAAACCTGAATGTTATAGTGTAAATAGACTTACCTTTGTAAATAAAGCAATTTTGCCTATAAGGACTCATTTGCACGCAATTGTCGTGAAGCATGTAAAAACTGCTTATTGCGTTAAAATAATGGTTAATATGCAGTTTGCATTTTCTTATGAGAGAATAATCCAAACCTGAATGTTATAGTGTAAATAGACTACCCTTCATGAAATAAAGCAATTTTGCCTATAAGGACTCATTTGCACCTAATTGTCATAAAGCATGTAAAAACTGCTTGTATGCGTTAAAATAATAGTTTATATGCAGTTTGCATTTTCTTGTGAGAGAATGATCCAAACCTGAATGTTATAGTGTAAATAGACTTACCCTCATGAAATAAAGCAATTTTGCCTATAAGGACTCATTTGCACCTAATTGTCATAAAGCATGTAAAAACTGCTTGTATGCGTTAAAATAATAGTTTATATGCAGTTTGCATTTTCTTATGAGAGAATGATCCAAACCTGAATGTTATAGTGTAAATAGACTTACCTTAATGAAATAAAGCAATTTTGCCTATAAGGACTCATTTGCCCTTAATTGTCATAAAGCATGTAAAAACTGCTTGTATGCGTTAAAATAATGGTTAATATGCAGTTTGCATTTTCTTATGAGAGAATGATCCAAACCTGAATGAATAGTGTAAATAGACTAACCTTTGTAAAATAAAGCAATTTTGCCTATAAGGACTCATTTGCACGCAATTGTCGTGAAGCATGTAAAAACTGCTTGTCTACGTGAAAATGATAGTAAATATGCAGTTTGCATTTTCTTATGAGAGAATGATCCAAACCTGAATGTTATAGTGTAAATAGACTAACCTTTGTAAAATAAAGCAATTTTGCCTATAAGGACTCATTTGCACGCAATTGTCGTGAAGCATGTAAAAACTGCTTGTCTACGTGAAAATGATAGTAAATATGCAGTTTGCATTTTCTTATGAGAGATTGATCCAAACCTGAATGTTTTAGTGTGAATAGACTTACCTTTGTAAAATAAAGCAATTTTGTCTATAAGGACTCATTTGCCCCTAATTGTCATAAGGCATGTAAAAACTGCTTGTATGCGTTAAAATAATGGTTAATATGCAGATTGCATTTTCTTATGAGAGAATGATCCAAACCTGAATGTTATAGTGTAAATAGACTTACCCTCATGAAATAAAGCAATTTTGCCTATAAGGACTCATTTGCACCTAATTGTCATAAAGCATGTAAAAACTGCTTGTCTGCGTGAAAATGATAGTCAATATTCAGTTTGCATTTTCTTATGAGAGAATGATCCAAACCTGAATGTTATAGTGTAAATAGACTTACCCTCATGAAATAAAGCAATTTTGCCTATAAGGACTCATTTGCACCTAATTGTCATAAAGCATGTAAAAACTGCTTGCATGCGTTAAAATAATAGTTTATATGCAGTTTGCATTTTCTTGTGAGAGAATGATCCAAACCTGAATGTTATAGTGTAAGTAAACTTACCTTTGTGAAATAAAGCAATTTTGCCTATAAGGACTCATTTGCACCTAATTGTCCTAAAGCATGTAAAAACTGCTTGTCTGCGTTAAAATAATGGTTAATATGCAGTTTGCATTTTCTAATGAGAGAATAATCCAAACCTGAATGTTATAGTGTAAATAGACTTACCTTTGTAAAATAAAGCAATTTTGCCTATAAGGACTCATTTGCACGCAATTGTCGTGAAGCATGTAAAAACTGCTTGTCTGCGTGAAAATGATAGTAAATATGCAGTTTGCATTTTCTTATGAGAGAATGATCCAAACCTGAATGTTATTGTGTAAATAGACTTACCCTCATGAAATAAAGCAATTTTGCCTATAAAGACTCATTTGCACCTAATTGTCGTAAAGCATGTAAAAACTGCTTGTCTGCGTTTAAATAATGGTTAATATGCAGTTTGCATTTTCTTATGAGAGATTGATCCAAACCTGAATGTTATAGTGTGAATAGACTTACCTTTGTAAAATAAAGCAATTTTGTCTATAAGGACTCATTTGCCCCTAATTGTCATAAGGCATGTAAAAACTGCTTGTATGCGTTAAAATAATGGTTAATATGCAGATTGCATTTTCTTATGAGAGAATGATCCAAACCTGAATGTTATAGTGTAAATAGACCTACCTTTGTAAAATAAAGCAATTTTGCCTATAAGGACTCATTTACACGCAATTGTCGTGAAGCATGTAAAAACTGCTTGTCTGCTTTAAAATAATTGTTAATATGCAGTTTGCATTTTCTTATGAGAGAATGATCCAAACCTGAATGTTATAGTGAAAGTAGACTTACCTTTGTGAAATAAAACAATTTTGCCTTTAAGGACTTATTTCCACCTAATTGTAGTAAAACATGTGAAAACTGCTTGTCTGCGTGAAAATGATAGTAAATATGCAGTTTGCATTTTCTTATGAGAGAATGATCCAAACCTGAATGTTATAGTGTAAATAGACTTACCCATATGAAATAAAGCACTTTTGCCTATAAGGACTCATTTGCACCTAATTGTCGTAAAGCATATAAAAACTGCTTGTCAGCGTTAAAATAATGGTTAATATGCAGTTTGCATTTTCTTATGAGAGAATAATCCAAACCTGAATGTTATAGTGTAAATAGACTTACCTTAATGAAATAAAGCAATTTTGCCTATAAGGACTCATTTGCCCCTAATTGTCATAAAGCATGTAAAAACTGCTTGTATGCGTTAAAATAATGGTTAATATGCAATGTGCATTTTCTTATGAGAGAATGATCCAAACCTGAATGTTATAGTGTAAATAGACTTACCTTTGTAAAATAAAGCAATTTTGCCTATAAGGACTCATTTGCACGCAATTGTCGTGAAGCATGTAAAAACTGCTTGTCTGCGTTAAAATAATGGTTATTTTGCAGTTTGCATTTTCTTATGAGAGAATGATCCAACCCTGAATATTATAGTGAAAGTAGACCTACCTCTGTGAAATAAAGCAATTCTGCCTATTGGGACACATTTGCACCTAATTGTCATAAAGCATGTAAAAACTGCTTGTCTGCGTTTAAATAATGGTTAATATGCAGTTTGCATTTTCTTATGAGAGAATGATCCAAACCTGAATTTTATAGTGTAATTAGACTTACCTTCATGAAATAATGCAATTTTGCCTATAAGGACTCATTTGCCCCTAATTGTCATAAAGCATGTAAAAACTGCTTGCCTGCGTTAAAATAATGGTTAATATGCAGTTTGCATTTTCATATGAGAGAATGATCCAAACCTGAATGTTATAGTGTAAATAGACTTACCCTTATGAAATAAAGCAATTTTGCCTATAAAGACTCATTTGCACCTAATTGTCATAAAGCATGTAAAAACTGCTTGTCAGCGTTAAAATAATGGTTAATATGCAGTTTGCATTTTCTTAAGAGAGAATGATCCAAACCTGAATGTTATAGTGAAAGTAGACTTACCTTTGTGAAATAAAACAATTTTGCCTTTAAGGACTTATTTCCACCTAATTGTCGTAAAACATGTGAAAACTGCTCGTCTGCGTGAAAATGATAGTAAATATGCAGTTTGCATTTTCTTATAAGAGAATGATCCAACCCTGAATGTTATAGTCTAAATAGACTTACCTTAATGAAATAAAGCAATTTTGCCTATAAGGACTCATTTGCACCTAATTGTCCTAAAGCATGTAAAAACTGCTTGTCTGCGTTAAAATAATGGTTAATATGCAGTTTGCATTTTCTAATGAGAGAATAATCCAAACCTGAATGTTATAGTGTAAATAGACTTACCTTTGTAAAATAAAGCAATTTTGCCTATAAGGACTCATTTGCACGCAATTGTCGTGAAGCATGTAAAAACTGCTTGGCTGCGTGAAAATGATAGTAAATATGCAGTTTGCATTTTCTTATGAGAGAATGATCCAAACCTGAATGTTATTGTGTAAATAGACTTACCCTCATGAAATAAAGCAATTTTGCCTATAAAGACTCATTTGCACCTAATTGTCGTAAAGCATGTAAAAACTGCTTGTCTGCGTTTAAATAATGGTTAATATGCAGTTTGCATTTTCTTATGAGAGATTGATCCAAACCTGAATGTTATAGTGTGAATAGACTTACCTTTGTAAAATAAAGCAATTTTGTCTATAAGGACTCATTTGCCCCTAATTGTCATAAGGCATGTAAAAACTGCTTGTATGCGTTAAAATAATGGTTAATATGCAGATTGCATTTTCTTATGAGAGAATGATCCAAACCTGAATGTTATAGTGTAAATAGACCTACCTTTGTAAAATAAAGCAATTTTGCCTATAAGGACTCATTTGCACGCAATTGTCGTGAAGCATGTAAAAACTGCTTGTCTGCTTTAAAATAATTGTTAATATGCAGTTTGCATTTTCTTATGAGAGAATGATCCAAACCTGAATGTTATAGTGAAAGTAGACTTACCTTTGTGAAATAAAACAATTTTGCCTTTAAGGACTCATTTCCACCCAATTGTAGTAAAACATGTGAAAACTGCTTGTCTGCGTGAAAATGATAGTAAATATGCAGTTTGCATTTTCTTATGAGAGAATGATCCAAACCTGAATGTTATAGTGTAAATAGACTTACCCATATGAAATAAAGCACTTTTGTTTATAAGGACTCATTTGCACCTAATTGTCGTAAAGCATATAAAAACTGCTTGTCAGCGTTAAAATAATGGTTAATATGCAGTTTGCATTTTCTTATGAGAGAATAATCCAAACCTGAATGTTATAGTGTAAATAGACTTACCTTAATGAAATAAAGCAATTTTGCCTATAAGGACTCATTTGCCCCTAATTGTCATAAAGCATGTAAGAACTGCTTGTATGCGTTAAAATAATGGTTAATATGCAATTTGCATTTTCTTATGAGAGAATGATCCAAACCTGAATGTTATAGTGTAAATAGACTTACCTTTGTAAAATAAAGCAATTTTGCCTATAAGGACTCATTTGCACGCAATTGTCGTGAAGCATGTAAAAACTGCTTGTCTGCGTTAAAATAATGGTTATTTTGCAGTTTGCATTTTCTTATGAGAGAATGATCCAACCCTGAATATTATAGTGAAGGTAGACCTACCTTTGTGAAATAAAGCAATTCTGCCTATTGGGACACATTTGCACCTAATTGTCATAAAGCATGTAAAAACTGCTTGTCTGCGTTTAAATAATGGTTAATATGCAGTTTGCATTTTCTTATGAGAGAATGATCCAAACCTGAATTTTATAGTGTAATTAGACTTACCTTCATGAAATAATGCAATTTTGCCTATAAGGACTCATTTGCCCCTAATTGTCATAAAGCATGTAAAAACTGCTTGTCTGCGTTAAAATAATGGTTAATATGCAGTTTGCATTTTCATATGAGAGAATGATCCAAACCTGAATGTTATAGTGTAAATAGACTTACCCTCATGAAATAAAGCAATTTTGCCTATAAAGACTCATTTGCACCTAATTGTCATAAAGCATGTAAAAACTGCTTGTCAGCGTTAAAATAATGGTTAATATGCAGTTTGCATTTTCTTAAGAGAGAATGATCCAAACCTGAATGTTATAGTGAAAGTAGACTTACCTTTGTGAAATAAAACAATTTTGCCTTTAAGGACTTATTTCCACCTAATTGTCGTAAAACATGTGAAAACTGCTTGTCTGCGTGAAAATGATAGTAAATATGCAGTTTGCATTTTCTTATAAGAGAATGATCCAACCCTGAATGTTATAGTCTAAATAGACTTACCTTAATGAAATAAAGCAATTTTGCCTATAAGGACTCATTTGCCCCTAATTGTCATAAAGCATGTAAAAACTGCTTGTCTGCGTTAAAATAATGGTTAATATGCAGTTTACTTTTTCTTATGAGAGAATGATCCAAACCTGAATGTTATAGTGTAAATAGACTTACCTTCATGAAATAAAGCAATTTTGCCTATAAAGACTCATTTGCTTCTAATTGTCATAAAGCATGTAAAAACTGCTTGTCAGCGTTAAAATAATGGTTAATATGCAGTTTGCATTTTCTTATGAGAGAATGATCAAAACCTGAATGTTATAGAGTAAATAGACTTACCCTCATGAAATAAAGCACTTTTGCTTATAAGGACTCATTTGCACCTAATTGTCATAAAGCATGTAAAAACTGCTTGTATGCGTTAAAATAATTGTTAATATGCAGTTTGCATTTTCTTATGAGAGAATGATCCAAACCTGAATGTTATAGTGTAAATAGACTTACCTTTGTAAAATAAAGCAATTTTGCCTATAAGGACTCATTTGCACGCAATTGTCATAAAGCATGTAAAAACTGCTTGTATGCGTTAAAATAATTGTTAATATGCAGTTTGCATTTTCTTATGAGAGAATGATCCAAACCTGAATGTTATAGTGTAAATAGACTTACCTTTGTAAAATAAAGCAATTTTGCCTATAAGGACTCATTTGCACCCAATTGTCGTGAAGCATGTAAAAACTGCTTGTCTGCGTGAAAATGATAGTAAATATGCAGTTTGCATTTTCTTATGAGAGAATAATCCAAACCTGAATGTTATAGTGTAATTAGACTTACCCTCATGAAATAAAGCAATTTTGCCTATAAAGACTTATTTGCACCTAATTGTCGTAAAGCATGTAAAAACTGCTTGTATGCGTTAAAATAATTGTTAATATGCAGTTTGCATTTTCTTATGGGAGAATGATCCAAACCTGAATGTTATAGTGAAAGTAGACTTACCTTTGTGAAATAAAACAATTTTGCCTTTAAGGACTTATTTCCACCTAATTGTAGTAAAACATGTGAATACTGCTTGTCTGCGTGTAAATGATAGTAAATATGCAGTTTGCATTTTCTTATGAGAGAATGATCCAAACCTGAATGTTATAGTGTAAATAGACTTACCGTTATGAAATTAAGCACTTTTGCCTATAAGGACTCATTTGCACCTAATTGTCGTAAAGCATATAAAAACTGCTTGTCTGCGTTAAAATAATGGTTAATATGCAGTTTGCATTTTCTTATGAGAGAATAATCCAAACCTGAATGTTATAGTGTAAATGGACTAACCTTCATAAAATAAAGCAATTTTGCCTATAAGGACCCATTTGCCCCTAATTGTCATAAAGCATGTAAAAACTGCTTGTATACGTTAAAATACTGGTTAATATGCAGTTTGCATTTTCTTATGAGAGAATGATCCAAACCTGAATGTTATAGTGTAAATAAACTTACCCTCATAAAACAAAGCAATTTTGCCTATAAGGACCCATTTGCACCTAATTGTCATAAAGCATGTAAAAACTGCTTGTATGCTTTAAAATTATGGTTAATATGCAGTTTGCATTTTCTTATGAGAGAATGATCCAAACCTGAATGTTATAGTGTAAATAGACTTACCTTTGTAAAATAAAGCAATTTTGCCTATAAGGACTCATTTGCACGCAATTGTCGTGAAGCATGTAAAAACTGCTTGTTTGCGTTAAAATAATGGTTAATATGCAGTTTGCATTTTCTTATGAGAGAATGATCTAAACCTAAATGTTATAGTGTAAATAGACTTACCTTCATGAAATAAAGCAATTTTGTTTATAAGGACTCATTTGCCCTTAATTGTCATAAAGCATGTAAAAACTGCTTGTATGCGTTAAAATATTGGTTAATAAGCAGTTTGCATTTTCCTTTGAGAGAATGATATAAACCTGAATGTTATAGTGTAAATAGACTTACCTATGTAAAATAAAGCAATTTTGCCTATAAGGACTCATTTGCACCTAATTGTCGTAAAGCATGAAAAAACTGCTTGTCTGCGTTTAAATAATGGTTAATATGCAGTTTGCATTTTCTTATGAGAGAATGATCCAAACCTGAATGTTATAGTGTAAATAGACTTACCTTCATGAAATAAAGCCATTTTGCCTATAAGGACTCATTTGCCCCTAATTGTCATAAAGCATGTAAAAACTGCTTGTATGCGTTAAAATAATGGTAATATGCAGTTTGCATTTTCTTATGAAAGAATGATCCAAACCTGAATGTTATAGTGTAAATAGACTTACCTTTGTAAAATAAAGCAATTTTGCCTATAAGGACTCATTTGCACGCAATTGTCGTGAAGCATGTAAAAACTGCTTGTCTGCGTGAAAATGATAGTAAATATGCAGTTTGCATTTTCTTATGAGAGAATGATCCAAACCTGAATGTTATAGTGTAAATAGACATACCCTCATGAAATAAAGCAATTTTGCCTATAAGGACTCATTTGCACCTAATTGTCATAAAGCATGTAAAAACTGCTTGTCAGCGTTAAAATAATGGTTAATATGCAGTTTGCATTTTCTTATGAGAGAATGATCAAAACCTGAATGTTATAGTTTAAGTAAACTTACCTTTGTAAAATAAAGCAATTTTGCCTATAAGGACTCATTTGCCCCTAATTGTCATAAAGCATGTAAAAACTGCTTGTATGCGTTAAAATAATTGTTAATATGCAGTTTGCATTTTCTTATGAGAGAATGATCCAAACCTGAATGTTATAGTGTAAATAGACTTACCTTTGTAAAATAAAGCAATTTTGCCTATAAGGACTCATTTGCACCCAATTGTCGTGAAGCATGTAAAAACTGCCTGTCTGCGTGAAAATGATAGTAAATATGCAGTTTGCATTTTCTTATGAGAGAATGATCCAAACCTGAATGTTATAGTGTAAATAGACTTACCCTCATGAAATAAAGCAATTTTGCCTATAAAGACTTATTTGCACCTAATTGTCGTAAAGCATGTAAAAACTGCTTGTCTGCGTTTAAATAATGGTTAATATGCAGTTTGCATTTTCTTATGAGAGTGTGATCCAAACCTGAATGTTATAGTGTAAATAGACTTACCTTTGTAAAATAAAGCAATTTTGCCTATAAGGACTCATTTGAACGCAATTGTCGTGAAGCATGTAAAAACTGCTTGTATACGTTAAAATACTGGTTAATATGCAGTTTGCATTTTTTTATGAGAGAATGATCCAAACCTGAATGTTATAGTGTAAATAAACTTACCCTCATGAAACAAAGCAATTTTGCCTATAAGGACTCATTTGCACCTAATTGTCATAAAGCATGTAAAAACTGCTTGTATGCTTTAAAATTATGGTTAATATGCAGTTTGCATTTTCTTATGAGAGAATGATCTAAACCTGAATGTTATAGTGTAAATAGACTAACCTTTGTAAAATAAAGCAATTTTGCCTATGAGGACTCATTTGCACGCAATTGTCGTGAAGCATGTAAAAACTGCTTGTTTGCGTTAAAATAATGGTTAATATGCAGTTTGCATTTTCTTATGAGAGAATGATATAAACCTGAATGTTATAGTGTAAATAGACTAATCTTTGTAAAATAAAGCAATTTTGCCTATAAGGACTCATTTGCACCTAATTGTCATAAAGCATGTAAAAACTGCTTGTATGCGTTAAAATAATAGTTAATACGCAGTTTGCATTTTCTTGTGAGAGAATGATCCAAACCTGAATGATATAGTGTAAGTAAACTTACATTTGTGAAATAAAGCAATTTTGCTTTTAAAGATTAATTTGCACCTAATTGTCGTAAAGCATGTAAAAACTGCTTGTCTGCGTTTAAATATAATGGTTAATATGTAGTTTGCATTTTCTTATGAGAGAATGATCCAAACCTGAATGTTATAGTGTAAATAGACTAACCTTTGTAAAATAAAGCAATTTTGCCTATAAGGACTCATTTGCACGCAATTGTCGTGATGCATGTAAAAACTGCTTGTCTGCGTCAAAATGATAGTAAATATGCAGTTTGCATTTTCTTATGAGAGAATGATCCAAACCTGATTGTTATAGTGTAAATGGACTTACCCTCATGAAATAAAGCAATTTTGCCTATAAAGACTCATTTGCACCTAATTGTCGTAAAGCATGAAAAAACTGCTTGTCTGCGTTTAAATAATGGTTAATATGCAGTTTGCATTTTCTTATGAGAGAATGATCCAAACCTGAATGTTATAGTGTAAATAGACTTACCTTTGTAAAATAAAGCAGATTTGCCTATTAGGACTCATTTGCACGCAATTGTCGTGAAGCATGTAAAAACTGCTTGTCTGCGTGAAAATGATAGTAAATATGCAGTTTGCATTTTCTTATGAGAGAATGATCCAAACCTGAATGTTATAGTGTAAATAGACATACCCTCATGAAATAAAGCAATTTTGCCTATAAGGACTCATTTGCACCTAATTGTCATAAAGCATGTAAAAACTGCTTGTATGCGTTAAAATAATGGTTAATATGCAGTTTGCATTTTCTTATGAGAGAAAGATCCAAACCTAAATGTTATAGTGTAAATAGACTTACCTTTGTAAAATAAAGCAATTTTGCCTATTAGGACTCATTTGCACGCAATTATCGTGAAGCATGTAAAAACTGCTTGTCTGTTATTTTACAAAGGTAAATCTATTTACACTATAACATTCAGGTTTTGATCATTCTCTCATAAGAAAATGCAAACTGCATATTAACCATAATTTTAAAGCATACAAGCAGTTTTTACATGCTTTATGACAATTAGGTGCAAATGAGTCCTTATAGGCAAAATTGCTTTACTTCATGAGGGTAAGTCTATTTACACTATAACATTCAGGTTTGGATCCTTCTCTCATAAGAAAATGCAAACTGCATATTAACCATTATTTTAACGCATACAAGCAGTTTTTACATGCTTTATGACAATTAGGGGCAAATATGTCCTTATAGGCAAAATTGCTTTATTTTATGAAGGTTAGTCTATTTACACTATAACAATCAGGTTTGGATTATTCTCTCACAAGAAAATGCAAACTGCATATTAACTATTATTTTAACGCATACAAGCAGTTTTTACATGCTTTATGACAATTAGGTGCAAATGAGTCCTTATAGGCAAAATTGCTTTATTTCATGAGGGTAAGTCTATATACACTATAACATTCAGGTTTGGATCATTCTCTCATAAGAAAATGCAAACTGAATATTGACTTTCATTTTCACGCAGACAAGCAGTTTTTACATGGTTTATGACAATTAGTTGCAAATAAGGCCATAAAGGCAAAATTGTTTCATTTCACAAAGGTAAGTCTACTTTCACTATAACATTCAGGTTTGGATCATTCTCTCATAAGAAAATGCAAACTGCATATTAACCATTATTTTAACGCAGACAATCAGTTTTTACATGCTTCACGACAATTGCGTGCAAATGAGTCCTTATAAGCAAAATTGCTTTATTTTACAAAGGTTAGTCTATTTAAACTATAACATTCAGGTTTGGATCATTCTCTCATAAGAAAATGCAATCTGCATATTAACAATTATTTTAACGCATACAAGCAGTTTTTGTATGCTTTATGACAATTAGGGGCAAATGAGTCCTTATAGGCAAACTAGCTTTATTTCATGAGGGTAAGTCTATTTTCACTATAACATTCAGGTTTGGATCATTCTCTCACAAGAAAATGCAAACTGCATATTAACTATTATTTTAACGCATACAAGCAGTTTTTACATGCTTTATGACAATTTGGGGCAAATGAGTCCTTATAGGCAAAATTGCTTTATTTCATGAGGGTTAGTCTATTTACACTATAACATTCAGGTTTGGATCATTCTCTCATAAGGAAATGCAAACTGCATATTAACCAATATTTTAACGCATACAAGCAGTTTTTACATGCTTTATGACAATTAGGGGCAAATGGGTCCTTATAGGCAAAATTGCTTTATTTTATGAAGGTAAGTCTATTTACACTATAACATTCAGGTTTGGATCATTCTCTCATAAGAAAATGCAAACTACATATTAACCATTATTTAAACGCAGACAAGCAGTTTTTACATGCTTTACGACAATTAGGTGCAAATGAGTCTTTGTAAGCAAAATTGCTTTATTTCACAAAGGTAAGTTTACTTACACTATAACATTCAGGTTTGGATCATTCTCTCACAAGAAAATGCAAACTGCATATTAACTATTATTTTAACGCATACAAGCTGTTTTTACATGCTTTATGACAATTAGGTGCAAATGAGTCTTTATAGGCAAAATTGCTTTATTTTATGAGGGTAAGTCTATTTACACTATAACATTCAGGTTTGGATCATTCTCTCATAAGAAAATGCAAACTGAATATTGACTATCATTTTCACGCAGACAAGCAGTTTTTATATGTTTCACGACAATTGCGTGCAAATGAGTCTTTATAGGCAAAATTGCTTTATTTTACAAAGGTAAGCCTATTTACACTATTACATTCAGGTTTGGATCATTCTTTCATAAGAAAATGCAAAAATGCATATTAACCATTATTTTAACGGATACAAGCAGTTTTTACATGCTTTATGAAAATTAGGGGCAAATGAGTCTATATAGGCAAAATTGCTTTATTTTACAAAGGTAAGTTTACTTAAACTATAACATTCAGGTTTAGATCATTCTCTCATAAGAAAATGCAAACTGCATATTAACCATTATTTTAACGCAGACAAGCAGTTTTTACATGCTTCACGACAATTGCTGGCAAATGAGTCCTTATAGGCAAAATTGCTTTATTTTACAAAGGTAAGTCTATTTTCACTATAACATTCAGGTTTGGATCATTCTCTCATAAAAAAATGCAAACTGCATATTTTACATTATTTTAACGCATACAAGCAGTTTTTACATGCTTTATGACAATTAGGGGCAAATGAGTCCTCATAGGCAAAATTGCTTTATTTCATGAAGGTTAGTCTACTTACACTATAACATTCAGTTTTGGATCATTCTCTCATAAGAAAATGCAAACTGCATATTAACCATTATTTTAACGCTGACAAGCAGTTTTTACATGCTTTATGACAATTAGGGGCAAATGAGTCCCTATAGGCAAAATTGCTTTATTTCATGAAGTTAATTCTATTTACACTGTAACATTTAGGTTTAGATTATTCTCTCATAAGAAAATGCAAACTGCATATTAACCATTATTTTAACGCAGACAAGCAGTTTTTACATGCTTCACGACAATTGCGTGCAAATGAGTCCTTATAGGCAAAATTGCTTTATTTTACAAAGGTTAATCTATTTACACTATAACATTCAGGTTTGGATCATTCTCTCATAAGAAAATGCAAACTGCATATTAACCATTATTTTAACGCAGACAAGCAGTTTTTACATGCTTTACGACAACTAGGTGCAAATGAGTCTTTATAGGCAAAATTGCTTTATTTTTTGAGGGTAAGTCTATTTACACTATAACATTCAGGTTTGGATCATTCTCTAATAAGAAAATGCAAACTGCATATTTACTATCATTTTCACGCAGAAAAGCAGTTTTTACATGCTTCACGACAATTGCGTGCAAATGAGTCCTTATAGGCAAAATTGCTTTATTTTACAAAGGTAAGTTTACTTAAACTATAACATTCAGGTTTAGATCATTCTCTCATAAGAAAATGCAAACTGCATATTAACTATTATTTTAACGCAGAATGTTATAGTGTAAATAGATTTACCTTTGTAAAATAAAGCAATTTTGCCTATAAGGACTCATTTGCACCCAATTGTCGTGAAGCATGTAAAAACTGCTTGTCTGCGTGAAAATGATAGTAAATATGCAGTTTGCATTTTCTTATGAGAGAATGATCTAAACCCAAATGTTATAGTGTAAATAGACTTACCTTCATGAAATAAAGCAATTTTGCCTATAAGAACTCATTTGCCCCTAATTGTCATAAAGCATGTAAAAACTGCTTGTATGCGTTAAAATAATGGTTAATATGCAGTTTGCATTTTCTTATGAGAGAATGATATAAACCTGAATGGTATAGTGTAAATAGACTTACCTTTGTAAAATAAAGCAATTTTGCCTATAAGGACTCATTTGCACCTAATTGTCATAAAGCATGTAAAAACTGCTTGTATGCGTATAAATAATAGTTAATATGCAGTTTGCATTTTCTTGTGAGAGAATGATCCAAGCCTGAATGTTATAGTGTAAGTAAACTTACCTTTGTGAAATAAAGCAATTATGCCTTTAAAGACTCATTTGCACCTAATTGTCGTAAAGCATGTAAAAACTGCTTGTCTGCGTTTAAATATAATGGTTAATATGTAGTTTATATTTTCTTATGAGAGAAAGATCCAAACCTGAATGTTATAGTGTAAATAGACTTACCCTTATGAAATAAAGCACTGTTGCCTATAAGGACTCATTTGCACCTAATTGTCGTAAAGCATATAAAAACTGCTTGTCAGCGTTAAAATAATGGTTAATATGCAGTTTGCATTTTCTTATGAGAGAATGATCCAAACCTGAATGTTACAGTGTAAATAGACTTACCTTAATGAAATAAAGCAATTTTGCCTATAAGGACTCATTTGCCCCTAATTGTCATAAAGCATGTAAAAACTGCTTGTATGCGTTAAAATAATGGTTAATATGCAATTTGCATTTTCTAATGAGAGAATGATCCAAACCTGAATGTTATAGTGTAAATAGACTTACCTTTGTAAAATAAAGCAATTTTGCCTATAAGGACTCATTTGCACCCAATTGTCGTGAAGCATGTAAAAACTGCTTGTTTGCGTTAAAATAATGGTTAATATGCAGTTTGCATTTTCTTATGAGAGAATGATCTAAACCTAAATGTTATAGTGTAAATAGACTTACCTTCATGAAATAAAGCAATTTTGTTTATAAGGACTCATTTACCCTTAATTGTCATAAAGCATGTAAAAACTGCTTGTATGCGTTAAAATATTGGTTAATAAGCAGTTTGCATTTTCTTATGAGAGAATGATATAAACCTGAATGGTATAGTGTAAATAGGCTTACCTTTGTAAAATAAAGCAATTTTGCCTATAAGGACTCATTTGCACCTAATTGTCATAAAGCATGTAAAAACTGCTTGTATGCGTATAAATAATAGTTAATATGCAGTTTGCATTTTCTTGTGAGAGAATGATCCAAGCCTGAATGTTATAGTGTAAGTAAACTTACCTTTGTGAAATAAAGCAATTATGCCTTTAAAGACTCATTTGCACCTAATTGTCGTAAAGCATGTAAAAACTGCTTGTCTGCGTTTAAATATAATGGTTAATATGTAGTTTATATTTTCTTATGAGAGAAAGATCCAAACCTGAATGTTATAGTGTAAATAGACTTACCCTTATGAAATAAAGCACTTTTGCCTATAAGGACTCATTTGCACCTAATTGTCGTAAAGCATATAAAAACTGCTTGTCAGCGTTAAAATAATGGTTAATATGCAGTTTGCATTTTCTTATGAGAGAATGATCCAAACCTGAATGTTATAGTGTAAATAGACTTACCTTAATGAAATAAAGCAATTTTGCCTATAAGGACTCATTTGCCCCTAATTGTCATAAAGCATGTAAAAACTGCTTGTATGCGTTAAAATAATGGTTAATATGCAATTTGCATTTTCTAATGAGAGAATGATCCAAACCTGAATGTTATAGTGTAAATAGACTTACCTTTGTAAAATAAAGCAATTTTGCCTATAAGGACTCATTTGCACGCAATTGTCGTGAAGCATGTAAAAACTGCTTGTCTGCGTTAAAATAATGGTTAATATGCAGTTTGCATTTTCTTATGAGAGAATGATCCAAACCTGAATGTTATAGTGAAAGTAGACTTACCTTTGTGAAATAAAGCAATTCTGTTTATTAGGACTCATTTGCACCTAATTGTCATAAGGCATGTAAATACTGCTTGTCTGCGTGAAAATAATAGGAAATGATCAGTTTGCATTATCTTTTGAGAAAATGATTCAAACCTGAATGTTATAATATAAATAGACTTACCTTTGTAAAATAAAGCAATTTTGCCTATAAGGACTCATTTGCAATCAATTGTCGTGAAGCATGTAAAAACTGCTTGTCTGCGTTAAAATAATGGTTAATATGCAGTTTGCATTTTTTTATGAGAGAATGATCCAACCCTGAATATTATAGTGAAAGTAGACTTACCTTTGTGAAATAAAGCAATTCTGCCTATGACTCATTTGCACGCAAATGTCGTGAAGCATGTAAAAACTGCTTGTCTGCGTTAAAATGATAGCAAATATGCAGTTTGCATTTTCTTATGAGAGAATGATCCAAACCTGAATGTTATAGTGTAAATAGACTTACCCTCATGAAATAAAGCAATTTTGCCTATAAAGACTCATTTGCACCTAATTGTCATAAAGCATGTAAAAACTGCTTGTCTGCGTTTAAATAATGGTTAATATGCAGTTTGCATTTTCTTATGAGAGAATGATCCAAACCTGAATGTTATAGTGTAAATAGACTAACCTTCATAAAATAAAGCAATTTTGCCTGTAATGCCCCTTTGCCCCTAATTGTCATAAAGCATGTAAAAACTGCTTGTATGCGTTAACTTAGTGGTTAATATGCAGTTTGCATTTTCTTATGAGAGAATGATCAAAACCTGAATGTTATAGTGTAAATAGATTTACCTTTGTAAAATAAAGCAATTTTGCCTATAAGGACTCATTTGCACCCAATTGTCGTGAAGCATGTAAAAACTGCTTGTCTGCGTGAAAATGATAGTAAATATGCAGTTTGCATTTTCTTATGAGAGAATGATCTAAACCTAAATGTTATAGTGTAAATAGACTTACCTTCATGAAATAAAGCAATTTTGCCTATAAGAACTCATTTGCCCCTAATTGTCATAAAGCATGTAAAAACTGCTTGTATGCGTTAAAATAATGGTTAATATGCAGTTTGCATTTTCTTATGAGAGAATGATATAAACCTGAATGGTATAGTGTAAATAGACTTACCTTTGTAAAATAAAGCACTTTTGCCTATAAGGACTCATTTGCACCTAATTGTCATAAAGCATGTAAAAACTGCTTGTATGCGTATAAATAATAGTTAATATGCAGTTTGCATTTTCTTGTGAGAGAATGATCCAAGCCTGAATGTTATAGTGTAAGTAAACTTACCTTTGTGAAATAAAGCAATTATGCCTTTAAAGACTCATTTGCACCTAATTGTCGTAAAGCATGTAAAAACTGCTTGTCTGCGTTTAAATATAATGGTTAATATGTAGTTTATATTTTCTTATGAGAGAAAGATCCAAACCTGAATGTTATAGTGTAAATAGACTTACCCTTATGAAATAAAGCACTTTTGCCTATAAGGACTCATTTGCACCTAATTGTCGTAAAGCATATAAAAACTGCTTGTCAGCGTTAAAATAATGGTTAATATGCAGTTTGCATTTTCTTATGAGAGAATGATCCAAACCTGAATGTTATAGTGTAAATAGACTTACCTTAATGAAATACAGCAATTTTGCCTATAAGGACTCATTTGCCCCTAATTGTCATAAAGCATGTAAAAACTGCTTGTATGCGTTAAAATAATGGTTAATATGCAATTTGCATTTTCTAATGAGAGAATGATCCAAACCTGAATGTTATAGTGTAAATAGACTTACCTTTGTAAAATAAAGCAATTTTGCCTATAAGGACTCATTTGCACGCAATTGTCGTGAAGCATGTAAAAACTGCTTGTCTGCGTTAAAATAATGGTTAATATGCAGTTTGCATTTTCTTATGAGAGAATGATCCAAACCTGAATGTTATAGTGAAAGTAGATTTACCTTTGTGAAATAAAGCAATTCTGTTTATTAGGACTCATTTGCACCTAATTGTCATAAGGCATGTAAATACTGCTTGTCTGCGTGAAAATAATAGGAAATGATCAGTTTGCATTATCTTTTGAGAAAATGATTCAAACCTGAATGTTATAATATAAATAGACTTACCTTTGTAAAATAAAGCAATTTTGCCTATAAGGACTCATTTGCAATCAATTGTCGTGAAGCATGTAAAAACTGCTTGTCTGCGTTAAAATAATGGTTAATATGCAGTTTGCATTTTTTTATGAGAGAATGATCCAACCCTGAATATTATAGTGAAAGTAGACTTACCTTTGTGAAATAAAGCAATTCTGCCTATGACTCATTTGCACGCAAATGTCGTGAAGCATGTAAAAACTGCTTGTCTGCGTGAAAATGATAGCAAATATGCAGTTTGCATTTTCTTATGAGAGAATGATCCAAACCTGAATGTTATAGTGTAAATAGACTTACCCTCATGAAATAAAGCAATTTTGCCTATAAAGACTCATTTGCACCTAATTGTCATAAAGCATGTAAAAACTGCTTGTCTGCGTTTAAATAATGGTTAATATGCAGTTTGCATTTTCTTATGAGAGAATGATCCAAACCTGAATTTTATAGTGTAATTAGACTTACCTTCATGTAATAATGCAATTTTGCCTATAAGGACTCATTTGCCCCTAATTGTCATAAAGCATGTAAAAACTGCTTGTCTGCGTTAAAATTATGGTTAATATGCAGTTTGCATTTTCTTATGAGAGAATGATCCAAACCTGAATGTTATAGTGAAAGTAGACTTACCTTTGTGAAATAAAACAATTTTGCCTTTAAGGACTTATTTCCACCTAATTGTCGTAAAACATGTGAAAACTGCTTGTCTGCGTGAAAATGATAGTAAATATGCAGTTTGCATTTTCTTATGAGAGAATGATCCAAACCTGAATGTTATAGTGTAAATAGACTTACCCTCATGAAATAAAGCACTTTTACCTATAAGGACTCATTTGCACCTAATTGTCGTAAAGCATGTAAAAAATGCTTGTCAGCGTTAAAATAATGGTTAATATGCAGTTTGCATTTTCTTATAAGAGAATGATCCAAACCTGAATGTCATAGTGTAAATAGTCTTACCTTCATGAAAAAAAGCAATTTTGCCTATAAAGACTCATTTGCTTCTAATTGTCATAAAGCATGTAAAATACTGCTTGTCAGCGTTAAAATAATGGTTAATATGCAGTTTGCATTTTCTTATGAGAGAATGATCAAAACCTGAATGTTATAGAGTAAATAGACTTACCCTCATGAAATAAAGCACTTTTGCCTATAAGGACTCATTTGCACCTAATTGTCATAAAGCTTGTAAAAACTGCTTGTATGCGTTAAAATAATAGTTAATATGCAGTTTGCATTTTCTTATGAGAGAATGATCTAAACCTGAATGTTATAGTATAAGTAAACTTACCTTTGTAAAATAAAGCAATTTTGCCTATAAGGACTCATTTGCCCCTAATTGTCATAAAGCATGTAAAAACTGCTTGTATGCGTTAAAATAATTGTTAATATGCAGTTTGCATTTTCTTATGAGAGAATGATCCAAACCTGAATGTTATAATATAAATAGACTTACCTTTGTAAAATAAAGCAATTTTGCCTATAAGGACTCATTTGCACCCAATTGTCGTGAAGCATGTAAAAACTGCTTGTCTGCGTGAAAATGATAGTAAATATGCAGTTTGCATTTTCTTATGAGAGAATGATCCAAACCTGAATGTTATAGTGTAAATAGACTTACCCTCATGAAATAAAGCAATTTTGCCTATAAAGACTTATTTGCACCTAATTGTCGTAAAGCATGTAAAAACTGCTTGTCTGCGTTTAAATAATGGTTAATATGCAGTTTGCATTTTCTTATGAGAGAATGATCCAAACCTGAATGTCATAGTGTAAATAGTCTTACCTTCATGAAAAAAAGCAATTTTGCCTATAAAGACTCATTTGCTTCTAATTGTCATAAAGCATGTAAAATACTGCTTGTCAGCGTTAAAATAATGGTTAATATGCAGTTTGCATTTTCTTATGAGAGAATGATCAAAACCTGAATGTTATAGAGTAAATAGACTTACCCTCATGAAATAAAGCACTTTTGCCTATAAGGACTCATTTGCACCTAATTGTCATAAAGCTTGTAAAAACTGCTTGTATGCGTTAAAATAATAGTTAATATGCAGTTTGCATTTTCTTATGAGAGAATGATCTAAACCTGAATGTTATAGTATAAGTAAACTTACCTTTGTAAAATAAAGCAATTTTGCCTATAAGGACTCATTTGCCCCTAATTGTCATAAAGCATGTAAAAACTGCTTGTATGCGTTAAAATAATTGTTAATATGCAGTTTGCATTTTCTTATGAGAGAATGATCCAAACCTGAATGTTATAATGTAAATAGACTTACCTTTGTAAAATAAAGCAATTTTGCCTATAAGGACTCATTTGCACCCAATTGTCGTGAAGCATGTAAAAACTGCTTGTCTGCGTGAAAATGATAGTAAATATGCAGTTTGCATTTTCTTATGAGAGAATGATCCAAACCTGAATGTTATAGTGTAAATAGACTTACCCTCATGAAATAAAGCAATTTTGCCTATAAAGACTTATTTGCACCTAATTGTCGTAAAGCATGTAAAAACTGCTTGTCTGCGTTTAAATAATGGTTAATATGCAGTTTGCATTTTCTTATGAGAGAATGATCCAAACCTGAATGTTATAGTGTAAATAGACTTACCTTTGTAAATAAAGCAATTTTGCCTATAAGGACTCATTTGCACGCAATTGTCGTGAAGCATGTAAAAACTGCTTGTCTGTGTTAAAATAATGGTTAATATGCAGTTTGCTTTTTCTAATGAGAGAATGACCCAAACCTGAATGTTATAGTGTAAATAGACTTACCCTCATGAAATAAAGCAATTTTGCCTATAAGGACTCATTTGCACCTAATTGTCATAAAGCATGTAAAAACTGCTTGTATGCTTTAAAATTATGGTTAATATGCAGTTTGCATTTTCTTATGAGAGAATGATCCAAACCTGAATGTAATAGTGTAAATAGACTTACCTTTGTAAAATAAAGCAATTTTTCCATTAAGGACTCATTTGCACGCAATTGTCGTGAAGCATGTAAAAACTGGTTGTCTGCGTAAAAATGATAGTAAATATGCAGTTTGCATTTTCTTATGAGAGAATGATCCAAACCTGAATATTATAGTGTAAATAGACTTTACCCTCATGAAATAAAGCAATTTTGCCTATAAAGACTCATTTGCACCTAATTGTCGTAAAGCATGTAAAAACTGCTTGTCTGCGTTTAAATAATGGTTAATATGCAGTTTGCATTTTCTTATGAGAGAATGATCCAAACCTGAATGTTATAGTGTAAATAGACTTACCCTCATGAAATAAAGCAATTTTGACTATAAGGACTCATTTGCACCTAATTGTCATAAAGCATGTAAAAACTGCTTGTATGCTTTAAAATAATGGTTATTATGCAGTTTGCATTTTTTTATGAGAGAATGATCCAAACCTGAATGTTATAGTGTAAATAAACTTACCTTTGTAAAATAAAGCAATTTTGCCTATAAGGACACATTTGCACGCAATTGTCGTGAAGCATGTAAAAACTGGTTGTCTGCGTAAAAATGATAGTAAATATGCAGTTTGCATTTTCTTATGAGAGAATGATCCAAACCTGAATATTATAGTGTAAATAGACTTTACCCTCATGAAATAAAGCAATTTTGCCTATAAAGACTCATTTGCACCTAATTGTCGTAAAGCATGTAAAAACTGCTTGTCTGCGTTTAAATAATGGTTAATATGCAGTTTGCATTTTCTTATGAGAGAATGATCCAAACCTGAATGTTATAGTGTAAATAGACTTACCCTCATGAAATAAAGCAATTTTGCCTATAAGGACTCATTTGCACCTAATTGTCATAAAGCATGTAAAAACTGCTTGTATGCGTTAAAATAAAGGTTAATATGCAGTTTGCATTTTCTTGTGAGAGAATGATCCAAACCTGAATGTTATAGTGTAAATAGACTTTTACCCTCATGAAATAAAGCAATTTTGCCTATAAAGACTCATTTGCACCTAATTGTCGTAAAGCATGTAAAAACTGCTTGTCTGCGTTTAAATAATGGTTAATATGCAGTTTGCATTTTCTTATGAGAGAATGATCCAAACCTGAATATTATAGTGTAAATAGACTTTACCCTCATGAAATAAAGCAATTTTGCCTATAAAGACTCATTTGCACCTAATTGTCGTAAAGCATGTAAAAACTGCTTGTCTGCGTTTAAATAATGGTTAATATGCAGTTTGCATTTTCTTATGAGAGAATGATCCAAACCTGAATGTTATAGTGTAAATAGACTTACCCTCATGAAATAAAGCAATTTTGCCTATAAGGACTCATTTGCACCTAATTGTCATAAAGCATGTAAAAACTGCTTGTATGCTTTAAAATAATGGTTATTATGCAGTTTGCATTTTTTTATGAGAGAATGATCCAAACCTGAATGTTATAGTGTAAATAGACTTACCTTTGTAAAATAAAGCAATTTTGCCTATAAGGACACATTTGCACGCAATTGTCGTGAAGCATGTAAAAACTGGTTGTCTGCGTAAAAATGATAGTAAATATGCAGTTTGCATTTTCTTATGAGAGAATGATCCAAACCTGAATGTTATAGTGTAAATAGACTTACCCTCATGAAATAAAGCAATTTTGCCTATAAGGACTCATTTGCACCTAATTGTCATAAAGCATGTAAAAACTGCTTGTATGCGTTAAAATAAAGGTTAATATGCAGTTTGCATTTTCTTGTGAGAGAATGATCCAAACCTGAATATTATAGTGTAAATAGACTTTACCCTCATGAAATAAAGCAATTTTGCCTATAAAGACTCATTTGCACCTAATTGTCGTAAAGCATGTAAAAACTGCTTGTCTGCGTTTAAATAATGGTTATTATGCAGTTTGCATTTTCTTATGAGAGAACGATCCAAACCTGAATGTTATAGTGTAAATAGACTTACCTTTGTAAAATAAAGCAATCTTGCCTATAAGGACTCATTTGCACGCAATTGTCGTGAAGCATGTAAAAACTGCTTGTCTGCGTGAAGATGATAGTAAATATGCAGTTTGCATTTTCTTATGAGAGAATGATCCAAACCTGAATGTTATAGTGTAAATAGACTTACTATCATGAAATAAAGCAATTTTGCCTATAAAGACTCATTTGCACCTAATTGTCGTGAAACATAAAAAAACTGCTTGTCTGCGTGTAAATAATGGTTAATATGCAGTTTGCATTTTCTTATGAGAGAATGATCCAAACCTGAATGTTATAGTGTAAATAGACTTACCTTCATGAAATAAAACAATTTTGCCTATAAGGACTCATTTGCCCCTAATTGTCATAAAGCATGTAAAAACTGCTTGTATGCGTTAAAATAATGGTTAAAATGCAGTTTGCATTTTCTTATGAGAGAATGATCCAAACCTGAATGTTATAGTGTAAATAGACTTACCTTTGTAAAATAAAGCAATTTTGCCTAAAAGGACTCATTTGCACGCAATTGTCGTGAAGCATGTAAAAACTGCTTGTCTGCGTTAAAATAATGGTTAATATGCAGTTTGCATTTTCTTATGAGAGAATGATCCAAACCTGAATGTTATAGTGTGAATAGACTAACCTTCATGAAATAAAGCAATTTTGCCTATAAAGACTCATTTGCACCTAATTGTAAAGCATAAAAAAACTGCTTGTCTGCGTTTAAATAATGGTTAATATACAGTTTGCATTTTCTTATGAGAGAATGATCCAAACCGGAATGTTATAGTGTAAATAGACTAACCTTCATGAAATAAAACAATTTTGCCTATAAGGACTCATTTGCCCCTAATTGTCATAAAGCATGTAAAAACTGCTTGTATGCATTAAAATAATAGTTAATATGCAGTTTGCATTTTCTTGTGAAAGAATGATCCAAACCTGAATGTTATAGTGTAAGTAAACTTACCTTTGTGAAATAAAGCAATTTTGCCTATAAGGACTCATTAGCACCCAATTGTCGTGAAGCATGTAAAAACTGCTTGTCTTCGTTAAAATAATGGTTAATATGCAGTTTGCATTTTCTTATGAGAAAATGATCCAAACCTGAATGTTATAGTGAAAGTAGACTTACCTTTGTGAAATAAAACAATTTTGCCTTTAAGGACTTATTTCCACCTAAGTGTCGTAAAACATGTGAAAACTGCTTGTCAGCGTAAAAATGATAGTAAATATGCAGTTTGCATTTTCTTATGAGAGAATGATCCAAACCTGAATGTTATAGTGTAAATAGACTTACCTTTGTAAAATAAAGCAATTTTTCCTATAAGGACTCATTTGCACGCAATTGTCGTGAAGCATGTAAAAACTGGTTGTCTGCGTAAAAATGATAGTAAATATGCAGTTTGCATTTTCTTATGAGAGAATGATCCAAACCTGAATATTATAGTGAAAATAGACTTACCCTCATGAAATAAAGCAATTTTGCCTATAAAGACTCATTTGCACCTAATTGTCGTAAAGCATGTAAAAACTGCTTGTCTGCGTTTAAATAATGGTTAATATGCAGTTTGCATATTGTTATGAGAGAATAATCCAAACCTGAATGTTATAGTGTAAATAGACTTACCCTCATGAAATAAAGCAATTTTGCCTATAAAGACTCATTTGCACCTAATTGTCATAAAGCATGTTAAAACTGCTTGTATGCGTTAAAATAATAGTTAATATGCAGTTTGCATTTTCTTGTGAGAGAATGATCCAAACCTGAATGTTATAGTGTAAGTAAACTTACCTTTGTAAAATAAAGCAATTTTGCTTATAAAGACTCATTTGCACCTAATTGTCGTAAAGCATGTAAAAACTGCTTGTCTGCGTTTAAATAATGGTTAATATGTAGTTTGCATTTTCTTATGAGAGAATGATCCAAACCTGAACGTTATAGTGTAAATAGACTTACCTTCATGAAATAAAACAATTTTGCCTATAAGGACTCATTTGCCCCTAATTGTCATAAAGCATGTAAAATCTGCTTGTATGCGTTAAAATAATGGTTAAAATGCAGTTTGCATTTTCTTATGAGAGAATAATCCAAACCTGAATGGTATAGTGAAAGTAGACTTACCTTTGTGAAATGAAACAATTTTGCCTTTATGGACTTATTTGCACCTAATTGTCGTAAACCATGTAAAAACTGCTTGTCTGCGTGAAAATGATAGTCAATATTCAGTTTGCATTTTCTTATGAGAGAATGATCCAAACCTGAATGTTATAGTGTAAATAGACTTACCCTCATGAAATAGAGCAATTTTGCCTATAAGGACTCATTTGCACCTAATTGTCATAAAGCATGTAAAAGCTGCTTGTATGCTTTAAAATAATGGTTATTATGCAGTTTGAATTTTTTTATGAGAGAATGATCCAAACCTGAATGTTATAGTGTAAATAGACTTACCTTTGTAAAATAAAGCAAATTTGCCTATAAGGACACATTTGCACGCAATTGTCGTAAAGCATGTAAAAACTGCTTGTTTGCGTGAAGATGATAGTAAATATGCAGTGTGCATTTTCTTCTGAGAGAATGATCCAGACCTGAATGTTATAGTGTAAATAGCTTACCCACATGAAATAAAGCAATTTTGCCTATAAAGACTCATTTGCACCTAATTGTCGTAAAGCATAAAAAACTGCTTGTCTGCGTTTAAATAATGGTTTATATGCAGTTTGCATTTTCTAATGAGAGAATGATGCAAACCTGAATGTTATAGTGTAAATAGACTTACCTTCATGAAATAAAGCAATTTTGCCTATAAGGACTCATTTGCCCCTAATTGTGATAAAGCATGTAAAAACTGCTTGTATGCGTTAAAACAATGGTTAAAATGCAGTTTGCATTTTCTTATGAGAGAATGATCCAAACCTGAATGTTATAGTGTAAATAGACTTACCTTTGTAAAATAAAGCAATTTTGCCTATAAGGACTCATTTGCACGCAATTGTCGTGAAGCATGTAAAAACTGCTTGTCTGCGTGAAAATGATAGTAAATATGCAGTTTGCATTTTCTTATGAGAGAATGATCCAAACCTGAATGTTATAGTGTAAATAGACTTTTACCCTCATGAAATAAAGCAATTTTGCTTATAAAGACTCATTTGCACCTAATTGTCGTAAAGCATGTAAAAACTGCTTGTCTGCGTTTAAATAATGGTTAATATGCAGTTTGCATTTTCTTATGAGAAAATGATCCAAACCTGAATGTTATAGTGAAAGTAAACTTACCTTTGTGAAATAAAGCAATTTTGCCTATAAGGACTCATTTGCACGCAATTGTCGTGAAGCATGTAAAAACTGCTTGTCTGCGTGAAAATGATAGTAAATATGCAGTTTGCATTTTCTTATGAGAGAATGATCCAAACCTGAATGTTATAGTGTAAATAGACTTTTACCCTCATGAAATAAAGCAATTTTGCCTATAAAGACTCATTTGCACCTAATTGTCGTAAAGCATGTAAAAACTGCTTGTCTGCGTTTAAATAATGGTTAATATGCAGTTTGCATTTTCTTATGAGAAAATGATCCAAACCTGAATGTTATAGTGAAAGTAAACTTACCTTTGTGAAATAAAGCAATTTTGCCTATAAGGACTCATTTGCACCCAATTGTCGTGAAGCATGTAAAAACTGCTTGTCTTCGTTAAAATAATGGTTAATATGCAGTTTGCATTTTCTTATGAGAAAATGATCCAAACCTGAATGTTATAGTGAAAGTAGACTTACCTTTGTGAAATAAAACAATTTTGCCTTTAAGGACTTATTTCCACCTAAGTGTCGTAAAACATGTGAAAACTGCTTGTCTGCGTAAAAATGATAGTAAATATGCAGTTTGCATTTTCTTATGAGAGAATGATCCAAACCTGAATGTTATAGTGTAAATAGACTTACCTTTGTAAAAAAAAGCAATTTTTCCTATAAGGACTCATTTGCACGCAATTGTCGTGAAGCATGTAAAAACTGGTTGTCTGCGTAAAAATGATAGTAAATATGCAGTTTGCATTTTCTTATGAGAGAATGATCCAAACCTGAATATTATAGTGTAAATAGACTTACCCTCATGAAATAAAGCAATTTTTCCTATAAAGACTCATTTGCACCTAATTGTCGTAAAGCATGTAAAAACTGCTTGTCTGCGTTTAAATAATGGTTAATATGCAGTTTGCATATTGTTATGAGAGAATGGTCCAAACCTGAATGTTATAGTGTAAATAGACTTACCCTCATGAAATAAAGCAATTTTGCCTATAAAGGCTCATTTGCACCTAATTGTCATAAAGCATGTTAAAACTGCTTGTATGCGTTAAAATAATAGTTAATATGCAGTTTGCATTTTCTTGTGAGAGAATGATCCAAACCTGAATGTTATAGTGTAAGTAAACTTACCTTTGTAAAATAAAGCAATTTTGCTTATAAAGACTCATTTGCACCTAATTGTCGTAAAGCATGTAAAAACTGCTTGTCTGCGTTTAAATAATGGTTAATATGTAGTTTGCATTTTCCTATGAGAGAATGATCCAAACCTGAATGTATTAGTGTAAATAGACTTACCTTTGTAAAATAAGGCAATTTTGCCTATAAGGACACATTTGCACGCAATTGTCGTAAAGCATGTAAAAACTGCTTGTTTGCGTGAAGATGATAGTAAATATGCAGTGTGCATTTTCTTCTGAGAGAATGATCTAAACCTGAATGTTATAGTGTAAATAGCTTACCCACATGAAATAAAGCAATTTTGCCTATAAAGACTCATTTGCACCTAATTGTCGTAAAGCATAAAAAAACTGCTTGTCTGCGTTTAAATAATGGTTTATATGCAGTTTGCATTTTCTAATGAGAGAATGATGCAAACCTGAATGTTATAGTGTAAATAGACTTACCTTCATGAAATAAAGCAATTTTGCCTATAAGGACTCATTTGCCCCTAATTGTGTTAAAGCATGTAAAAACTGCTTGTATGCGTTAAAATAATGGTTAAAATGCAGTTTGCATTTTCTTATGAGAGAATGATCCAAACCTGAATGTTATAGTGTAAATAGACTTACCTTTGTAAAATAAAGCAATTTTGCCTATAAGGACTCATTTGCACGCAATTGTCGTGAAGCATGTAAAAACTGCTTGTCTGCGTGAAAATGATAGTAAATATGCAGTTTGCATTTTCTTATGAGAGAATGATCCAAACCTGAAAGTTATAGTGTAAATAGACTTTTACCCTCATGAAATAAAGCAATTTTGCCTATAAAGACTCATTTGCACCTAATTGTCGTAAAGCATGTAAAAACTGCTTGTCTGCGTTTAAATAATGGTTAATATGCAGTTTGCATTTTCTTATGAGAGAACGATCCAAACCTGAATGTTATAGTGTAAATAGACTTACCTTCATGAAATAAAGCAATTTTGCCTATAAGTACTAATTTGCCCCTAATTGTCATAAAGCATGTAAAAACTGCTTGTATGCGTTAAAATAATGGTTAATATGCAGTTTGCATTTTCTTATGAGAGAACGATCCAAACCTGAATGTTATAGTGTAAATAGACTGACCTTTGTAAAATAAAGCAATCTTGCCTATAAGGACTCATTTGCACGCAATTGTCGTGAAGCATGTAAAAACTGCTTGTCTGCGTGAAGATGATAGTAAATATGCAGTTTGCATTTTCTTATGAGAGAATGATCCAAACCTGAATGTTATAGTGTAAATAGACTTACTATCATGAAATAAAGCAATTTTGCCTATAAAGACTCATTTGCACCTAATTGTCGTGAAACATAAAAAAACTGCTTGTCTGCGTGTAAATAATGGTTAATATGCAGTTTGCATTTTCTTATGAGAGAATGATCCAAACCTGAATGTTATAGTGTAAATAGACTTACCTTCATGAAATAAAACAATTTTGCCTATAAGGACTCATTTGCCCCTAATTGTCATAAAGCATGTAAAAACTGCTTGTATGCGTTAAAATAATGGTTAAAATGCAGTTTGCATTTTCTTATGAGAGAATGATCCAAACCTGAATGTTATAGTGTAAATAGAGTTACCTTTGTAAAATAAAGCAATTTTGCCTAAAAGGACTCATTTGCACGCAATTGTCGTGAAGCATGTAAAAACTGCTTGTCTGCGTTAAAATAATGGTTAATATGCAGTTTGCATTTTCTTATGAGAGAATGATCCAAACCTGAATGTTATAGTGTGAATAGACTAACCTTCATGAAATAAAGCAATTTTGCCTATAAAGACTCATTTGCACCTAATTGTAAAGCATAAAAAAACTGCTTGTCTGCGTTTAAATAATGGTTAATATGCAGTTTGCATTTTCTTATGAGAGAATGATCCAAACCGGAATGTTATAGTGTAAATAGACTAACCTTCATGAAATAAAACAATTTTGCCTATAAGGACTCATTTGCCCCTAATTGTCATAAAGCATGTAAAAACTGCTTGTATGCATTAAAATAATAGTTAATATGCAGTTTGCATTTTCTTGTGAAAGAATGATCCAAACCTGAATGTTATAGTGTAAGTAAACTTACCTTTGTGAAATAAAGCAATTTTGCCTATAAGGACTCATTTGCACCCAATTGTCGTGAAGCATGTAAAAACTGCTTGTCTTCGTTAAAATAATGGTTAATATGCAGTTTGCATTTTCTTATGAGAAAATGATCCAAACCTGAATGTTATAGTGAAAGTAGACTTACCTTTGTGAAATAAAACAATTTTGCCTTTAAGGACTTATTTCCACCTAAGTGTCGTAAAACATGTGAAAACTGCTTGTCTGCGTAAAAATGATAGTAAATATGCAGTTTGCATTTTCTTATGAGAGAATGATCCAAACCTGAATGTTATAGTGTAAATAGACTTACCTTTGTAAAATAAAGCAATTTTTCCTATAAGGACTCATTTGCACGCAATTGTCGTGAAGCATGTAAAAACTGGTTGTCTGCGTAAAAATGATAGTAAATATGCAGTTTGCATTTTCTTATGAGAGAATGATCCAAACCTGAATATTATAGTGTAAATAGACTTACCCTCATGAAATAAAGCAATTTTGCCTATAAAGACTCATTTGCACCTAATTGTCGTAAAGCATGTAAAAACTGCTTGTCTGCGTTTAAATAATGGTTAATATGCAGTTTGCATATTGTTATGACAGAATAATCCAAACCTGAATGTTATAGTGTAAATAGACTTACCCTCATGAAATAAAGCAATTTTGCCTATAAAGACTCATTTGCACCTAATTGTCATAAAGCATGTTAAAACTGCTTGTATGCGTTAAAATAATAGTTAATATGCAGTTTGCATTTTCTTGTGAGAGAATGATCCAAACCTGAATGTTATAGTGTAAGTAAACTTACCTTTGTAAAATAAAGCAATTTTGCTTATAAAGACTCATTTGCACCTAATTGTCGTAAAGCATGTAAAAACTGCTTGTCTGCGTTTAAATAATGGTTAATATGTAGTTTGCATTTTCTTATGAGAGAATGATCCAAACCTGAACGTTATAGTGTAAATAGACTTACCTTCATGAAATAAAACAATTTTGCCTATAAGGACTCATTTGCCCCTAATTGTCATAAAGCATGTAAAAACTGCTTGTATGCGTTAAAATAATGGTTAAAATGCAGTTTGCATTTTCTTATGAGAGAATAATCCAAACCTGAATGGTATAGTGAAAGTAGACTTACCTTTGTGAAATGAAACAATTTTGCCTTTATGGACTTATTTGCACCTAATTGTCGTAAACCATGTAAAAACTGCTTGTCTGCGTGAAAATGATAGTCAATATTCAGTTTGCATTTTCTTATGAGAGAATGATCCAAACCTGAATGTTATAGTGTAAATAGACTTACCCTCATGAAATAGAGCAATTTTGCCTATAAGGACTCATTTGCACCTAATTGTCATAAAGCATGTAAAAGCTGCTTGTATGCTTTAAAATAATGGTTATTATGCAGTTTGCATTTTTTTATGAGAGAATGATCCAAACCTGAATGTTATAGTGTAAATAGACTTACCTTTGTAAAATAAAGCAATTTTGCCTATAAGGACACATTTGCACGCAATTGTCGTAAAGCATGTAAAAACTGCTTGTTTGCGTGAAGATGATAGTAAATATGCAGTGTGCATTTTCTTCTGAGAGAATGATCCAAACCTGAATGTTATAGTGTAAATAGCTTACCCACATGAAATAAAGCAATTTTGCCTATAAAGACTCATTTGCACCTAATTGTCGTAAAGCATAAAAAAACTGCTTGTCTGCGTTTAAATAATGGTTTATATGCAGTTTGCATTTTCTAATGAGAGAATGATGCAAACCTGAATGTTATAGTGTAAATAGACTTACCTTTGTAAAATAAAGCAATTTTGCCTATAAGGACTCATTTGCACGCAATTGTCGTGAAGCATGTAAAAACTGCTTGTCTGCGTGAAAATGATAGTAAATATGCAGTTTGCATTTTCTTATGAGAGAATGATCCAAACCTGAATGTTATAGTGTAAATAGACTTTTACCCTCATGAAATAAAGCAATTTTGCCTATAAAGACTCATTTGCACCTAATTGTCGTAAAGCATGTAAAAACTGCTTGTCTGCGTTTAAATAATGGTTAATATGCAGTTTGCATTTTCTTATGAGAAAATGATCCAAACCTGAATGTTATAGTGAAAGTAAACTTACCTTTGTGAAATAAAGCAATTTTGCCTATAAGGACTCATTTGCACGCAATTGTCGTGAAGCATGTAAAAACTGCTTGTCTGCGTGAAAATGATAGTAAATATGCAGTTTGCATTTTCTTATGAGAGAATGATCCAAACCTGAATGTTATAGTGTAAATAGACTTTTACCCTCATGAAATAAAGCAATTTTGCCTATAAAGACTCATTTGCACCTAATTGTCGTAAAGCATGTAAAAACTGCTTGTCTGCGTTTAAATAATGGTTAATATGCAGTTTGCATTTTCTTATGAGAAAATGATCCAAACCTGAATGTTATAGTGAAAGTAGACTTACCTTTGTGAAATAAAACAATTTTGCCTTTAAGGACTTATTTCCACCTAAGTGTCGTAAAACATGTGAAAACTGCTTGTCTGCGTAAAAATGATAGTAAATATGCAGTTTGCATTTTCTTATGAGAGAATAATCTAAACCTGAATGTTATAGTGTAAATAGACTTACCCTCATGAAATAAAGCACTTTTGCCTATAAGGACTCATTTGCACCTAATTGTCGTAAAGCATGTAAAAACTGCTTGTCAGCGTTAAAATAATGGTTAATATGCAGTTTGCATTCTCTTATGAGAGAATGATCCAAACCTGAATGTTATAGTGTAAATAGACTTACCTTTGTAAAAAAAAGCAATTTTTCCTATAAGGACTCATTTGCACGCAATTGTCGTGAAGCATGTAAAAACTGGTTGTCTGCGTAAAAATGATAGTAAATATGCAGTTTGCATTTTCTTATGAGAGAATGATCCAAACCTGAATATTATAGTGTAAATAGACTTACCCTCATGAAATAAAGCAATTTTTCCTATAAAGACTCATTTGCACCTAATTGTCGTAAAGCATGTAAAAACTGCTTGTCTGCGTTTAAATAATGGTTAATATGCAGTTTGCATATTGTTATGAGAGAATGGTCCAAACCTGAATGTTATAGTGTAAATAGACTTACCCTCATGAAATAAAGCAATTTTGCCTATAAAGACTCATTTGCACCTAATTGTCATAAAGCATGTTAAAACTGCTTGTATGCGTTAAAATATTAGTTAATATGCAGTTTGCATTTTCTTGTGAGAGAATGATCCAAACCTGAATGTTATAGTGTAAGTAAACTTACCTTTGTAAAATAAAGCAATTTTGCTTATAAAGACTCATTTGCACCTAATTGTCGTAAAGCATGTAAAAACTGCTTGTCTGCGTTTAAATATTGGTTAATATGTAGTTTGCATTTTCTTATGAGAGAATGATCCAAACCTGAACGTTATAGTGTAAATAGACTTACCTTTATGAAATAAAACAATTTTGCCTATAAGGACTCATTTGCCCCTAATTGTCATAAAGCATGTAAAAACTGCTTGTATGCGTTAAAATAATGGTTAAAATGCAGTTTGCATTTTCTTATGAGAGAATAATCCAAACCTGAATGGTATAGTGAAAGTAGACTTACCTTTGTTAAATGAAACAATTTTGCCTTTATGGACTTATTTGCACCTAATTGTCGTAAACCATGTAAAAACTGCTTGTCTGCGTGAAAATGATAGTCAATATTCAGTTTGCATTTTCTTATGAGAGAATGATCCAAACCTGAATGTTATAGTGTAAATAGACTTACCCTCATGAAATAAAGCAATTTTGCCTATAAGGACTCATTTGCACCTAATTGTCATAAAGCATGTAAAAACTGCTTGTATGCTTTAAAATAATGGTTATTATGCAGTTTGCATTTTTTTATAAGAGAATGATCCAAACCTGAATGTTATAGTGTAAATAGACTTACCTTTGTAAAATAAAGCAATTTTGCCTATAAGGACACATTTGCACGCAATTGTCGTAAAGCATGTAAAAACTGCTTGTTTGCGTGAAGATGATAGTAAATATGCAGTGTGCATTTTCTTCTGAGAGAATGATCCAAACCTGAATGTTATAGTGTAAATAGCTTACCCACATGAAATAAAGCAATTTTGCCTATAAAGACTCATTTGCACCTAATTGTCGTAAAGCATAAAAAAACTGCTTGTCTGCGTTTAAATAATGGTTTATATGCAGTTTGCATTTTCTAATGAGAGAATGATGCAAACCTGAATGTTATAGTGTAAATAGACTTACCTTCATGAAATAAAGCAATTTTGCCTATAAGGACTCATTTGCCCCTAATTGTGATAAAGCATGTAAAAACTGCTTGTATGCGTTAAAACAATGGTTAAAATGCAGTTTGCATTTTGTTATGAGAGAATGATCCAAACCTGAATGTTATAGTGTAAATAGACTTATCTTTGTAAAATAAAGCAATTTTGCCTATAAGGACTCATTTGCACGCAATTGTCGTGAAGCATGTAAAAACTGCTTGTCTGCGTGAAAATGATAGTAAATATGCAGTTTGCATTTTCTTATGAGAGAATGATCCAAACCTGAATGTTATAGTGTAAATAGACTTTTACCCTCATGAAATAAAGCAATTTTGCCTATAAAGACTCATTTGCACCTAATTGTCTTAAAGCATGTAAAAACTGCTTGTCTGCGTTTAAATAATGGTTAATATGCAGTTTGCATTTTCTTATGAGAGAACGATCCAAACCTGAATGTTATAGTGTAAATAGACTTACCTTCATGAAATAAAGCAATTTTGCCTATAAGTACTCATTTGCCCCTAATTGTCATAAAGCATGTAAAAACTGCTTGTATGCGTTAAAATAATGGTTAATATGCAGTTTGCATTTTCTTATGAGAGAACGATCCAAACCTGAATGTTATAGTGTAAATAGACTTACCTTTGTAAAATAAAGCAATTTTGCCTATAAGGACTCATTTGCACGCAATTGTCGTGAAGCATGTAAAAACTGCTTGTCTGCGTGAAGATGATAGTAAATATGCAGTTTGCATTTTCTTATGAGAGAATGATCCAAACCTGAATGTTATAGTGTAAATAGACTTACTATCATGAAATAAAGCAATTTTGTTTATAAAGACTCATTTGCACCTAATTGTCGTGAAACATAAAAAAACTGCTTGTCTGCGTGTAAATAATGGTTAATATGCAGTTTGCATTTTCTAATGAGAGAATGATCCAAACCTGAATGTTATAGTGTAAATAGACTTACCTTCATGAAATAAAACAATTTTGCCTATAAGGACTCATTTGCCCCTAATTGTCATAAAGCATGTAAAAACTGCTTGTATGCGTTAAAATAATTGTTAAAATGCAGTTTGCATTTTCTTATGAGAGAATGATCCAAACCTGAATGTTATAGTGTAAGTAAACTTACCTTTGTGAAATAAAGCAATTTTGCCTATAAGGACTCATTTGCCCCTTATTGTCATAAAGCATGTAAAAACTGCTTGTATGCGTTAAAATAATGGTTAATATGCAGTTTGCATTTTCTTATGAGAGAACGATCCAAACCTGAATGTTATAGTGTAAATAGACTTACCTTTGTAAAATAAAGCAATTTTGCCTATAAGGACTCATTTGCACGCAATTGTCGTGAAGCATGTAAAAACTGCTTGTCTTCGTTAAAATAATGGTTAATATGCAGTTTGCATTTTCTTATGAGAAAATGATCCAAACCTGAACGTTATAGTGAAAGTAGACTTACCTTTGTGAAATAAAACAATTTTGCCTTTAAGGACTTATTTCCACCTAAGTGTCGTAAAACATGTGAAAACTGCTTGTCTGCGTAAAAATGATAGTAAATATGCAGTTTGCATTTTCTTATGAGAGAATGATCTAAACCTGAATGTTATAGTGTAAATAGACTTACCCTCATGAAATAAAGCACTTTTGCTTATAAGGACTCATTTGCACCTAATTGTCGTAAAGCATGTAAAAACTGCTTGTCAGCGTTAAAATAATGGTTAATATGCAGTTTGCATTTTTTTATGAGAGAATAATCCAAACCTGAATGTTATAGTGTAAATAGACTTACCTTCATGAAATAAAGCAATTTTGCCTATAAGGACTCATTTGCCCCTTATTGTCATAAAGCATGTAAAAACTGTTTGTATGCGTTAAAATAATGGTTAATATGCAGTTTGCATTTTCTTATGAGAGAATGATCCAAACCTGAATGTAATAGTGTAAATAGACTTACCTTTGTAAAATAAAGCAATTTTTCCTATAAGGACTCATTTGCACGCAATTGTCGTGAAGCATGTAAAAACTGGTTGTCTGCGTAAAAATGATAGTAAATATGCAGTTTGCATTTTCTTATGAGAGAATGATCCAAACTTGAATGTTATAGTGTAAATAGACTTACCCTCATGAAATAAAGCAATTTTGCCTATAAGGACTCATTTGCACCTAATTGTCATAAAGCATGTAAAAACTGCTTGTATGCGTTAAAATAATAGTTAATATGCAGTTTGCATTTTCTTGTGAAAGAATGATCCAAACCTGAATGTTATAGTGTAAGTAAACTTACCTTTGTGAAATAAAGCAATTTTGCCTATAAGGACTCATTTGCACCCAATTGTCGTGAAGCATGTAAAAACTGCTTGTCTTCGTTAAAATAATGGTTAATATGCAGTTTGCATTTTCTTATGAGAAAATGATCCAAACCTGAATGTTATAGTGAAAGTAGACTTACCTTTGTGAAATAAAACAATTTTGCCTTTAAGGACTTATTTCCACCTAAGTGTCGTAAAACATGTGAAAACTGCTTGTCTGCGTAAAAATGATAGTAAATATGCAGTTTGCATTTTCTTATGAGAGAATGATCCAAACCTGAATGTTATAGTGTAAATAGACTTACCCTCATGAAATAAAGCACTTTTGCCTATAAGGACTCATTTGCACCTAATTGTCGTAAAGCATGTAAAAACTGCTTGTCAGCGTTAAAATAATGGTTAATATGCAGTTTGCATTTTTTTATGAGAGAATGATCCAAACCTGAATGTTATAGTGTAAATAGACTTACCTTCATGAAATAAAGCAATTTTGCCTATAAGGCCTCATTTGCCCCTTATTGTCATAAAGCATGTAAAAACTGTTTGTATGCGTTAAAATAATGGTTAATATGCAGTTTGCATTTTCTTATGAGAGAATGATCCAAACCTGAATGTAATAGTGTAAATAGACTTACCTTTGTAAAATAAAGCAATTTTTCCTATAAGGACTCATTTGCACACAATTGTCGTGAAGCATGTAAAAACTGGTTGTCTGCGTAAAAATGATAGTAAATATGCAGTTTGCATTTTCATAGACTTACCCTCATGAAATAAAGCAATTTTGCCTATAAAGACTCATTTGCACCTAATTGTCGTAAAGTATGTAAAAACTGCTTGTATGCGTTAAAATAATGGTTAATATGCAGTTTGCATTTTCTTATGAGAGAATGATCCAAACCTGAATGTTATAGTGTAAATAGACTTACCTTCATGAAATAATGCAATTTTTGCCTATAAGGACTCATTTGCCCCTAATTGTCATAAAACATGTAAAAACTGCTTGTATGCGTTAAAATAATGGTTAATATGCAGATTGCATTTTCTTATGAGAGAATGATCCAAACCTTAATGTTATAGTGTAAATAGACTTACCCTCATTAAATAAAGCAATTTTGCCTATAGAGACTCATTTGCATCTATTTGTCGTAAAGCATGTAAAAACTGCTTGTCTGTGTTTTAATAATGGTTAATATGCAGTTTGCATTTTCTTATGAGAGAATGATCCAAACCTGAATGTTATAGTGTAAATAGACTTACCCTCATGAAATAAAGCAATTTTGCCTATAAAGACTCTTTTGCACCTAATTGTCGTAAAGCATGTTAAAACTGCTTGTCTGCGTTTAAATAATGGTTAATATGCAGTTTGCATTTTCTTATGAGAGAAAGATCCAAACCTGAATGTTATAGTGTAAATAGACTTACCTTCATGAAATAAAGCAATTTTGCCTATAAGGACTCATTTGCCCCTTATTGTCATAAAGCACGTAAAAACTGCTTGTATGCGTTGAAATTATGGTTAATATGCAGTTGGCATTTTCTTATGAGAGAATGATCCAAACCTAAATGTTATAGTGAAAATAGACTTACGTTTGTAAAATAACGCAATTTTGCCTATAAGGACTCATTTGCACGAAATTGTCGTGAAACATGTAAAAACTGCTTGTCTGCGTTAAAATAATGGTTAATATGCAGTTTGCATTTTCTTATGAGAAAATGATCCAAACCTGAATGTTATAGTGAAAGTAGACTAACCTTTGTAAAATAAAACAATTTTGCCTTTAAGGACTCATTTCCACCTAATTGTCGTAAAACATGTGAAAACTGCTTGTCTGCGTGAAAATGATTGTAAATATGCAGTTTGCATTTTCTTATGAGAGAATGATCCAAACCTGAATGTTATAGTGTAAATAGACTTACCCTCATGAAATAAAGCACTTTTGCCTATAAGGACTCATTTGCACCTAATTGTCGTAAAGCATGTAAAAACTGCTTGTCAGCGTTTAAATAATTGTTAATATGCAGTTTGCATTTTCTTATGAGAGAATGATCCAAACCTGAATGTTATAGTGTAAATACTCTAATGAAATAAAGCAGATTTGACTATAAGGACTCATTTGCCCCTAATTGTCATAAAGCATGTAAAAACTGTTTGTATGCGTTAAAATAATGGTTAATATGCAGTTTGCATTTTCTTATGAGAGAATGATCCAAACCTGAATGTAATAGTGAAAATAGACTTACCTTTGTAAAATAAAGCAATTTTGCCTATAAATACTTATTTGCACGCAATTGTCGTGAAGCATGTAAAAACTGCTTGTCTGCGTGAAAATGATAGTAAATATGCAGTTTGCATTTTCCTATTAGAGAATGATCCAAACCTGAATGTTATAGTGTAAATAGACTTACCTTCATGAAATAAAGCAATTTTGCCTATAAAGACTCATTTGCACCTAATTGTCGTAAAGCATGTAAAAACTGCTTGCCTTCGTTTAAATAATGGTTAATATGCAGTTTGCATTTTCTTATGATAGAAAGATCCAAACCTGAATGTTATAGTGTAAATAGACTTACCTTCATGAAATAAAGCAATTTTGCCTATAAGGACTCATTTGCCCCTTATTGTCATAAAGCATGTAAAAACTGCTTGTATGCGTTAAAATAATGGTTAATATGCAGTTTGCATTTTCTTATGAGAGAATGATCCAAACCTGAATGTTATAGTGTAAATAGACTTACCTTTGTAAAATAAAGCAATTTTGCCTATAAGGACTCATTTGCACGCAATTGTCGTGAAGCATGTAAAAACTGCTTGTCTGCGTAAAAATAATGGTTAATATGCAGTTTGCATTTTCTTATGAGAGTATGATCCAAACCTGAATGTTATAGTGTAAAATAGACTTACCCTCATGAAATAAAGCACTTTTGCCTATAAGGACTCATTTGCACCTAATTGTCGTAAAGCATGTAAAAACTGCTTGTCAGCGTTAAAATAATGGTTAATATGCAGTTTGCATTTTCTTATGAGAGAATGATCCAAACCTGAATGTAATAGTGTAAATAGACTTACTTTAATGAAATAAAGCAATTTTGCCTATAAGGACTCATTTGCCCCTAATTGTCATAAAGCATATAAAAACTGCTTGTATGCGTTAAAATAATGGTTAATATGCAGATTGCATTTTCTTATGAGAGAATGATCCAAACCTTAATGTGATAGAGTAAATAGACTTACCGTTGTAAAATAAAGCAATTTTGCCTATAGGGACTCATTTGCACGCAATTGTCGTGAAGCATGTAAAAACTGCTTGTCTGCGTTAAAATAATGGTTAATATGCAGTTTGCATTTTCTTATGAGAAAATGATCCAAACCTGAATGTTATAGTGAAAGTAGACTAACCTTTGTAAAATAAAACAATTTTGCCTTTAAGGACTTATTTCCACCTAATTGTCGTAAAACATGTGAAATCTCCTTGTCTGCGTGAAAATAATAGTAAATATGCAGTTTGCATTTTCTTATGAGAGAATGATCCAAACCTGAATGTTATAGTGTAAAATAGACTTACCCTCATGAAATAAAGCACTTTTGCCTATAAGGACTCATTTGCACCTAATTGTCGTAAAGCATGTAAAAACTGCTTGTCAGCGTTAAAATAATGGTTAATATGCAGTTTGCATTTTCTTATGAGAGAATGATCCAAACCTGAATGTAATAGTGTAAATAGACTTACTTTAATGAAATAAAGCAATTTTGCCTATAAGGACTCATTTGCCCCTAATTGTCATAAAGCATATAAAAACTGCTTGTATGCGTTAAAATAATGGTTAATATGCAGATTGCATTTTCTTATGAGAGAATGATCCAAACCTTAATGTGATAGAGTAAATAGACTTACCGTTGTAAAATAAAGCAATTTTGCCTATAGGGACTCATTTGCACGCAATTGTCGTGAAGCATGTAAAAACTGCTTGTCTGCGTTAAAATAATGGTTAATATGCAGTTTGCATTTTCTTATGAGAAAATGATCCAAACCTGAATGTTATAGTGAAAGTAGACTAACCTTTGTGAAATAAAACAATTTTGCCTTTAGGGACTTATTTCCACCTAATTGTTGTAAAACATGTGAAAACTGCTTGTCTGCGTGAAAATGATAGTAAATATGCAGTTTGCATTTTCTTATGAGAGAATGATCCAAAACTGAATGTTATAGTGTAAATAGACTTACCCTCTTGAAATAAAGCACTTTTGCCTATAAGGACTCATTTGCACCTAATTGTCGTAAAGCATGTAAAAACTGGTTGTCTGCGTTTAAATAATGGTTAATATGCAGTTTGCATTTTCTTATGAGAGAATGATCCAAACCTGAATGTTATAGTGTAAATAGACTTACTCTCATGAAATAAAGCAATTTTGCCTATAAAGACTCATTTGCACCTAATTGTCGTAAAGCATGTAAAAACTGCTTGTCTGCGTTAAAATAATGGTTAATATGCAGTTTGCATTTTCTTATGAGAGAATGATCCAAACCTTAATGTGATAGAGTAAATAGACTTACCGTTGTAAAATAAAGCAATTTTGCCTATAGGGACTCATTTGCACGCAATTGTCGTGAAGCATGTAAAAACTGCTTGTCTGCGTTAAAATAATGGTTAATATGCAGTTTGCATTTTCTTATGAGAGAATGATCCAAACCTGAATGTTATAGTGTAAATAGACTTACCTTCATGAAATAATGCAATTTTTGCCTATAAGGACTCATTTGCCCCTAATTGTCATAAAACATGTAAAAACTGCTTGTATGCGTTAAAATAATGGTTAATATGCAGATTGCATTTTCTTATGAGAGAATGATCCAAACCTTAATGTGATAGAGTAAATAGACTTACCGTTGTAAAATAAAGCAATTTTGCCTATAGGGACTCATTTGCACGCAATTGTCGTGAAGCATGTAAAAACTGCTTGTCTGCGTTAAAATAATGGTTAATATGCAGTTTGCATTTTCTTATGAGAAAATGATCCAAACCTGAATGTTATAGTGAAAGTAGACTAACCTTTGTGAAATAAAACAATTTTGCCTTTAGGGACTTATTTCCACCTAATTGTTGTAAAACATGTGAAAACTGCTTGTCTGCGTGAAAATGATAGTAAATATGCAGTTTGCATTTTCTTATGAGAGAATGATCCAAAACTGAATGTTATAGTGTAAATAGACTTACCCTCTTGAAATAAAGCACTTTTGCCTATAAGGACTCATTTGCACCTAATTGTCGTAAAGCATGTAAAAACTGCTTGTCTGCGTTTAAATAATGGTTAATATGCAGTTTGCATTTTCTTATGAGAGAATGATCCAAACCTTAATGTAATTGAGTAAATAGACTTACCGTTGTAAAATAAAGCAATTTTGCCTATAGGGACTCATTTGCACGCAATTGTCGTGAAGCATGTAAAAACTGCTTGTCTGCGTTAAAATAATGGTTAATATGCAGTTTGCATTTTCTTATGAGAGAATGATCCAAACCTGAATGTTATAGTGAAAGTAGACTTACCTTTGTGAAATAAAACAATTTTGCCTTTAAGGACTTATTTCCACCTAATTGTCGTAAAACATGTGAAAACTGCTTGTCTGCGTGAAAATGATAGTAAATATGCAGTTTGCATTTTCTTATGAGAGAATGATCCAAACCTGAATGTTATAGTGAAAGTAGACTAACCTTTGTGAAATAAAACAATTTTGCCTATAAGGACTCATTTGCACGCAATTGTCGTGAATCATGTAAAAACTGCTTGTCTGCGTTAAAATAATGGTTAATATGCAGTTTGCATTTTCTTATGAGAGAATGATCCAAACCTAAATGTTATAGTTTAAATAGACTAACCTTCAAGAAATAAAGCAATTTTGCCTATAGGGACTCATTTGCCTCTAATTGTCATAAAGCATGTAAAAACTGCTTGTCAGCGTTAAATAAATGGTTAATATGCAGTTTGCATTTTCTTATGAGAGAATGATCCAAACCTGAATGTTATAGTGTAAATAGACTTACCCTCATGAAATAAAGCACTTTTGCCTATAAGGACTCATTTGCACCTAATTGTCGTAAAGCATGTAAAAACTGCTTGTCAGCGTTAAAATAATGGTTAATATGCAGTTTGCATTTTCTTATGAGAGAATGATCCAAACCTGAATGTTATAGTGAAAATAGACTTACCTTTGTAAAATAAAGCAATTTTGCCTATAAGGACTAATTTGCACGCAATTGTCGTGAAGCATGTAAAAACTGCTTGTCTGCGTTAAAATAATGGTTAATATGCAGTTTGCATTTTCTTATGAGAGAATGATCCAAACCTGAATGTTATAGTGTAAATAGTCTTACCCTCTTGAAATAAAGCAATTTTGCCTATAAGGAGTCATTTGCACCTAATTGTCATAAAGCTTGTAAAAACTGCTTGTATGCGTTAAAATAGTGGTTAATATGCAGTTTGCATTTTCTTATGAGATAATGATCCAAACCTGAATATTATAGTGTAAATAGACTTACCTTTGTAAAATAAAGCAATTTTGCCTATATAGACTCATTTGCCCCTAATTGTCATGAAGCATGTAAAAACTGCATGTATGCGACAAAATAATGGTTAATATGCAGTTTGCTTTTTCTTATGAGAGAATGATCCAAACCTGAATGTTATAGTGTAAATAGACTTACCTTTGTAAAATAAAGCAATTTTGCCTATAAGGACTCATTTGCACGCAATTGTCGTGAAGCAATAAAAACTGCTTGTCTGCGTGAAAATGATAGTAAATATGCAGTTTGCATTTTCTTATAAGAGAATGATCCAAACCTGAATGTTATAGTGTAAATAGACTTACCCTCATGAAATAAAGCAATTTTGCCTATAAAGACTCATTTGCAACTATTTGTCGTAAAGCATGTAAAAACTGCTTGTCTGCGTTTAAATAATGGTTAATATGCAGTTTGCATTTTCTTATGAGAGAATGATCCAAACCTGAATGTTATAGTGTAAATAGACTTACCCTCATGAAATAAAGCAATTTTGCCTATAAGGACTCATTTGCACGCAATTGTCGTGAATCATGTAAAAACTGCTTGTCTGCGTTAAAATAATGGTTAATATGCAGTTTGCATTTTCTTATGAGAGAATGATCCAAAACTAAATGTTATAGTGTAAATAGACTTACCCTCATGAAATAAAGCAATTTTGCCTATAAGGACTCATTTGCACGCAATTGTCGTGAATCATGTAAAAACTGCTTGTCTGCGTTTAAATAATGGTTAATATGCAGTTTGCATTTTCTTATGAGAGAATGATCCAAACCTGAATGTTATAGTGTAAATAGACTTACCCTCATGAAATAAAGCAATTTTGCCTATAAAGACTCATTTGCACCTATTTGTCGTAAAGCATGTAAAAACTGCTTGTCTGCGTTTAAATAATGGTTAATATGCAGTTTGCATTTTCTTATGAGAGAATGATCCAAACCTGAATGTTATAGTGTAAATAGACTAACCCTCATGAAATAAAGCACTTTTGCCTATAAGGACTCATTTGCACCTAATTGTCGTAAAGCATGTAAAAACTGCTTGTCAGCGTTAAAATAATGGTTAATATGCAGTTTGCATTTTCTTATGAGAGAATGATCCAAACCTGAATGTTATAGTGAAAATAGACTTACCTTTGTAAAATAAAGCAATTTTGCCTATAAGGACTCATTTGCACGCAATTGTCGTGAAGCATGTAAAAACTGCTTGTCTGCGTTAAAATAATGGTTAATATGCAGTTTGCATTTTCTTATGAGAGAATGATCCAAACCTGAATGTTATAGTGTAAATAGACTTACCTTCATGAAATAAAGCAATTTTGTCTATAAGGACTCATTTGCCCCTTATTGTCATAAAGCATGTAAAAACTGCTTGTATGCGTTAAAATAATGGTTAATATGCAGTTTGCATTTTCTTATGAGAGAATGATCCAAACCTGAATGTTATAGTGTAAATAGACTTACCTTTGTAAAATAAAGCAATTTTGCCTATAAGGACTCATTTGCACGCAATTGTCGTGAAGCATGTAAAAACTACTTGTCAGCGTTAAAATAATGGTTAATATGCAGTTTGCATTTTCTTATGAGAGAATGATCAAACCTGAATGTTATAGTGAAAATAGACTTACCATCATGAAATAAAGCTATTTTGCCTGTAAGGACTCATTTGCCCCTAATTGTCATAAAGCATGTAAAAACTGCTTGTCAGCGTTAAAATAATGGTTAATATGCAGTTTGCATTTTCTTATGAGAGAATGATCCAAACCTGAATGTTATAGTGTAAATAGACTTACCTTCATGAAATAAAGCAATTTTGCCTATAAGGACTCATTTGCCCCTAATTGTCATAAAGCATGTAAAAACTGCTTGTATGCGTTAAAATAATGTATAATATGCAGTTTGCATTTTCTTATGAGAGAATGATCCAAACCTGAATGTTATAGTGTAAATTAACTTACCCTCATGAAATAAAGCAATTTTGCCTATAAAGACTCATTTGCACCTAATTGTCATAAAGCATGTAAAAACTGCTTGTATGCGTTAAAATGATAGTAAATATGCAGTTTGCATTTTCTTATGAGAGAATGATCCAAACCTGAATGTTATAGTGTAAATTAACTTACCCTCATGAAATAAAGCAATTTTGCCTATAAAGACTCATTTGCACCTAATTGTCATAAAGATTGTAAAAACTGCTTGTATGCGTTAAAATAATAGTTAATATGCAGTTTGCATTTTCTTATGAGAGAATGATCTAAACCTGAATGTTATAGTTTAAGTAAACTTACCTTTGTAAAATAAAGCAATTTTGCCTAAATAGACTCATTTTCCCCTAATTGTCATAAAGCATGTAAAAACTGCTTGTATGCGTTAAAATATTGGTTAATATGCAGTTAGCATTTTCTTATGAGAGAATGATCCAAACCTGAATGTTATAGTGTAAAAAGACTTACATTTGTAAAATAAAAATTTTGCCTATAAGGACTCATTTGCACGCAATTGTCGTGAAGCATGTATAAACTGCTTGGCTGCGTGAAAATGATAGTAAATATGCAGTTTGCATTTTCTTATGAAAGAATGATCCAAACCTTAATGTTATAGTGTAAATAGACTTACCCTCATTAAATAAAGCAATTTTGCCTATAAAGACTCATTTGCATCTATTTGTCGTAAAGCATGTAAAAACTGCTTGTCTGCGTTTTAATAATGGTTAATATGCAGTTTGCATTTTCTTATTAGAGAATTATCCAAACCTTAATGTTTTAGTATAAATAGACTTACCCTCATGAAATAAAGCAATTTTGCCTATAAAGACTCATTTGCACCTAATTGTCGTAAAGCATGTAAAAACTGCTTGTATGCGTTAAAATAATGGTTAATATGCAGTTTGCATTTTCTTATGAGAGAATGATCCAAACCTGAATGTTATAGTGTAAATAGACTTACCTTCATGAAATAATGCAATTTTTGCCTATAAGGACTCATTTGCCCCTAATTGTCATAAAACATGTAAAAACTGCTTGTATGCGTTAAAATAATGGTTAATATGCAGATTGCATTTTCTTATGAGAGAATGATCCAAACCTTAATGTTATAGTGTAAATAGACTTACCCTCATTAAATAAAGCAATTTTGCCTATAAAGACTCATTTGCATCTATTTGTCGTAAAGCATGTAAAAACTGCTTGTCTGCGTTTTAATAATGGTTAATATGCAGTTTGCATTTTCTTATGAGAGAATGATCCAAACCTGAATGTTATAGTGTAAATAGACTTACCCTCATGAAATAAAGCAATTTTGCCTATAAAGACTCATTTGCACCTAATTGTCGTAAAGCATGTTAAAACTGCTTGTCTGCGTTTAAATAATGGTTAATATGCAGTTTGCATTTTCTTATGAGAGAAAGATCCAAACCTGAATGTTATAGTGTAAATAGACTTACCTTCATGAAATAAAGCAATTTTGCCTATAAGGACTCATTTGCCCCTTATTGTCATAAAGCACGTAAAAACTGCTTGTATGCGTTGAAATTATGGTTAATATGCAGTTGGCATTTTCTTATGAGAGAATGATCCAAACCTAAATGTTATAGTGAAAATAGACTTACGTTTGTAAAATAACGCAATTTTGCCTATAAGGACTCATTTGCACGAAATTGTCGTGAAGCATGTAAAAACTGCTTGTCTGCGTTAAAATAATGGTTAATATGCAGTTTGCATTTTCTTATGAGAAAATGATCCAAACCTGAATGTTATAGTGAAAGTAGACTAACCTTTGTAAAATAAAACAATTTTGCCTTTAAGGACTTATTTCCACCTAATTGTTGTAAAACATGTGAAAACTGCTTGTCTGCGTGAAAATGATTGTAAATATGCAGTTTGCATTTTCTTATGAGAGAATGATCCAAACCTGAATGTTATAGTGTAAATAGACTTACCCTCATGAAATAAAGCACTTTTGCCTATAAGGACTCATTTGCACCTAATTGTCGTAAAGCATGTAAAAACTGCTTGTCAGCGTTAAAATAATTGTTAATATGCAGTTTGCATTTTCTTATGAGAGAATGATCCAAACCTGAATGTTATAGTGTAAATAGACTTACTCTAATGAAATAAAGCAGATTTGACTATAAGGACTCATTTGCCCCTAATTGTCATAAAGCATGTAAAAACTGTTTGTATGCGTTAAAATAATGGTTAATATGCAGTTTGCATTTTCTTATGAGAGAATGATCCAAACCTGAATGTAATAGTGAAAATAGACTTACCTTTGTAAAATAAAGCAATTTTGCCTATAAATACTTATTTGCACGCAATTGTCGTGAAGCATGTAAAAACTGCTTGTCTGCGTGAAAATGATAGTAAATATTCAGTTTGCATTTTCCTATAAGAGAATGATCCAAACCTAAATGTTATAGTGTAAATAGACTTACCTTCATGAAATAAAGCAATTTTGCCTATAAAGACTCATTTGCACCTAATTGTCGTAAAGCATGTAAAAACTGCTTCCCTTCGTTTAAATAATGGTTAATATGCAGTTTGCATTTTCTTATGAGAGAAAGATCCAAACCTGAAGGTTATAGTGTAAATAGACTTACCTTCATGAAATAAAGCAATTTTGCCTATAAGGACTCATTTGCCCCTTATTGTCATAAAGCATGTAAAAACTGCTTGTATGCGTTAAAATAATGGTTAATATGCAGTTTGCATTTTCTTATGAGAGAATGATCCAAACCTGAATGTTATAGTGTAAATAGACTTACCTTTGTAAAATAAAGCAATTTTGCCTATAAGGACTCATTTGCACGCAATTGTCGTGAAGCATGTAAAAACTGCTTGTCTGCGTAAAAATAATGGTTAATATGCAGTTTGCATTTTCTTATGAGAGTATGATCCATACCTGAATGTTATAGTGAAAGTAGACCCTACCTTTGTGAAATAAAACAATTTTGCCTTTAAGGCTTTATTTCCACCTAATTGTCGTAAAACATGTGAAAACTCCTTGTCTGCGTGAAAATAATAGTAAATATGCAGTTTGCATTTTCTTATAAGAGAATGATCCAAACCTGAATGTTATAGTGTAAAATAGACTTACCCTCATGAAATAAAGCACTTTTGCTTATAAGGACTCATTTGCACCTAATTGTCGTAAAGCATGTAAAAACTGCTTGTCAGCGTTAAAATAATGGTTAATATGCAGTTTGCATTTTCTTATGAGAGAATGATCCAAACCTGAATGTAATAGTGTAAATAGACTTACTTTAATGAAATAAAGCAATTTTGCCTATAAGGACTCATTTGCACGCAATTGTCGTGAAGCATGTAAAAACTGCTTGTCTGCGTAAAAATAATGGTTAATATGCAGTTTGCATTTTCTTATGAGAGAATGATCCAAACCTGAATGTTATAGTGAAAATAGATTAACCTTTGTAAAATAACGCAATTTTGCCTATAAGGACTCATTTGCACGCTATTGTCGTGAAGCATGTAAAAACTGCTTGTCTGCGTCAAAATAATGGTTAATATGCAGTTTGCATTTTCTTATGAGAAAATGATCCAAACCTGAATGTAATAGTGTAAATCGACTTACCCTCATGAAATAAAGCAATTTTGCCTATAAAGACTCATTTGCACCTAATTGTCATAAAGCATGTAAAAACTGCTTGTATGCGTTAAAATGATAGTAAATATGCAGTTTGCATTTTCTTATGAGAGAATGATCTAAACCTGAATGTTATAGTTTAAGTAAACTTACCTTTGTAAAATAAAGCAATTTTGCCCTTTAGGACTCATTTGCCCCTAATTGTCATAAAGCATGTAAAAACTGCTTGTATGCGTTAAAACAGTGGTTAATATGCAGTTTGCATTTTCTTATGAGATAATGATCGAAACCTGAATATTATAGTGTAAATAGACTTACCTTTGTTAAATAAAGCAATTTTGCCTATAGGGACTCATTTGCACGCAATTGTCGTGAAGCATGTAAAAACTGCTTGTCTGCGTTAAAATAATGGTTAATATGCAGTTTGCATTTTCTTATGAGAGAATGATCCAAACCTAAATGTTATAGTGTAAATAGACTTACCTTCAAGAAATAAAGCAATTTTGCCTATAGGGACTCATTTGCCCCTAATTGTCATAAAGCATGTAAAAACTGCTTGTCAGCGTTAAAATAATGGTTAATATGCAGTTTGCATTTTCTTATGAGAGAATGATCCAAACCTAAATGTTATAGTGTAAATAGACTTACCTTTATGAAATAAAGCAATTTTGCCTATAAGGACTCATTTGCCCCTAATTGTCATAAAGCATGTAAAAACTGCTTGTTTGCGTTAAAATAATGTATAATATGCAGTTTGCATTTTCTTATGAGAGAATGATCCAAACCTGAATGTTATAGTGTAAATTAACTTACCCTCATGAAATAAAGCAATTTTGCCTATAAAGACTCATTTGCACCTAATTGTCATAAAGCATGTAAAAACTGCTTGTATGCGTTAAAATGATAGTAAATATGCAGTTTGCATTTTCTTATGAGAGAATGATCCAAACCTGAATGTTATAGTGTAAATAGTCTTACCCTCTTGAAATAAAGCAATTTTGCCTATAAGGAGTCATTTGCACCTAATTGTCATAAAGCTTGTAAAAACTGCTTGTATGCGTTAAAATAATAGTTAATATGCAGTTTGCATTTTCTTATGAGAGAATGATCTAAACCTGAATGTTATAGTTTAAGTAAACTTACCTTTGTAAAATAAAGCAATTTTGCCTAAATAGACTCATTTTCCCCTAATTGTCATAAAGCATGTAAAAACTGCTTGTATGCGTTAAAATATTGGTTAATATGCAGTTAGCATTTTCTTATGAGAGAATGATCCAAACCTGAATGTTATAGGGTAAATAGACTTACATTTGTAAAATAAAAATTTTGCCTATAAGGACTCATTTGCACGCAATTGTCGTGAAGCATGTAAAAACTGCTTGGCTGCGTGAAAATGATAGTAAATTTGCAGTTTGCATTTTCTTATGAGAGAATGATCCAAACCTTAATGTTATAGTGTAAATAGACTTACCCTCATTAAATAAAGCAATTTTGCCTATAAAGACTTATTTGCATCTATTTGTCGTAAAGCATGTAAAAACTGCTTGTCTGCGTTTTAATAATGGTTAATATGCAGTTTGCATTTTCTTATGAGAGAATGATTTAAACCTGAATGTTATAGTGTAAATAGACTTACCTTCATGAAATAATGCAATTTTTGCCTATAAGGACTCATTTGCCCCTAATTGTCATAAAACATGTAAAAACTGCTTGTATGCGTTAAAATAATGGTTAATATGCAGATTGCATTTTCTTATGAGAGAATGATCCAAACCTTAATGTGATAGAGTAAATAGACTTACCGTTGTAAAATAAAGCAATTTTGCCTATAGGGACTCATTTGCACGCAATTGTCGTGAAGCATGTAAAAACTGCTTGTCTGCGTTAAAATAATGGTTAATATGCAGTTTGCATTTTCTTATGAGAAAATGATCCAAACCTGAATGTTATAGTGAAAGTAGACTAACCTTTGTGAAATAAAACAATTTTGCCTTTAGGGACTTATTTCCACCTAATTGTTGTAAAACATGTGAAAACTGCTTGTCTGCGTGAAAATGATAGTAAATATGCAGTTTGCATTTTCTTATGAGAGAATGATCCAAAACTGAATGTTATAGTGTAAATAGACTTACCCTCTTGAAATAAAGCACTTTTGCCTATAAGGACTCATTTGCACCTAATTGTCGTAAAGCATGTAAAAACTGCTTGTCTGCGTTTAAATAATGGTTAATATGCAGTTTGCATTTTCTTATGAGAGAATGATCCAAACCTGAATGCTATAGTGTAAATAGACTTACCTTCATGAAATAATGCAATTTTGCCTATAAGGACTCATTTGCCCCTAATTGTCATAAAACATGTAAAATCTGCTTGTATGCGTTAAAATAATGGTTAATATGCAGATTGTATTTTCTTATGAGAGAATGATCCAAACCTTAATGTAATAGAGTAAATAGACTTACCGTTGTAAAATAAAGCAATTTTGCCTATAGGGACTCATTTGCACGCAATTGTCGTGAAGCATGTAAAAACTGCTTGTCTGCGTTAAAATAATGGTTAATATGCAGTTTGCATTTTCTTATAAGAGAATGATCCAAACCTGAATGTTATAGTGAAAGTAGACTTACCTTTGTGAAATAAAACAATTTTGCCTTTAAGGACTTATTTGCACCTAATTGTCTTAAAACATGTGAAAACTGCTTGTCTGCGTGAAAATGATAGTAAATATGCAGTTTGCATTTTCTTATGAGAGAATGATCCAAACCTGAATGTTATAGTGTAAATAGACTAACCATTGTAAAATAAAGCAATTTTGCCTATAAGGACTCATTTGCACGCAATTGTCGTGAATCATGTAAAAACTGCTTGTCTGCGTTAAAATAATGGTTAATATGCAGTTTGCATTTTCTTATGAGAGAATGATCCAAACCTAAATGTTATAGTGTAAATAGACTTACCTTCAAGAAATAAAGCAATTTTGCCTATAGGGACTCATTTGCCTCTAATTGTCATAAAGCATGTAAAAACTGCTTGTCAGCGTTAAAATAATGGTTAATATGCAGTTTGCATTTTCTTATGAGAGAATGATCCAAACCTGAATGTTATAGTGTAAATAGACTTACCCTCATGAAATAAAGCACTTTTGCCTATAAGGACTCATTTGCACCTAATTGTCGTAAAGCATGTAAAAACTGCTTGTCAGCGTTAAAATAATAGTTAATATGCAGTTTGCATTTTCTTATGAGAGAATGATCCAAACCTGAATGTTATAGTGAAAATAGACTTACCTTTGTAAAATAAAGCAATTTTGCCTATAAGGACTCATTTGCACGCAATTGTCGTGAAGCATGTAAAAACTGCTTGTCTGCGTTAAAATAATGGTTAATATGCAGTTTGCATTTTCTTATGAGAGAATGATCCAAACCTGAATGTTATAGTGTAAATAGTCTTACCCTCTTGAAATAAAGCAATTTTGCCTATAACGAGTCATTTGCACCTAATTGTCATAAAGCTTGTAAAAACTGCTTGTATGCGTTAAAATAGTGGTTAATATGCAGTTTGCATTTTCTTATGAGATAATGATCCAAACCTGAATATTATAGTGTAAATAGACTTACCTTTGTAAAATAAAAAAAATTTTGCCTATATAGACTCATTTGCCCCTAATTGTCATAAAGCATGTAAAAACTGCTTGTATGCGACAAAATAATGGTTAATATGCAGTTTGCTTTTTCTTATGAGAGAATGATCCAAACCTGAATGTTATAGTGTAAATAGACTTACCTTTGTAAAATAAAGCAATTTTGCCTATAAGGACTCATTTGCACGCAATTGTCGTGAAGCAATAAAAACTGCTTGTCTGCGTGAAAATGATAGTAAATATGCAGTTTGCATTTTCTTATAAGAGAATGATCCAAACCTGAATGTTATAGTGTAAATAGACTTACCCTCATGAAATAAAGCAATTTTGCCTATAAAGACTCATTTGCACCTATTTGTCGTAAAGCATGTAAAAACTGCTTGTCTGCGTTTAAATAATGGTTAATATGCAGTTTGCATTTTCTTATGAGAGAATGATCCAAACCTGAATGTTATAGTGTAAATAGACTTACCCTCATGAAATAAAGCAATTTTGCCTATAAGGACTCATTTGCACGCAATTGTCGTGAATCATGTAAAAACTGCTTGTCTGCGTTAAAATAATGGTTAATATGCAGTTTGCATTTTCTTATGAGAGAATGATCCAAACCTAAATGTTATAGTGTAAATAGACTTACCTTCAAGAAATAAAGCAATTTTGCCTATAGGGACTCATTTTCCTCTAATTGTCATAAAGCATGTAAAAACTGCTTGTCAGCGTTAAAATAATGGTTAATATGCAGTTTGCATTTTCTTATGAGAGAATGATCCAAACCTGAATGTTATAGTGTAAATAGACTTACCTTCATGAAATAAAGCAATTTTGTCTATAAGGACTCATTTGCCCCTTATTGTCATAAAGCATGTAAAAACTGCTTGTCTGCGTTAAAATAATGGTTAATATGCAGTTTGCATTTTCTTATGAGAGAATGATCCAAACCTGAATGTTATAGAGTTAATAGACTTACCTTCATGAAATAAAGCAATTTTGTCTATAAGGACTCATTTGCCCCTAATTGTCATAAAGCATGTAAAAACTGCTTGTCTGCGTTAAAATAATGGTTAATATGCAGTTTGCATTTTCTTCTGAGAGAATGATCCAAACCTAAATGTTATAGTGTAGATAGATTTACCTTCATGAAATAAAGCAATTTTGCCTATAGGGACTCATTTGCCCCTAATTATCATAAAGCATGTAAAAACTGCTTGTCAGCGTTAAAATAAAGGTTAATATGCAGTTTGCATTTTCTTATGGGAGAATGATCCAAACCTGAATGTTATAGTGTAAATAGACTTACCTTCATGAAATAAAGCAATTTTGCCTATAAGGACTCATTTGCCCCTAATTGTCATAAAGCATGTAAAAACTGCTTGTATGCGTTAAAATAATGTATAATATGCAGTTTGCATTTTCTTATGAGAGAATGATCCAAACCTGAATGTTATAGTGAAAATAGACTTACCTTTGTAAAATAAAACAATTTTGCCTATAAGGACTCATTTGCACGCAATTGTCGTGAAGCATGTAAAAACTGCTTGTCTGCGTTAAAATAATGGTTAATATGCAGTTTGCATTTTCTTATGAGAGAATGATCCAAACCTAAATGTTATAGTGTAAATAGTCTTACTCTCTTGTAATAAAGCAATTTTGCCTATAAGGAGTCATTTGCACCTAATTGTCATAAAGCTTGTAAAAACTGCTTGTATGCGTTAAAATAATAGTTAATATGCAGTTTGCATTTTCTTAGGAGAGAATGATCTAAACCTGAATGTTATAGTTTAAGTAAACTAACCTTTGTAAAATAAAGCAATTTTGCCTATATAGACTCATTTGCCCCTAATTGTCATAAAGCATGTAAAAACTGCATGTATGCGTTAAAATAATGGTTAATATGCAGTTTGCATTTTCTTATGAGAGAATGATCCAAACCAGAATGTTTTAGTGTAAATAGACTTACCTTTGTAAAATAAAGCAATTTTGCCTATAAGGACTCATTTGCACGCAATTGTCGTGAAGCATGTAAAAACTGCTTGTCTGCGTGAAAATGATAGTAAATATGCAGTTTGCATTTTCTTATGAGAGAATGATCCAAACCTGAATGTTATAGTGTAAATAGACTTACCCTCATGAAATAAAGCAATTTTGCCTATAAAGACTCATTTGCACCTAATTGTCGTAAAGCATGTAAAAACTGCTTGTCTGCGTTTAAATAATGGTTAATATGCAGTTTGCATTTTCTTATGAGATCCAAACCTGAATGTTATAGTGTAAATAGACTTACCCTCATTAAATAAAGCAATTTTGCCTATAAAGACTCATTTGTACCTAATTGTCGTAAAGTATGTTAAAACTGCTTGTATGCGTTAAAATAATGGTTAATATGCAGTTTGCATTTTCTTATGAGAGAATGATCCAAACCTGAATGTTATAGTGTTAATAGACTTACCTTCATGAAATAAAGCAATTTTGCCTATAAGGACTCATTTGCCCCTAATTGTCATAAAGCATGTAAAAACTGCTTGTCTGCGTTAAAATAATGGTTAATATGCAGTTTGCATTTTCTTATGAGAAAATGATCCAAACCTGAATGTTATAGTGAAAGTAGACTAACCTTTGTGAAATAAAACAATTTTGCCTTTAGGGACTTATTTCCACTTAATTGTCGTAAAACATGTGAAAACTGCTTGTCTGCGTGAAAATGATAGTAAATATGCAGTTTGCATTTTCTTATGAGAGAATGATCCAAAACTGAATGTTATAGTGTAAATAGACTAACCCTCATGAAATAAAGCACTTTTGCCTATAAGGACTCATTTGCACTTAATTGTCGTAAAGCATGTAAAAACTGCTTGTCAGCGTTAAAATAATTGTTAATATGCAGTTTGCATTTTCTTATGAGAGAATGATCCAAACCTGAATGTTATAGTGTAAATAGACTTACCATCATGAAATAAAGCAATTTTGCCCGTAAGGACTCATTTGCACCTAATTGTCATAAAGCTTGTAAAAACTGCTTGTATGCGTTAATGATTAGTTAATATGCAGTTTGCATTTTCTTATAAGAGAATGATCTAAACCTGAATGTTATAGTTTAAAAAAACTTACCTTTGTAAAATAAAGCAATTTTGCCTATATAGACATATTTGCCCCTAATTGTCATTAAGCATGTAAAAACTGCTTGTATGCGTGAAAATAATGGTTAATATGCAGTTTGCATTTTCTTATGAGAGAATGATCCAAACCTGAATGTTATAGTGTAAATAGACTTACCTTTGTAAAATAAAGCAATTTTGCCTATAAGGACTCATTTGCACGAAATTGTCGTGAAGCATGTAAAAACTGCTTGTCTGCGTGAAAATGATAGTAAATATGCAGTTTGCATTTTATTATGAGAGAATGATCCAAACCTGAATATTATAGTGTAAATAGACTTACCCTCATGAAATAAAGCAATTTTGCTTATAAAGACTCATTTGCACCTAATGGTCGTAAAGCATGTAAAAACTGCTTGTCTGCGTTTAAATAATGGTTAATATGCAGTTTGCATTTTCTTATGAGAGAATGATCCAAACCTAAATGTTATAGTGTAAATAGACTTACCCTCATGATATAAAGCAATTTTGCCTATAAAGACTCATTTGCACCTAATTGTCGTAAAGTATGTAAAAACTGCTTGTATGCGTTAAAATAATGGTTAATATGCAGTTTGCATTTTCTTATGAGAGAATGATCCAAACCTGCATGTTATAGTGTAAATAGACTTACCTTCATGAAATAAAGCAATTTTGCCTATAAGGACTCATTTGCCCCTAATTGTCATAAAGCATGTAAAAACTGCTTATCAGCGTTAAAATAATGGTTAATATGCAGTTTGCATTTTCTTATGAGAGAATGATCCAAACCTGAATGTTATAGTTTAAATAGACTTATCTTCATTAAATAAAGCAATTTTGCCTATAAGGACTCATTTGTCCCTAATTGTCATAACGCATGTAAAAACTGCTTGTATGCTTTAAAATAATGTATAATATGCAGTTTGCATTTTCTTATGAAAGAATGATCCAAACCTGAATGTTATAGTGAAAATAGACTTACCTTTGTAAAATAAAGCAATTTTGCCTATAAGGACTCATTTGCACGCAATTGTCGTGAAGCATGTAAAAACTGCTTGTCTGCGTTAAAATAATGGTTAATATACAGTTTGCATTTTCTTATGAGAGAATGATCCAAACCTGAATGTTATAGTGTAAATAGACTTACCCTCAGGAAATAAAGCAATTTTGCCTATAAAGACTCATTTGCACCTAATTGTCATAAAGCATGTAAAAACTGCTTGTATGCGTTAAAATGATAGTAAATATGCAGTTTGCATTTTCTTATGAAAGAATGATCCAAACCTGAATGGTATAGTGCAGAGGTGGGGAACCTGCGGCCTCGAGGCCGCATGCGGCCTCCGCGAGGTTCATGTGCGGCCCTTTGCCACCTAGTACAAAATGGTAGAGTTCGTTTCAAACAACTATTGTACATCAACGCCATGACAGTTGCGCGAAAAATCCCGCCAAAGACAGTCATATTTTAACATGACGTCAGAATACTAGTCTAGTTTCAGATCTCCCATTTTGATTTAGAGGAAGATAGTATCATCAAATCCCTTTTTAACGCTAAAAAGGATCCCATAGAAATCTGGAAAAATGCTGTTGAATATCCATGCCTTCGAGAACATGCTCGCCGTTTACTTTCCTGCTTCGGAAGTACCTACTGTTGCGAGACAACATTTTCTTTCATGTCAAAAATAAAAACAAATTTAAGAACGCAAATTACAGATGCACATTTAGAGGATCAATTAAAGCTGTGTGTCACGAAGCTTGATCCAAATATACAATTACTGTCAAACAAAAAACAAAGCCAAATAAGTCACTAACTTAGTGAATAAAAAAATATTTTTTATTGTTTTTTTATAATATTTTTATATTATTTTATATGTATATTATATTTAAAATTTTGTAGTATTATATTTTATTTTTTCTATATAATGTAATAAATTGTTAAATCTATAGAAAAACTATAATAATTTCACAAAAGTCACTTTCTTAGGTCAATCAGCTTATGCGGCCTCTCTTATTGCTGCCTAATTTAAATGTGGCCTCTAATGGTAAAAAGGTTCCCCACCTCTGGTATAGTGTAAATAGTCTTACCCTCTTGAAATAAAGCAATTTTGCCTATAAGGAGTCATTTGCACCTAATTGTCATAAAGCTTGTAAAAACTGCTTGTATGCGTTAAAATAATAGTTAATATGCAGTTTGCATTTTCTTATGAGAGAATGATCTAAACCTGAATGTTATAGTTTAAGTAAACTTACCTTTGTAAAATAAAGCAATTTTGCCTATATAGACTCATTTGCCCCTAATTGTCATAAAGCATGTAAAAACTGCATGTATGCGTTAAAATAATGGTTAATATGCAGTTTGCATTTTCTTATGAGAGAATGATCCAAACCAGAATGTTATAGTGTAAATAGACTTACCTTTGTAAAATAAAGCAATTTTGCCTATAAGGACTCATTTGCACGCAATTGTCGTGAAGCATGTAAAAACTGCTTGTCTGCGTGAAAATGATAGTAAATATGCAGTTTGCATTTTCTTATGAGAGAATGATCCAAACCTGAATGTTATAGTGTAAATAGACTTACCCTCATGAAATAAAGCACTTTTGCCTATAAGGACTCATTTGCACCTAATTGTCGTAAAGCATGTAAAAACTGCTTGTCAGCGTTAAAATAATGGTTAATATGCAGTTTGCATTTTTTTATGAGAGAATGATCCAAACCTGAAAGTTATAGTGTAAATAGACTTACCTTCATGAAATAAAGCAATTTTGCCTATAAGGACTCATTTGCCCCTTATTGTCATAAAGCATGTAAAAACTGTTTGTATGCGTTAAAATAATGGTTAATATGCAGTTTGCATTTTCTTATGAGAGAATGATCCAAACCTGAATGTAATAGTGTAAATAGACTTACCTTTGTAAAATAAAGCAATTTTTCCTATAAGGACTCATTTGCACACAATTGTCGTGAAGCATGTAAAAACTGGTTGTCTGCGTAAAAATGATAGTAAATATGCAGTTTGCATTTTCTTAGACTTACCCTCATGAAATAAAGCAATTTTGCCTATAAAGACTCATTTGCACCTAATTGTCGTAAAGCATGTAAAAACTGCTTGTATGCGTTAAAATAATGGTTAATATGCAGTTTGCATTTTCTTATGAGAGAATGATCCAAACCTGAATGTAATAGTGTAAATAGACTTACTTTAATGAAATAAAGCAATTTTGCCTATAAGGACTCATTTGCCCCTAATTGTCATAAAGCATATAAAAACTGCTTGTATGCGTTAAAATAATGGTTAATATGCAGATTGCATTTTCTTATGAGAGAATGATCCAAACCTTAATGTGATAGAGTAAATAGACTTACCGTTGTAAAATAAAGCAATTTTGCCTATAGGGACTCATTTGCACGCAATTGTCGTGAAGCATGTAAAAACTGCTTGTCTGCGTTAAAATAATGGTTAATATGCAGTTTGCATTTTCTTATGAGAAAATGATCCAAACCTGAATGTTATAGTGAAAGTAGACTAACCTTTGTGAAATAAAACAATTTTGCCTTTAGGGACTTATTTCCACCTAATTGTTGTAAAACATGTGAAAACTGCTTGTCTGCGTGAAAATGATAGTAAATATGCAGTTTGCATTTTCTTATGAGAGAATGATCCAAAACTGAATGTTATAGTGTAAATAGACTTACCCTCTTGAAATAAAGCACTTTTGCCTATAAGGACTCATTTGCACCTAATTGTCGTAAAGCATGTAAAAACTGGTTGTCTGCGTTTAAATAATGGTTAATATGCAGTTTGCATTTTCTTATGAGAGAATGATCCAAACCTGAATGTTATAGTGTAAATAGACTTACTCTCATGAAATAAAGCAATTTTGCCTATAAAGACTCATTTGCACCTAATTGTCGTAAAGCATGTAAAAACTGCTTGTCTGCGTTAAAATAATGGTTAATATGCAGTTTGCATTTTCTTATGAGAGAATGATCCAAACCTTAATGTGATAGAGTAAATAGACTTACCGTTGTAAAATAAAGCAATTTTGCCTATAGGGACTCATTTGCACGCAATTGTCGTGAAGCATGTAAAAACTGCTTGTCTGCGTTAAAATAATGGTTAATATGCAGTTTGCATTTTCTTATGAGAGAATGATCCAAACCTGAATGTTATAGTGTAAATAGACTTACCTTCATGAAATAATGCAATTTTGTTTATAAGGACTCATTTGCCCCTAATTGTCATAAAACATGTAAAAACTGCTTGTATGCGTTAAAATAATGGTTAATATGCAGATTGCATTTTCTTATGAGAGAATGATCCAAACCTTAATGTAATAGAGTAAATAGACTTACCGTTGTAAAATAAAGCAATTTTGCCTATAGGGACTCATTTGCACGCAATTGTCGTGAAGCATGTAAAAACTGCTTGTCTGCGTTAAAATAATGGTTAATATGCAGTTTGCATTTTCTTATGAGAGAATGATCCAAACCTGAATGTTATAGTGTAAATAGACTTACCTTCATGAAATAATGCAATTTTTGCCTATAAGGACTCATTTGCCCCTAATTGTCATAAAACATGTAAAAACTGCTTGTATGCGTTAAAATAATGGTTAATATGCAGATTGCATTTTCTTATGAGAGAATGATCCAAACCTTAATGTGATAGAGTAAATAGACTTACCGTTGTAAAATAAAGCAATTTTGCCTATAGGGACTCATTTGCACGCAATTGCCGTGAAGCATGTAAAAACTGCTTGTCTGCGTTAAAATAATGGTTAATATGCAGTTTGCATTTTCTTATGAGAAAATGATCCAAACCTGAATGTTATAGTGAAAGTAGACTAACCTTTGTGAAATAAAACAATTTTGCCTTTAGGGACTTATTTCCACCTAATTGTTGTAAAACATGTGAAAACTGCTTGTCTGCGTGAAAATGATAGTAAATATGCAGTTTGCATTTTCTTATGAGAGAATGATCCAAAACTGAATGTTATAGTGTAAATAGACTTACCCTCTTGAAATAAAGCACTTTTGCCTATAAGGACTCATTTGCACCTAATTGTCGTAAAGCATGTAAAAACTGCTTGTCTGCGTTTAAATAATGGTTAATATGCAGTTTGCATTTTCTTATGAGAGAATGATCCAAACCTTAATGTAATAGAGTAAATAGACTTACCGTTGTAAAATAAAGCAATTTTGCCTATAGGGACTCATTTGCACGCAATTGTCGTGAAGCATGTAAAAACTGCTTGTCTGCGTTAAAATAATGGTTAATATGCAGTTTGCATTTTCTTATGAGAGAATGATCCAAACCTGAATGTTATAGTGAAAGTAGACTTACCTTTGTGAAATAAAACAATTTTGCCTTTAAGGACTTATTTCCACCTAATTGTCGTAAAACATGTGAAAACTGCTTGTCTGCGTGAAAATGATAGTAAATATGCAGTTTGCATTTTCTTATGAGAGAATGATCCAAACCTGAATGTTATAGTGAAAGTAGACTAACCTTTGTGAAATAAAACAATTTTGCCTATAAGGACTCATTTGCACGCAATTGTCGTGAATCATGTAAAAACTGCTTGTCTGCGTTAAAATAATGGTTAATATGCAGTTTGCATTTTCTTATGAGAGAATGCACCAAACCTAAATGTTATAGTTTAAATAGACTAACCTTCAAGAAATAAAGCAATTTTGCCTATAGGGACTCATTTGCCTCTAATTGTCATAAAGCATGTAAAAACTGCTTGTCAGCGTTAAAATAATGGTTAATATGCAGTTTGCATTTTCTTATGAGAGAATGATCCAAACCTGAATGTTATAGTGTTAATAGACTTACCCTCATGAAATAAAGCACTTTTGCCTATAAGGACTCATTTGCACCTAATTGTCGTAAAGCATGTAAAAACTGCTTGTCAGCGTTAAAATAATGGTTAATATGCAGTTTGCATTTTCTTATGAGAGAATGATCCAAACCTGAATGTTATAGTGAAAATAGACTTACCTTTGTAAAATAAAGCAATTTTGCCTATAAGGACTAATTTGCACGCAATTGTCGTGAAGCATGTAAAAACTGCTTGTCTGCGTTAAAATAATGGTTAATATGCAGTTTGCATTTTCTTATGAGAGAATGATCCAAACCTGAATGTTATAGTGTAAATAGTCTTACCCTCTTGAAATAAAGCAATTTTGCCTATAAGGAGTCATTTGCACCTAATTGTCATAAAGCTTGTAAAAACTGCTTGTATGCGTTAAAATAGTGGTTAATATGCAGTTTGCATTTTCTTATGAGATAATGATCCAAACCTGAATATTATAGTGTAAATAGACTTACCTTTGTAAAATAAAGCAATTTTGCCTATATAGACTCATTTGCCCCTAATTGTCATGAAGCATGTAAAAACTGCTTGTATGCGACAAAATAATGGTTAATATGCAGTTTGCTTTTTCTTATGAGAGAATGATCCAAACCTGAATGTTATAGTGTAAATAGACTTACCTTTGTAAAATAAAGCAATTTTGCCTATAAGGACTCATTTGCACGCAATTGTCGTGAAGCAATAAAAACTGCTTGTCTGCGTGAAAATGATAGTAAATATGCAGTTTGCATTTTCTTATAAGAGAATGATCCAAACCTGAATGTTATAGTGTAAATAGACTTACCCTCATGAAATAAAGCAATTTTGCCTATAAAGACTCATTTGCAACTATTTGTCGTAAAGCATGTAAAAACTGCTTGTCTGCGTTTAAATAATGGTTAATATGCAGTTTGCATTTTATTATGAGAGAATGATCCAAACCTGAATGTTATAGTGTAAATAGACTTACCCTCATGAAATAAAGCAATTTTGCCTATAAGGACTCATTTGCACGCAATTGTCGTGAATCATGTAAAAACTGCTTGTCTGCGTTAAAATAATGGTTAATATGCAGTTTGCATTTTCTTATGAGAGAATGATCCAAAACTAAATGTTATAGTGTAAATAGACTTACCCTCATGAAATAAAGCAATTTTGCCTATAAGGACTCATTTGCACGCAATTGTCGTGAATCATGTAAAAACTGCTTGTCTGCGTTTAAATAATGGTTAATATGCAGTTTGCATTTTCTTATGAGAGAATGATCCAAACCTGAATGTTATAGTGTAAATAGACTTACCCTCATGAAATAAAGCAATTTTGCCTATAAAGACTCATTTGCACCTATTTGTCGTAAAGCATGTAAAAACTGCTTGTCTGCGTTTAAATAATGGTTAATATGCAGTTTGCATTTTCTTATGAGAGAATGATCCAAACCTGAATGTTATAGTGTAAATAGACTAACCCTCATGAAATAAAGCACTTTTGCCTATAAGGACTCATTTGCACCTAATTGTCGTAAAGCATGTAAAAACTGCTTGTCAGCGTTAAAATAATGGTTAATATGCAGTTTGCATTTTCTTATGAGAGAATGATCCAAACCTGAATGTTATAGTGAAAATAGACTTACCTTTGTAAAATAAAGCAATTTTGCCTATAATGACTCATTTGCACGCAATTGTCGTGAAGCATGTAAAAACTGCCTGTCTGCGTTAAAATAATGGTTAATATGCAGTTTGCATTTTCTTATGAGAGAATGATCCAAACCTGAATGTTATAGTGTAAATAGACTTACCTTCATGAAATAAAGCAATTTTGTCTATAAGGACTCATTTGCCCTTTATTGTCATAAAGCATGTAAAAACTGCTTGTATGCGTTAAAATAATGGTTAATATGCAGTTTGCATTTTCTTATGAGAGAATGATCCAAACCTGAATGTTATAGTGTAAATAGACTTACCTTTGTAAAATAAAGCAATTTTGCCTATAAGGACTCATTTGCACGCAATTGTCGTGAAGCATGTAAAAACTACTTGTCAGCGTTAAAATATTGGTTAATATGCAGTTTGCATTTTCTTATGAGAGAATGGTCAAACCTGAATGTTATAGTGAAAATAGACTTACCATCATGAAATAAAGCAATTTTGCCTGTAAGGACTCATTTGCCCCTAATTGTCATAAAGCATGTAAAAACTGCTTGTCAGCGTTAAAATAATGGTTAATATGCAGTTTGCATTTTCTTATGAGAGAATGATCCAAACCTGAATGTTATAGTGTAAATAGACTTACCTTCATGAAATAAAGCAATTTTGCCTATAAGGACTCATTTGCCCCTAATTGTCATAAAGCATGTAAAAACTGCTTGTATGCGTTAAAATAATGTATAATATGCAGTTTGCATTTTCTTATGAGAGAATGATCCAAACCTGAATGTTATAGTGTAAATTAACTTACCCTCATGAAATAAAGCAATTTTGCCTATAAAGACTCATTTGCACCTAATTGTCATAAAGCATGTAAAAACTGCTTGTATGCGTTAAAATGATAGTAAATATGCAGTTTGCATTTTCTTATGAGAGAATGATCCAAACCTGAATGTTATAGTGTAAATTAACTTACCCTCATGAAATAAAGCAATTTTGCCTATAAAGACTCATTTGCACCTAATTGTCATAAAGATTGTAAAAACTGCTTGTATGCGTTAAAATAATAGTTAATATGCAGTTTGCATTTTCTTATGAGAGAATGATCTAAACCTGAATGTTATAGTTTAAGTAAACTTACCTTTGTAAAATAAAGCAATTTTGCCTAAATAGACTCATTTTCCCCTAATTGTCATAAAGCATGTAAAAACTGCTTGTATGCGTTAAAATATTGGTTAATATGCAGTTAGCATTTTCTTATGAGAGAATGATCCAAACCTGAATGTTATAGTGTAAAAAGACTTACATTTGTAAAATAAAAATTTTGCCTATAAGGACTCATTTGCACGCAATTGTCGTGAAGCATGTATAAACTGCTTGGCTGCGTGAAAATGATAGTAAATATGCAGTTTGCATTTTCTTATGAAAGAATGATCCAAACCTTAATGTTATAGTGTAAATAGACTTACCCTCATTAAATAAAGCAATTTTGCCTATAAAGACTCATTTGCATCTATTTGTCGTAAAGCATGTAAAAACTGCTTGTCTGCGTTTTAATAATGGTTAATATGCAGTTTGCATTTTCGTATTAGAGAATGATCCAAACCTTAATGTTTTAGTATAAATAGACTTACCCTCATGAAATAAAGCAATTTTGCCTATAAAGACTCATTTGCACCTAATTGTCGTAAAGCATGTAAAAACTGCTTGTATGCGTTAAAATAATGGTTAATATGCAGTTTGCATTTTCTTATGAGAGAATGATCCAAACCTGAATGTTATAGTGTAAATAGACTTACCTTCATGAAATAATGCAATTTTTGCCTATAAGGACTCATTTGCCCCTAATTGTCATAAAACATGTAAAAACTGCTTGTATGCGTTAAAATAATGGTTAATATGCAGATTGCATTTTCTTATGAGAGAATGATCCAAACCTTAATGTTATAGTGTAAATAGACTTACCCTCATTAAATAAAGCAATTTTGCCTATAAAGACTCATTTGCATCTATTTGTCGTAAAGCATGTAAAAACTGCTTGTCTGCGTTTTAATAATGGTTAATATGCAGTTTGCATTTTCTTATGAGAGAATGATCCAAACCTGAATGTTATAGTGTAAATAGACTTACCCTCATGAAATAAAGCAATTTTGCCTATAAAGACTCATTTGCACCTAATTGTCGTAAAGCATGTTAAAACTGCTTGTCTGCGTTTAAATAATGGTTAATATGCAGTTTGCATTTTCTTATGAGAAAATGATCCAAACCTGAATGTTATAGTGAAAGTAGACTAACCTTTGTAAAATAAAACAATTTTGCCTTTAAGGACTTATTTCCACCTAATTGTTGTAAAACATGTGAAAACTGCTTGTCTGCGTGAAAATGATTGTAAATATGCAGTTTGCATTTTCTTATGAGAGAATGATCCAAACCTGAATGTTATAGTGTAAATAGACTTACCTTCATGAAATAAAGCAATTTTGCCTATAAGGACTCATTTGCCCCTTATTGTCATAAAGCATGTAAAAACTGCTTGTATGCGTTGAAATTATGGTTAATATGCAGTTGGCATTTTCTTATGAGAGAATGATCCAAACCTAAATGTTATAGTGAAAATAGACTTACGTTTGTTAAATAACGCAATTTTGCCTATAAGGACTCATTTGCACGAAATTGTCGTGAAGCATGTAAAAACTGCTTGTCTGCGTTAAAATAATGGTTAATATGCAGTTTGCATTTTCTTATGAGAAAATGATCCAAACCTGAATGTTATAGTGAAAGTAGACTAACCTTTGTAAAATAAAACAATTTTGCCTTTAAGGACTTATTTCCACCTAATTGTTGTAAAACATGTGAAAACTGCTTGTCTGCGTGAAAATGATTGTAAATATGCAGTTTGCATTTTCTTATGAGAGAATGATCCAAACCTGAATGTTATAGTGTAAATAGACTTACCCTCATGAAATAAAGCACTTTTGCCTATAAGGACTCATTTGCACCTAATTGTCGTAAAGCATGTAAAAACTGCTTGTCAGCGTTAAAATAATTGTTAATATGCAGTTTGCATTTTCTTATGAGAGAATGATCCAAACCTGAATGGTATAGTGTAAATAGACTTACTCTAATGAAATAAAGCAGATTTGACTATAAGGACTCATTTGCCCCTAATTGTCATAAAGCATGTAAAAACTGTTTGTATGCGTTAAAATAATGGTTAATATGCAGTTTGCATTTTCTTATGAGAGAATGATCCAAACCTGAATGTAATAGTGAAAATAGACTTACCTTTGTAAAATAAAGCAATTTTGCCTATAAATACTTATTTGCACGCAATTGTCGTGAAGCATGTAAAAACTGCTTGTCTGCGTGAAAATGATAGTAAATATTCAGTTTGCATTTTCCTATAAGAGAATGATCCAAACCTGAATGTTATAGTGTAAATAGACTTACCTTCATGAAATAAAGCAATTTTGCCTATAAAGACTCATTTGCACCTAATTGTCGTAAAGCATGTAAAAACTGCTTCCCTTCGTTTAAATAATGGTTAATATGCAGTTTGCATTTTCTTATGAGAGAAAGATCCAAACCTGAATGTTATAGTGTAAATAGACTTACCTTCATGAAATAAAGCAATTTTGCCTATAAGGACTCATTTGCCCCTTATTGTCATAAAGCATGTAAAAACTGCTTGTATGCGTTAAAATAATGGTTAATATGCAGTTTGCATTTTCTTATGAGAGAATGATCCAAACCTGAATGTTATAGTGTAAATAGACTTACCTTTGTAAAATAAAGCAATTTTGCCTATAAGGACTCATTTGCACGCAATTGTCGTGAAGCATGTAAAAACTGCTTGTCTGCGTAAAAATAATGGTTAATATGCAGTTTGCATTTTCTTATGAGAGTATGATCCATACCTGAATGTTATAGTGAAAGTAGACCCTACCTTTGTGAAATAAAACAATTTTGCCTTTAAGGCTTTATTTCCACCTAATTGTCGTAAAACATGTGAAAACTCCTTGTCTGCGTGAAAATAATAGTAAATATGCAGTTTGCATTTTCTTATAAGAGAATGATCCAAACCTGAATGTTATAGTGTAAAATAGACTTACCCTCATGAAATAAAGCACTTTTGCTTATAAGGACTCATTTGCACCTAATTGTCGTAAAGCATGTAAAAACTGCTTGTCAGCGTTAAAATAATGGTTAATATGCAGTTTGCATTTTCTTATGAGAGAATGATCCAAACCTGAATGTATTAGTGTAAATAGACTTACTTTAATGAAATAAAGCAATTTTGCCTATAAGGACTCATTTGCACGCAATTGTCGTGAAGCATGTAAAAACTGCTTGTCTGCGTAAAAATAATGGTTAATATGCAGTTTGCATTTTCTTATGAGAGAATGATCCAAACCTGAATGTTATAGTGAAAATAGATTAACCTTTGTAAAATAACGCAATTTTGCCTATAAGGACTCATTTGCACGCAATTGTCGTGAAGCATGTAAAAACTGCTTGTCTGCGTCAAAATAATGGTTAATATGCAGTTTGCATTTTCTTATGAGAAAATGATCCAAACCTGAATGTAATAGTGTAAATCGACTTACCCTCATGAAATAAAGCAATTTTGCCTATAAAGACTCATTTGCACCTAATTGTCATAAAGCATGTAAAAACTGCTTGTATGCGTTAAAATGATAGTAAATATGCAGTTTGCATTTTCTTATGAGAGAATGATCTAAACCTGAATGTTATAGTTTAAGTAAACTTACCTTTGTAAAATAAAGCAATTTTGCCCTTTAGGACTCATTTGCCCCTAATTGTCATAAAGCATGTAAAAACTGCTTGTATGCGTTAAAACAGTGGTTAATATGCAGTTTGCATTTTCTTATGAGATAATGATCGAAACCTGAATATTATAGTGTAAATAGACTTACCTTTGTTAAATAAAGCAATTTTGCCTATAAGGACTCATTTGCACGCAATTGTCGTGAAGCATGTAAAAACTGCTTGTCTGCGTTAAAATAATGGTTAATATGCAGTTTGCATTTTCTTATGAGAGAATGATCCAAACCTAAATGTTATAGTGTAAATAGACTTACCTTCAAGAAATAAAGCAATTTTGCCTATAGGGACTCATTTGCCCCTAATTGTCATAAAGCATGTAAAAACTGCTTGTCAGCGTTAAAATAATGGTTAATATGCAGTTTGCATTTTCTTATGAGAGAATGATCCAAACCTGAATGTTATAGTGTAAATAGACTTACCTTCATGAAATAAAGCAATTTTGCCTATAAGGACTCATTTGCCCCTAATTGTCATAAAGCATGTAAAAACTGCTTGTTTGCGTTAAAATAATGTATAATATGCAGTTTGCATTTTCTTATGAGAGAATGATCCAAACCTGAATGTTATAGTGTAAATTAACTTACCCTCATGAAATAAAGCAATTTTGCCTATAAAGACTCATTTGCACCTAATTGTCATAAAGCATGTAAAAACTGCTTGTATGCGTTTAAATGATAGTAAATATGCAGTTTGCATTTTCTTATGAGAGAATGATCCAAACCTGAATGTTATAGTGTAAATAGTCTTACCCTCTTGAAATAAAGCAATTTTGCCTATAAGGAGTCATTTGCACCTAATTGTCATAAAGCTTGTAAAAACTGCTTGTATGCGTTAAAATAATAGTTAATATGCAGTTTGCATTTTCTTATGAGAGAATGATCTAAACCTGAATGTTATAGTTTAAGTAAACTTACCTTTGTAAAATAAAGCAATTTTGCCTAAATAGACTCATTTTCCCCTAATTGTCATAAAGCATGTAAAAACTGCTTGTATGCGTTAAAATATTGGTTAATATGCAGTTAGCATTTTCTTATGAGAGAATGATCCAAACCTGAATGTTATAGTGTAAATAGACTTACATTTGTAAAATAAAAATTTTGCCTATAAGGACTCATTTGCACGCAATTGTCGTGAAGCATGTAAAAACTGCTTGGCTGCGTGAAAATGATAGTAAATTTGCAGTTTGCATTTTCTTATGAGAGAATGATCCAAACCTTAATGTTATAGTGTAAATAGACTTACCCTCATTAAATAAAGCAATTTTGCCTATAAAGACTTATTTGCATCTATTTGTCGTAAAGCATGTAAAAACTGCTTGTCTGCGTTTTAATAATGGTTAATATGCAGTTTGCATTTTCTTATGAGAGAATGATCCAAACCTGAATGTTATAGTGTAAATAGACTTACCTTCATGAAATAATGCAATTTTTGCCTATAAGGACTCATTTGCCCCTAATTGTCATAAAACATGTAAAAACTGCTTGTATGCGTTAAAATAATGGTTAATATGCAGATTGCATTTTCTTATGAGAGAATGATCCAAACCTTAATGTGATAGAGTAAATAGACTTACCGTTGTAAAATAAAGCAATTTTGCCTATAGGGACTCATTTGCACGCAATTGTCGTGAAGCATGTAAAAACTGCTTGTCTGCGTTGAAATAATGGTTAATATGCAGTTTGCATTTTCTTATGAGAAAATGATCCAAACCTGAATGTTATAGTGAAAGTAGACTAACCTTTGTGAAATAAAACAATTTTGCCTTTAGGGACTTATTTCCACCTAATTGTTGTAAAACATGTGAAAACTGCTTGTCTGCGTGAAAATGATAGTAAATATGCAGTTTGCATTTTCTTATGAGAGAATGATCCAAAACTGAATGTTATAGTGTAAATAGACTTACCCTCTTGAAATAAAGCACTTTTGCCTATAAGGACTCATTTGCACCTAATTGTCGTAAAGCATGTAAAAACTGCTTGTCTGCGTTTAAATAATGGTTAATATGCAGTTTGCATTTTCTTATGAGAGAATGATCCAAACCTGAATGCTATAGTGTAAATAGACTTACCTTCATGAAATAATGCAATTTTGCCTATAAGGACTCATTTGCCCCTAATTGTCATAAAACATGTAAAATCTGCTTGTATGCGTTAAAATAATGGTTAATATGCAGATTGTATTTTCTTATGAGAGAATGATCCAAACCTTAATGTAATAGAGTAAATAGACTTACCGTTGTAAAATAAAGCAATTTTGCCTATAGGGACTCATTTGCACGCAATTGTCGTGAAGCATGTAAAAACTGCTTGTCTGCGTTAAAATAATGGTTAATATGCAGTTTGCATTTTCTTATGAGAGAATGATCCAAACCTGAATGTTATAGTGAAAGTAGACTTACCTTTGTGAAATAAAACAATTTTGCCTTTAAGGACTTATTTGCACCTAATTGTCGTAAAACATGTGAAAACTGCTTGTCTGCGTGAAAATGATAGTAAATATGCAGTTTGCATTTTCTTATGAGAGAATGATCCAAACCTGAATGTTATAGTGTAAATAGACTAACCATTGTAAAATAAAGCAATTTTGCCTATAAGGACTCATTTGCACGCAATTGTCGTGAATCATGTAAAAACTGCTTGTCTGCGTTAAAATAATGGTTAATATGCAGTTTGCATTTTCTTATGAGAGAATGATCCAAACCTAAATGTTATAGTGTAAATAGACTTACCTTCAAGAAATAAAGCAATTTTGCCTATAGGGACTCATTTGCCTCTAATTGTCATAAAGCATGTAAAAACTGCTTGTCAGCGTTAAAATAATGGTTAATATGCAGTTTGCATTTTCTTATGAGAGAATGATCCAAACCTGAATGTTATAGTGTAAATAGACTTACCCTCATGAAATAAAGCACTTTTGCCTATAAGGACTCATTTGCACCTAATTGTCGTAAAGCATGTAAAAACTGCTTGTCAGCGTTAAAATAATAGTTAATATGCAGTTTGCATTTTCTTATGAGAGAATGATCCAAACCTGAATGTTATAGTGAAAATAGACTTACCTTTGTAAAATAAAGCAATTTTGCCTATAAGGACTCATTTGCACGCAATTGTCGTGAAGCATGTAAAAACTGCTTGTCTGCGTTAAAATAATGGTTAATATGCAGTTTGCATTTTCTTATGAGAGAATGATCCAAACCTGAATGTTATAGTGTAAATAGTCTTACCCTCTTGAAATAAAGCAATTTTGCCTATAACGAGTCATTTGCACCTAATTGTCATAAAGCTTGTAAAAACTGCTTGTATGCGTTAAAATAGTGGTTAATATGCAGTTTGCATTTTCTTATGAGATAATGATCCAAACCTGAATATTATAGTGTAAATAGACTTACCTTTGTAAAATAAAAAAAATTTTGCCTATATAGACTCATTTGCCCCTAATTGTCATAAAGCATGTAAAAACTGCTTGTATGCGACAAAATAATGGTTAATATGCAGTTTGCTTTTTCTTATGAGAGAATGATCCAAACCTGAATGTTATAGTGTAAATAGACTTACCTTTGTAAAATAAAGCAATTTTGCCTATAAGGACTCATTTGCACGCAATTGTCGTGAAGCAATAAAAACTGCTTGTCTGCGTGAAAATGATAGTAAATATGCAGTTTGCATTTTCTTATAAGAGAATGATCCAAACCTGAATGTTATAGTGTAAATAGACTTACCCTCATGAAATAAAGCAATTTTGCCTATAAAGACTCATTTGCACCTATTTGTCGTAAAGCATGTAAAAACTGCTTGTCTGCGTTTAAATAATGGTTAATATGCAGTTTGCATTTTCTTATGAGAGAATGATCCAAACCTGAATGTTATAGTGTAAATAGACTTACCTTCATGAAATAAAGCAATTTTGTCTATAAGGACTCATTTGCCCCTTATTGTCATAAAGCATGTAAAAACTGCTTGTCTGCGTTAAAATAATGGTTAATATGCAGTTTGCATTTTCTTATGAGAGAATGATCCAAACCTGAATGTTATAGTGTTAATAGACTTACCTTCATGAAATAAAGCAATTTTGTCTATAAGGACTCATTTGCCCCTAATTGTCATAAAGCATGTAAAAACTGCTTGTCTGCGTTAAAATAATGGTTAATATGCAGTTTGCATTTTCTTCTGAGAGAATGATCCAAACCTAAATGTTATAGTGTAGATAGATTTACCTTCATGAAATAAAGCAATTTTGCCTATAGGGACTCATTTGCCCCTAATTATCATAAAGCATGTAAAAACTGCTTGTCAGCGTTAAAATAAAGGTTAATATGCAGTTTGCATTTTCTTATGGGAGAATGATCCAAACCTGAATGTTATAGTGTAAATAGACTTACCTTCATGAAATAAAGCAATTTTGCCTATAAGGACTCATTTGCCCCTAATTGTCATAAAGCATGTAAAAACTGCTTGTATGCGTTAAAATAATGTATAATATGCAGTTTGCATTTTCTTATGAGAGAATGATCCAAACCTGAATGTTATAGTGAAAATAGACTTACCTTTGTAAAATAAAACAATTTTGCCTATAAGGACTCATTTGCACGCAATTGTCGTGAAGCATGTAAAAACTGCTTGTCTGCGTTAAAATAATGGTTAATATGCAGTTTGCATTTTCTTATGAGAGAATGATCCAAACCTAAATGTTATAGTGTAAATAGACTTACCCTCATGAAATAAAGCAATTTTGCCTATAAAGACTCATTTGCACCTAATTGTCATTGAGCATGTAAAAACTGCTTGTATGCGTTAAAATGATAGTAAATATGCAGTTTGCATTTTCTTATGAGAGAATGATCCAAACCTGAATGTTATAGTGTAAATAGTCTTACTCTCTTGTAATAAAGCAATTTTGCCTATAAGGAGTCATTTGCACCTAATTGTCATAAAGCTTGTAAAAACTGCTTGTATGCGTTAAAATAATAGTTAATATGCAGTTTGCATTTTCTTAGGAGAGAATGATCTAAACCTGAATGTTATAGTTTAAGTAAACTAACCTTTGTAAAATAAAGCAATTTTGCCTATATAGACTCATTTGCCCCTAATTGTCATAAAGCATGTAAAAACTGCATGTATGCGTTAAAATAATGGTTAATATGCAGTTTGCATTTTCTTATGAGAGAATGATCCAAACCAGAATGTTTTAGTGTAAATAGACTTACCTTTGTAAAATAAAGCAATTTTGCCTATAAGGACTCATTTGCACGCAATTGTCGTGAAGCATGTAAAAACTGCTTGTCTGCGTGAAAATGATAGTAAATATGCAGTTTGCATTTTCTTATGAGAGAATGATCCAAACCTGAATGTTATAGTGTAAATAGACTTACCCTCATGAAATAAAGCAATTTTGCCTATAAAGACTCATTTGCACCTAATTGTCGTAAAGCATGTAAAAACTGCTTGTCTGCGTTTAAATAATGGTTAATATGCAGTTTGCATTTTCTTATGAGATCCAAACCTGAATGTTATAGTGTAAATAGACTTACCCTCATTAAATAAAGCAATTTTGCCTATAAAGACTCATTTGTACCTAATTGTCGTAAAGTATGTTAAAACTGCTTGTATGCGTTAAAATAATGGTTAATATGCAGTTTGCATTTTCTTATGAGAGAATGATCCAAACCTGAATGTTATAGTGTTAATAGACTTACCTTCATGAAATAAAGCAATTTTGCCTATAAGGACTCATTTGCCCCTAATTGTCATAAAGCATGTAAAAACTGCTTGTCTGCGTTAAAATAATGGTTAATATGCAGTTTGCATTTTCTTATGAGAAAATGATCCAAACCTGAATGTTATAGTGAAAGTAGACTAACCTTTGTGAAATAAAACAATTTTGCCTTTAGGGACTTATTTCCACTTAATTGTCGTAAAACATGTGAAAACTGCTTGTCTGCGTGAAAATGATAGTAAATATGCAGTTTGCATTTTCTTATGAGAGAATGATCCAAAACTGAATGTTATAGTGTAAATAGACTAACCCTCATGAAATAAAGCACTTTTGCCTATAAGGACTCATTTGCACTTAATTGTCGTAAAGCATGTAAAAACTGCTTGTCAGCGTTAAAATAATTGTTAATATGCAGTTTGCATTTTCTTATGAGAGAATGATCCAAACCTGAATGTTATAGTGTAAATAGACTTACCATCATGAAATAAAGCAATTTTGCCCGTAAGGACTCATTTGCACCTAATTGTCATAAAGCTTGTAAAAACTGCTTGTATGCGTTAATGATTAGTTAATATGCAGTTTGCATTTTCTTATAAGAGAATGATCTAAACCTGAATGTTATAGTTTAAAAAAACTTACCTTTGTAAAATAAAGCAATTTTGCCTATATAGACATATTTGCCCCTAATTGTCATTAAGCATGTAAAAACTGCTTGTATGCGTGAAAATAATGGTTAATATGCAGTTTGCATTTTCTTATGAGAGAATGATCCAAACCTGAATGTTATAGTGTAAATAGACTTACCTTTGTAAAATAAAGCAATTTTGCCTATAAGGACTCATTTGCACGAAATTGTCGTGAAGCATGTAAAAACTGCTTGTCTGCGTGAAAATGATAGTAAATATGCAGTTTGCATTTTATTATGAGAGAATGATCCAAACCTGAATATTATAGTGTAAATAGACTTACCCTCATGAAATAAAGCAATTTTGCTTATAAAGACTCATTTGCACCTAATGGTCGTAAAGCATGTAAAAACTGCTTGTCTGCGTTTAAATAATGGTTAATATGCAGTTTGCATTTTCTTATGAGAGAATGATCCAAACCTAAATGTTATAGTGTAAATAGACTTACCCTCATGATATAAAGCAATTTTGCCTATAAAGACTCATTTGCACCTAATTGTCGTAAAGTATGTAAAAACTGCTTGTATGCGTTAAAATAATGGTTAATATGCAGTTTGCATTTTCTTATGAGAGAATGATCCAAACCTGCATGTTATAGTGTAAATAGACTTACCTTCATGAAATAAAGCAATTTTGCCTAGAAGGACTCATTTGCCCCTAATTGTCATAAAGCATGTAAAAACTGCTTATCAGCGTTAAAATAATGGTTAATATGCAGTTTGCATTTTCTTATGAGAGAATGATCCAAACCTGAATGTTATAGTTTAAATAGACTTATCTTCATTAAATAAAGCAATTTTGCCTATAAGGACTCATTTGTCCCTAATTGTCATAACGCATGTAAAAACTGCTTGTATGCTTTAAAATAATGTATAATATGCAGTTTGCATTTTCTTATGAAAGAATGATCCAAACCTGAATGTTATAGTGAAAATAGACTTACCTTTGTAAAATAAAGCAATTTTGCCTATAAGGACTCATTTGCACGCAATTGTCGTGAAGCATGTAAAAACTGCTTGTCTGCGTTAAAATAATGGTTAATATACAGTTTGCATTTTCTTATGAGAGAATGATCCAAACCTGAATGTTATAGTGTAAATAGACTTACCCTCAGGAAATAAAGCAATTTTGCCTATAAAGACTCATTTGCACCTAATTGTCATAAAGCATGTAAAAACTGCTTGTATGCGTTAAAATGATAGTAAATATGCAGTTTGCATTTTCTTATGAAAGAATGATCCAAACCTGAATGGTATAGTGCAGAGGTGGGGAACCTGCGGCCTCGAGGCCGCATGCGGCCTCCGCGAGGTTCATGTGCGGCCCTTTGCCACCTAGTACAAAATGGTAGAGTTCGTTTCAAACAACTATTGTACATCAACGCCATGACAGTTGCGCGAAAAATCCCGCCAAAGACAGTCATATTTTAACATGACGTCAGAATACTAGTCTAGTTTCAGATCTCCCATTTTGATTTAGAGGAAGATAGTATCATCAAATCCCTTTTTAACGCTAAAAAGGATCCCATAGAAATCTGGAAAAATGCTGTTGAATATCCATGCCTTCGAGAACATGCTCGCCGTTTACTTTCCTGCTTCGGAAGTACCTACTGTTGCGAGACAACATTTTCTTTCATGTCAAAAATAAAAACAAATTTAAGAACGCAAATTACAGATGCACATTTAGAGGATCAATTAAAGCTGTGTGTCACGAAGCTTGATCCAAATATACAATTACTGTCAAACAAAAAACAAAGCCAAATAAGTCACTAACTTAGTGAATAAAAAAATATTTTTTATTGTTTTTTTATAATATTTTTATATTATTTTATATGTATATTATATTTAAAATTTTGTAGTATTATATTTTATTTTTTCTATATAATGTAATAAATTGTTAAATCTATAGAAAAACTATAATAATTTCACAAAAGTCACTTTCTTAGGTCAATCAGCTTATGCGGCCTCTCTTATTGCTGCCTAATTTAAATGTGGCCTCTAATGGTAAAAAGGTTCCCCACCTCTGGTATAGTGTAAATAGTCTTACCCTCTTGAAATAAAGCAATTTTGCCTATAAGGAGTCATTTGCACCTAATTGTCATAAAGCTTGTAAAAACTGCTTGTATGCGTTAAAATAATAGTTAATATGCAGTTTGCATTTTCTTATGAGAGAATGATCTAAACCTGAATGTTATAGTTTAAGTAAACTTACCTTTGTAAAATAAAGCAATTTTGCCTATATAGACTCATTTGCCCCTAATTGTCATAAAGCATGTAAAAACTGCATGTATGCGTTAAAATAATGGTTAATATGCAGTTTGCATTTTCTTATGAGAGAATGATCCAAACCAGAATGTTATAGTGTAAATAGACTTACCTTTGTAAAATAAAGCAATTTTGCCTATAAGGACTCATTTGCACGCAATTGTCGTGAAGCATGTAAAAACTGCTTGTCTGCGTGAAAATGATAGTAAATATGCAGTTTGCATTTTCTTATGAGAGAATGATCCAAACCTGAATGTTATAGTGTAAATAGACTTACCCTAATGAAATAAAGCAATTTTGCCTATAAAGACTCATTTGCACCTAATTGTCGTAAAGCATGTAAAAACTGCTTGTCTGCGTTTAAATAATGGTTAATATGCAGTTTGCATTTTCTTATGAGATCCAAACCTGAATGTTATAGTGTAAATAGACTTACCCTCATGAAATAAAGCAATTTTGCCTATAAAGACTCATTTGTACCTAATTGTCGTAAAGTATGAACTGCTTGTATGCGTTAAAATAATGGTAAATATGCAGTTTGCATTTTCTTATGAGAGAATGATCCAAACCTGAATGTTATAGTGTAAATAGACTTACCTTCATGAAATAAAGCAATTTTGCCTATAAGGACTCATTTGCCCCTAATTGTCATAAAGCATGTAAAAACTGCTTGTCTGCGTTAAAATAATGGTTAATATGCAGTTTGCATTTTCTTATGAGAAAATGATCCAAACCTGAATGTTATAGTGAAAGTAGACTAACCTTTGTGAAATAAAACAATTTTGCCTTTAGGGACTTATTTCCACTTAATTGTCGTAAAACATGTGAAAACTGCTTGTCTGCGTGAAAATGATAGTAAATATGCAGTTTGCATTTTCTTATGAGAGAATGATCCAAGACTGAATGTTATAGTGTAAATAGACTAACCCTCATGAAATAAAGCACTTTTGCCTATAAGGACTCATTTGCACTTAATTGTCGTAAAGCATGTAAAAACTGCTTGTCAGCGTTAAAATAATTGTTAATATGCAGTTTGCATTTTCTTATGAGAGAATGATCCAAACCTGAATGTTATAGTGTAAATAGATTTACCTTCATGAAATAAAGCAATTTTGCCTATAAAGACTCATTCGCACCTAATTGTCATAAAGCATGTAAAAACCGCTTGTATGCGTTAAAATGATAGTAAATATGCAGTTTATATTTTCCAATGAGAGAATGATCCAAACCTGAATGTTATAGTGTAAATAGACTTACCATCATGAAATAAAGCAATTTTGCCCGTAAGGACTCATTTGCACCTAATTGTCATAAAGCTTGTAAAAACTGCTTGTATGCGTTAAATATTAGTTAATATGCAGTTTGCATTTTCTTATAAGAGAATGATCTAAACCTGAATGTTATAGTTTAAAAAAACTTACCTTTGTAAAATAAAGCAATTTTGCCTATATAGACATACTTGCCCCTAATTGTCATTAAGCATGTAAAAACTGCTTGTATGGGTTAAAATAATGGTTAATATGCAGTTTGCATTTTCTTATGAGAGAATGATCCAAACCTGAATGTTATAGTGTAAATAGACTTACCTTTGTAAAATAAAGCAATTTTGCCTATAAGGACTCATTTGCACAAAATTGTCGTGAAGCATGTAAAAACTGCTTGTCTGCGTGAAAATGATAGTAAATATGCAGTTTGCATTTTATTATGAGAGAATGATCCAAACCTGAATATTATAGTGTAAATAGACTTACCCTCATGAAATAAAGCAATTTTGCTTATAAAGACTCATTTGCACCTAATGGTCGTAAAGCATGTAAAAACTGCTTGTCTGCGTTTAAATAATGGTTAATATGCAGTTTGCATTTTCTTATGAGAGAATGATCCAAACCTGAATGTTATAGTGTAAATAGACTTACCCTCATGATATAAAGCAATTTTGCCTATAAAGACTCATTTGCACCTAATTGTCGTAAAGTATGTAAAAACTGCTTGTATGCGTTAAAATAATGGTTAATATGCAGTTTGCATTTTCTTATGAGAGAATGATCCAAACCTGCATGTTATAGTGTAAATAGACTTACATCATGAAATAAAGCAATTTTGCCTATAAGGACTCATTTGCCCCTAATTGTCATAAAGCATGTAAAAACTGCTTATCAGCGTTAAAATAATGGTTAATATGCAGTTTGCATTTTCTTATGAGAGAATGATCCAAACCTGAATGTTATAGTGTAAATAGACTTACCTTCATTAAATAAAGCAATTTTGCCTATAAGGACTCATTTGTCCCTAATTGTCATAACGCATGTAAAAACTGCTTGTATGCTTTAAAATAATGTATAATATGCAGTTTGCATTTTCTTATGAAAGAATGATCCAAACCTGAATGTTATAGTGAAAATAGACTTACCTTTGTAAAATAAAGCAATTTTGCCTATAAGGACTCATTTGCACGCAATTGTCGTGAAGCATGTAAAAACTGCTTGTCTGCGTTAAAATAATGGTTAATATACAGTTTGCATTTTCTTATGAGAGAATGATCCAAACCTGAATGTTATAGTGTAAATAGACTTACCCTCATGAAATAAAGCAATTTTGCCTATAAAGACTCATTTGCACCTAATTGTCATAAAGCATGTAAAAATTGCTTGTATGCGTTAAAATGATAGTAAATATGCAGTTTGCATTTTCTTATGAAAGAATGATATAAACCTGAATGTTATAGTGTAAATAGACTTACCCTCATGAAATAAAGCAATTTTGCCTATAAGGACTCATTTGCACCTAATTGTCATAAAGCATGTAAAAACTGCTTGTATGCTTTAAAATTATGGTTAATATGCAGTTTGCATTTTCTTATGAGAGAATGATCCAAACCTGAATGTTATAGTGTAAATAGACTTACCTTTGTAAAATAAAGCAATTTTGCCTATAAGGACTCATTTGCACGCAATTGTCGTGAAGCATGTAAAAACTGCTTGTCTGCGTTGAAATAATGGTTAATATGCAGTTTGCATTTTCTTATGAGAGAATGATCCAAACCTGAATGTTATATTGAAAGTAGACTTAGCTTTGTGAAATGAAACAATTTTGCCTTTATGGACTTATTTGCACCTGATTGTCGTAAACCATGTAAAAACTGCTTGTCTGCGTGAAAATGATAGTCAATATTCAGTTTGCATTTTCTTATGAGAGAATGATCCAAACCTGAATGTTATAGTGTAAATAGACTTACCCTCATGAAATAAAGCAATTTTGCCTATAAGGACTCATTTGCACCTAATTGTCATAAAGCATGTAAAAACTGCTTGTATGCGTTAAAATAATAGTTAATATGCAGTTTGCATTTTCTTGTGAAAGAATGATCCAAACCTGAATGTTATAGTGTAAGTAAACTTACCTTTGTGAAATAAAGCAATTTTGCCTATAAGGACTCATTTGCACCCAATTGTCGTGAAGCATGTAAAAACTGCTTGTCTTCGTTAAAATAATGGTTAATATGCAGTTTGCATTTTCTTATGAGAAAATGATCCAAACCTGAATGTTATAGTGAAAGTAGACTTACCTTTGTGAAATAAAACAATTTTGCCTTTAAGGACTTATTTCCACCTAAGTGTCGTAAAACATGTGAAAACTGCTTGTCTGCGTAAAAATGATAGTAAATATGCAGTTTGCATTTTCTTATGAGAGAATGATCCAAACCTGAATGTTATAGTGTAAATAGACTTACCCTCATGAAATAAAGCACTTTTGCCTATAAGGACTCATTTGCACCTAATTGTCGTAAAGCATGTAAAAACTGCTTGTCAGCGTTAAAATAATGGTTAATATGCAGTTTGCATTTTTTTATGAGAGAATGATCCAAACCTGAATGTTATAGTGTAAATAGACTTACCTTCATGAAATAAAGCAATTTTGCCTATGAGGACTCATTTGCCCCTTATTGTCATAAAGCATGTAAAAACTGTTTGTATGCGTTAAAATAATGGTTAATATGCAGTTTGCATTTTCTTATGAGAGAATGATCCAAACCTGAATCTAATAGTGTAAATAGACTTACCTTTGTAAAATAAAGCAATTTTTCCTATAAGGACTCATTTGCACGCAATTGTCGTGAAGCATGTAAAAACTGGTTGTCTGCGTAAAAATGATAGTAAATATGCAGTTTGCATTTTCTTATGAGAGAATGATCCAAACCTGAATGTTATAGTGTAAATAGACTTACCCTCATGAAATAAAGCAATTTTGCCTATAAGGACTCATTTGCACCTAATTGTCATAAAGCATGTAAAAACTGCTTGTATGCTTTAAAATTATGGTTAATATGCAGTTTGCATTTTCTTATGAGAGAATGATCCAAACCTGAATGTTATAGTGTAAATAGACTTACCTTTGTAAAATAAAGCAATTTTGCCTATAAGGACTCATTTGCACGCAATTGTCGTGAAGCATGTAAAAACTGAATGTCTGCGTTGAAATAATGGTTAATATGCAGTTTGCATTTTCTTATGAGAGAATGATCCAAACCTGAATGTTATATTGAAAGTAGACTTAGCTTTGTGAAATGAAACAATTTTGCCTTTATGGACTTATTTGCACCTGATTGTCGTAAACCATGTAAAAACTGCTTGTCTGCGTGAAAATGATAGTCAATATTCAGTTTGCATTTTCTTATGAGAGAATGATCCAAACCTGAATGTTATAGTGTAAATAGACTTACCCTCATGAAATAAAGCAATTTTGCCTATAAGGACTCATTTGCACCTAATTGTCATAAAGCATGTAAAAACTGCTTGTATGCGTTAAAATAATGGTTAATATGCAGTTTGCATTTTTTTATGAGAGAATGATCCAAACCTGAATGTTATAGTGAAAGTAGACTTACCTTTGTGAAATAAAACAATTTTGCCTTTAAGGACTTATTTCCACCTAAGTGTCGTAAAACATGTGAAAACTGCTTGTCTGCGTAAAAATGATAGTAAATATGCAGTTTGCATTTTCTTATGAGAGAATGATCTAAACCTGAATGTTATAGTGTAAATAGACTTACCCTCATGAAATAAAGCACTTTTGCCTATAAGGACTCATTTGCACCTAATTGTCGTAAAGCATGTAAAAACTGCTTGTCAGCGTTAAAATAATGGTTAATATGCAGTTTGCATTTTTTTATGAGAGAATGATCCAAACCTGAATGTTATAGTGTAAATAGACTTACCTTCATGAAATAAAGCAATTTTGCCTATAAGGACTCATTTGCCCCTTATTGTCATAAAGCATGTAAAAACTGTTTGTATGCGTTAAAATAATGGTTAATATGCAGTTTGCATTTTCTTATGAGAGAATGATCCAAACCTGAATGTAATAGTGTAAATAGACTTACCTTTGTAAAATAAAGCAATTTTTCCTATAAGGACTCATTTGCACGCAATTGTCGTGAAGCATTTAAAAACTGGTTGTCTGCGTAAAAATGATAGTAAATATGCAGTTTGCATTTTCTTAGACTTACCCTCATGAAATAAAGCAATTTTGCCTATAAAGACTCATTTGCACCTAATTGTCGTAAAGCATGTAAAAACTGCTTGTATGCGTTAAAATAATGGTTAATATGCAGTTTGCATTTTCTTATGAGAGAATGATCCAAACCTGAATGTTATAGTGTAAATAGACTTACCTTCATGAAATAATGCAATTTTTGCCTATAAGGACTCATTTGCCCCTAATTGTCATAAAACATGTAAAAACTGCTTGTATGCGTTAAAATAATGGTTAATATGCAGATTGCATTTTCTTATGAGAGAATGATCCAAACCTTAATGTTATAGTGTAAATAGACTTACCCTCATTAAATAAAGCAATTTTGCCTATAGAGACTCATTTGCATCTATTTGTCGTAAAGCATGTAAAAACTGCTTGTCTGTGTTTTAATAATGGTTAATATGCAGTTTGCATTTTCTTATGAGAGAATGATCCAAACCTGAATGTTATAGTGTAAATAGACTTACCCTCATGAAATAAAGCAATTTTGCCTATAAAGACTCTTTTGCACCTAATTGTCGTAAAGCATGTTAAAACTGTTTGTCTGCGTTTAAATAATGGTTAATATGCAGTTTGCATTTTCTTATGAGAGAAAGATCCAAACCTGAATGTTATAGTGTAAATAGACTTACCTTCATGAAATAAAGCAATTTTGCCTATAAGGACTCATTTGCCCCTTATTGTCATAAAGCACGTAAAAACTGCTTGTATGCGTTGAAATTATGGTTAATATGCAGTTGGCATTTTCTTATGAGAGAATGATCCAAACCTAAATGTTATAGTGAAAATAGACTTACGTTTGTAAAATAACGCAATTTTGCCTATAAGGACTCATTTGCACGAAATTGTCGTGAAGCATGTAAAAACTGCTTGTCTGCGTTAAAATAATGGTTAATATGCAGTTTGCATTTTCTTATGAGAAAATGATCCAAACCTGAATGTTATAGTGAAAGTAGACTAACCTTTGTAAAATAAAACAATTTTGCCTTTAAGGACTCATTTCCACCTAATTGTCGTAAAACATGTGAAAACTGCTTGTCTGCGTGAAAATGATTGTAAATATGCAGTTTGCATTTTCTTATGAGAGAATGATCCAAACCTGAATGTTATAGTGTAAATAGACTTACCCTCATGAAATAAAGCACTTTTGCCTATAAGGACTCATTTGCACCTAATTGTCGTAAAGCATGTAAAAACTGCTTGTCAGCGTTTAAATAATTGTTAATATGCAGTTTGCATTTTCTTATGAGAGAATGATCCAAACCTGAATGTTATAGTGTAAATACTCTAATGAAATAAAGCAGATTTGACTATAAGGACTCATTTGCCCCTAATTGTCATAAAGCATGTAAAAACTGTTTGTATGCGTTAAAATAATGGTTAATATGCAGTTTGCATTTTCTTATGAGAGAATGATCCAAACCTGAATGTAATAGTGAAAATAGACTTACCTTTGTAAAATAAAGCAATTTTGCCTATAAATACTTATTTGCACGCAATTGTCGTGAAGCATGTAAAAACTGCTTGTCTGCGTGAAAATGATAGTAAATATGCAGTTTGCATTTTCCTATAAGAGAATGATCCAAACCTGAATGTTATAGTGTAAATAGACTTACCTTCATGAAATAAAGCAATTTTGCCTATAAAGACTCATTTGCACCTAATTGTCGTAAAGCATGTAAAAACTGCTTGCCTTCGTTTAAATAATGGTTAATATGCAGTTTGCATTTTCTTATGATAGAAAGATCCAAACCTGAATGTTATAGTGTAAATAGACTTACCTTCATGAAATAAAGCAATTTTGCCTATAAGGACTCATTTGCCCCTTATTGTCATAAAGCATGTAAAAACTGCTTGTATGCGTTAAAATAATGGTTAATATGCAGTTTGCATTTTCTTATGAGAGAATGATCCAAACCTGAATGTTATAGTGTAAATAGACTTACCTTTGTAAAATAAAGCAATTTTGCCTATAAGGACTCATTTGCACGCAATTGTCGTGAAGCATGTAAAAACTGCTTGTCTGCGTTAAAATAATGGTTAATATGCAGTTTGCATTTTCTTATGAGAAAATGATCCAAACCTGAATGTTATAGTGAAAGTAGACTAACCTTTGTGAAATAAAACAATTTTGCCTTTAGGGACTTATTTCCACCTAATTGTTGTAAAACATGTGAAAACTGCTTGTCTGCGTGAAAATGATAGTAAATATGCAGTTTGCATTTTCTTATGAGAGAATGATCCAAAACTGAATGTTATAGTGTAAATAGACTTACCCTCTTGAAATAAAGCACTTTTGCCTATAAGGACTCATTTGCACCTAATTGTCGTAAAGCATGTAAAAACTGCTTGTCTGCGTTTAAATAATGGTTAATATGCAGTTTGCATTTTCTTATGAGAGAATGATCCAAACCTGAATGTTATAGTGTAAATAGACTTACTCTCATGAAATAAAGCAATTTTGCCTATAAAGACTCATTTGCACCTAATTGTCGTAAAGCATGTAAAAACTGCTTGTCTGCGTTAAAATAATGGTTAATATGCAGTTTGCATTTTCTTAAGAGAGAATGATCCAAACCTTAATGTGATAGAGTAAATAGACTTACCGTTGTAAAATAAAGCAATTTTGCCTATAGGGACTCATTTGCACGCAATTGTCGTGAAGCATGTAAAAACTGCTTGTCTGCGTTAAAATAATGGTTAATATGCAGTTTGCATTTTCTTATGAGAGAATGATCCAAACCTGAATGTTATAGTGTAAATAGACTTACCTTCATGAAATAATGCAATTTTGTTTATAAGGACTCATTTGCCCCTAATTGTCATAAAACATGTAAAAACTGCTTGTATGCGTTAAAATAATGGTTAATATGCAGATTGCATTTTCTTATGAGAGAATGATCCAAACCTTAATGTAATAGAGTAAATAGACTTACCGTTGTAAAATAAAGCATTTTTGCCTATAGGGACTCATTTGCACGCAATTGTCGTGAAGCATGTAAAAACTGCTTGTCTGCGTTAAAATAATGGTTAATATGCAGTTTGCATTTTCTTATGAGAGAATGATCCAAACCTGAATGTTATAGTGTAAATAGACTTACCTTCATGAAATAATGCAATTTTTGCCTATAAGGACTCATTTGCCCCTAATTGTCATAAAACATGTAAAAACTGCTTGTATGCGTTAAAATAATGGTTAATATGCAGATTGCATTTTCTTATGAGAGAATGATCCAAACCTTAATGTGATAGAGTAAATAGACTTACCGTTGTAAAATAAAGCAATTTTGCCTATAGGGACTCATTTGCACGCAATTGTCGTGAAGCATGTAAAAACTGCTTGTCTGCGTTAAAATAATGGTTAATATGCAGTTTGCATTTTCTTATGAGAAAATGATCCAAACCTGAATGTTATAGTGAAAGTAGACTAACCTTTGTGAAATAAAACAATTTTGCCTTTAGGGACTTATTTCCACCTAATTGTTGTAAAACATGTGAAAACTGCTTGTCTGCGTGAAAATGATAGTAAATATGCAGTTTGCATTTTCTTATGAGAGAATGATCCAAAACTGAATGTTATAGTGTAAATAGACTTACCCTCTTGAAATAAAGCACTTTTGCCTATAAGGACTCATTTGCACCTAATTGTCGTAAAGCATGTAAAAACTGCTTGTCTGCGTTTAAATAATGGTTAATATGCAGTTTGCATTTTCTTATGAGAGAATGATCCAAACCTTAATGTAATAGAGTAAATAGACTTACCGTTGTAAAATAAAGCAATTTTGCCTATAGGGACTCATTTGCACGCAATTGTCGTGAAGCATGTAAAAACTGCTTGTCTGCGTTAAAATAATGGTTAATATGCAGTTTGCATTTTCTTATGAGAGAATGATCCAAACCTGAATGTTATAGTGAAAGTAGACTTACCTTTGTGAAATAAAACAATTTTGCCTTTAAGGACTTATTTCCACCTAATTGTCGTAAAACATGTGAAAACTGCTTGTCTGCGTGAAAATGATAGTAAATATGCAGTTTGCATTTTCTTATGAGAGAATGATCCAAACCTTAATGTAATAGAGTAAATAGACTTACCGTTGTAAAATAAAGCAATTTTGCCTATAAGGACTCATTTGCACGCAATTGTCGTGAATCATGTAAAAACTGCTTGTCTGCGTTAAAATAATGGTTAATATGCAGTTTGCATTTTCTTATGAGAGAATGATCCAAACCTAAATGTTATAGTTTAAATAGACTAACCTTCAAGAAATAAAGCAATTTTGCCTATAGGGACTCATTTGCCTCTAATTGTCATAAAGCATGTAAAAACTGCTTGTCAGCGTTAAAATAATGGTTAATATGCAGTTTGCATTTTCTTATGAGAGAATGATCCAAACCTGAATGTTATAGTGTAAATAGACTTACCCTCATGAAATAAAGCACTTTTGCCTATAAGGACTCATTTGCACCTAATTGTCGTAAAGCATGTAAAAACTGCTTGTCAGCGTTAAAATAATGGTTAATATGCAGTTTGCATTTTCTTATGAGAGAATGATCCAAACCTGAATGTTATAGTGAAAATAGACTTACCTTTGTAAAATAAAGCAATTTTGCCTATAAGGACTAATTTGCACGCAATTGTCGTGAAGCATGTAAAAACTGCTTGTCTGCGTTAAAATAATGGTTAATATGCAGTTTGCATTTTCTTATGAGAGAATGATCCAAACCTGAATGTTATAGTGTAAATAGTCTTACCCTCTTGAAATAAAGCAATTTTGCCTATAAGGACTCATTTGCACGCAATTGTCGTGAATCATGTAAAAACTGCTTGTCTGCGTTAAAATAATGGTTAATATGCAGTTTGCATTTTCTTATGAGAGAATGATCCAAAACTAAATGTTATAGTGTAAATAGACTTACCCTCATGAAATAAAGCAATTTTGCCTATAAGGACTCATTTGCACGCAATTGTCGTGAATCATGTAAAAACTGCTTGTCTGCGTTTAAATAATGGTTAATATGCAGTTTGCATTTTCTTATGAGAGAATGATCCAAACCTGAATGTTATAGTGTAAATAGACTTACCCTCATGAAATAAAGCAATTTTGCCTATAAAGACTCATTTGCACCTATTTGTCGTAAAGCATGTAAAAACTGCTTGTCTGCGTTTAAATAATGGTTAATATGCAGTTTGCATTTTCTTATGAGAGAATGATCCAAACCTGAATGTTATAGTGTAAATAGACTAACCCTCATGAAATAAAGCACTTTTGCCTATAAGGACTCATTTGCACCTAATTGTCGTAAAGCATGTAAAAACTGCTTGTCAGCGTTAAAATAATGGTTAATATGCAGTTTGCATTTTCTTATGAGAGAATGATCCAAACCTGAATGTTATAGTGAAAATAGACTTACCTTTGTAAAATAAAGCAATTTTGCCTATAAGGACTCATTTGCACGCAATTGTCGTGAAGCATGTAAAAACTGCTTGTCTGCGTTAAAATAATGGTTAATATGCAGTTTGCATTTTCTTATGAGAGAATGATCCAAACCTGAATGTTATAGTGTAAATAGACTTACCTTCATGAAATAAAGCAATTTTGTCTATAAGGACTCATTTGCCCCTTATTGTCATAAAGCATGTAAAAACTGCTTGTATGCGTTAAAATAATGTATAATATGCAGTTTGCATTTTCTTATGAGAGAATGATCCAAACCTGAATGTTATAGTGTAAATTAACTTACCCTCATGAAATAAAGCAATTTTGCCTATAAAGACTCATTTGCACCTAATTGTCATAAAGCATGTAAAAACTGCTTGTATGCGTTAAAATGATAGTAAATATGCAGTTTGCATTTTCTTATGAGAGAATGATCCAAACCTGAATGTTATAGTGTAAATTAACTTACCCTCATGAAATAAAGCAATTTTGCCAATAAAGACTCATTTGCACCTAATTGTCATAAAGATTGTAAAAACTGCTTGTATGCGTTAAAATAATAGTTAATATGCAGTTTGCATTTTCTTATGAGAGAATGATCTAAACCTGAATGTTATAGTTTAAGTAAACTTACCTTTGTAAAATAAAGCAATTTTGCCTAAATAGACTCATTTTCCCCTAATTGTCATAAAGCATGTAAAAACTGCTTGTATGCGTTAAAATATTGGTTAATATGCAGTTAGCATTTTCTTATGAGAGAATGATCCAAACCTGAATGTTATAGTGTAAAAAGACTTACATTTGTAAAATAAAAATTTTGCCTATAAGGACTCATTTGCACCTAATTGTCGTAAAGCATGTAAAAACTGCTTGTCAGCGTTAAAATAATTGTTAATATGCAGTTTGCATTTTCTTATGAGAGAATGATCCAAACCTGAATGTTATAGTGTAAATAGACTTACTCTAATGAAATAAAGCAGATTTGACTATAAGGACTCATTTGCCCCTAATTGTCATAAAGCATGTAAAAACTGTTTGTATGCGTTAAAATAATGGTTAATATGCAGTTTGCATTTTCTTATGAGAGAATGATCCAAACCTGAATGTAATAGTGAAAATAGACTTACCTTTGTAAAATAAAGCAATTTTGCCTATAAATACTTATTTGCACGCAATTGTCGTGAAGCATGTAAAAACTGCTTGTCTGCGTGAAAATGATAGTAAATATTCAGTTTGCATTTTCCTATAAGAGAATGATCCAAACCTGAATGTTATAGTGTAAATAGACTTACCTTCATGAAATAAAGCAATTTTGCCTATAAAGACTCATTTGCACCTAATTGTCGTAAAGCATGTAAAAACTGCTTGCCTTCGTTTAAATAATGGTTAATATGCAGTTTGCATTTTCTTATGAGAGAAAGATCCAAACCTGAATGTTATAGTGTAAATAGACTTACCTTCATGAAATAAAGCAATTTTGCCTATAAGGACTCATTTGCCCCTTATTGTCATAAAGCATGTAAAAACTGCTTGTATGCGTTAAAATAATGGTTAATATGCAGTTTGCATTTTCTTATGAGAGAATGATCCAAACCTGAATGTTATAGTGTAAATAGACTTACCTTTGTAAAATAAAGCAATTTTGCCTATAAGGACTCATTTGCACGCAATTGTCGTGAAGCATGTAAAAACTGCTTGTCTGCGTAAAATAAATGGTTAATATGCAGTTTGCATTTTCTTATGAGAGTATGATCCATACCTGAATGTTATAGTGAAAGTAGACCCTACCTTTGTGAAATAAAACAATTTTGCCTTTAAGGACTTATTTCCACCTAATTGTCGTAAAACATGTGAAAACTCCTTGTCTGCGTGAAAATAATAGTAAATATGCAGTTTGCATTTTCTTATGAGAGAATGATCCAAACCTGAATGTTATAGTGTAAAATAGACTTACCCTCATGAAATAAAGCACTTTTGCCTATAAGGACTCATTTGCACCTAATTGTCGTAAAGCATGTAAAAACTGCTTGTCAGCGTTAAAATAATGGTTAATATGCAGTTTGCATTTTCTTATGAGAGAATGATCCAAACCTGAATGTAATAGTGTAAATAGACTTACTTTAATGAAATAAAGCAATTTTGCCTATAAAGACTCATTTGCACGCAATTGTCGTGAAGCATGTAAAAACTGCTTGTCTGCGTAAAAATAATGGTTAATATGCAGTTTGCATTTTCTTATGAGAGAATGATCCAAACCTGAATGTTATAGTGAAAATAGATTAACCTTTGTAAAATAACGCAATTTTGCCTATAAGGACTCATTTGCACGCAATTGTCGTGAAGCATGTAAAAACTGCTTGTCTGCGTCAAAATAATGGTTAATATGCAGTTTGCATTTTCTTATGAGAAAATGATCCAAACCTGAATGTAATAGTGTAAATCGACTTACCCTCATGAAATAAAGCAATTTTGCCTATAAAGACTCATTTGCACCTAATTGTCATAAAGCATGTAAAAACTGCTTGTATGCGTTAAAATGATAGTAAATATGCAGTTTGCATTTTCTTATGAGAGAATGATCTAAACCTGAATGTTATAGTTTAAGTAAACTTACCTTTGTAAAATAAAGCAATTTTGCCCTTTAGGACTCATTTGCCCCTAATTGTCATAAAGCATGTAAAAACTGCTTGTATGCGTTAAAACAGTGGTTAATATGCAGTTTGCATTTTCTTATGAGATAATGATCGAAACCTGAATATTATAGTGTAAATAGACTTACCTTTGTTAAATAAAGCAATTTTGCCTATAAGGACTCATTTGCACGTAATTGTCGTGAAGCATGTAAAAACTGCTTGTCTGCGTTAAAATAATGGTTAATATGCAGTTTGCATTTTCTTATGAGAGAATGATCCAAACCTAAATGTTATAGTGTAAATAGACTTACCTTCAAGAAATAAAGCAATTTTGCCTATAGGGACTCATTTGCCCCTAATTGTCATAAAGCATGTAAAAACTGCTTGTCAGCGTTAAAATAATGGTTAATATGCAGTTTGCATTTTCTTATGAGAGAATGATCCAAACCTGAATGTTATAGTGTAAATAGACTTACCTTCATGAAATAAAGCAATTTTGCCTATAAGGACTCATTTGCCCCTAATTGTCATAAAGCATGTAAAAACTGCTTGTATGCGTTAAAATAATGTATAATATGCAGTTTGCATTTTCTTATGAGAGAATGATCCAAACCTGAATGTTATAGTGTAAATTAACTTACCCTCATGAAATAAAGCAATTTTGCCTATAAAGACTCATTTGCACCTAATTGTCATAAAGCATGTAAAAACTGCTTGTATGCGTTAAAATGATAGTAAATATGCAGTTTGCATTTTCTTATGAGAGAATGATCCAAACCTGAATGTTATAGTGTAAATAGTCTTACCCTCTTGAAATAAAGCAATTTTGCCTATAAGGAGTCATTTGCACCTAATTGTCATAAAGCTTGTAAAAACTGCTTGTATGCGTTAAAATAATAGTTAATATGCAGTTTGCATTTTCTTATGAGAGAATGATCTAAACCTGAATGTTATAGTTTAAGTAAACTTACCTTTGTAAAATAAAGCAATTTTGCCTAAATAGACTCATTTTCCCCTAATTGTCATAAAGCATGTAAAAACTGCTTGTATGCGTTAAAATATTGGTTAATATGCAGTTAGCATTTTCTTATGAGAGAATGATCCAAACCTGAATGTTATAGTGTAAATAGACTTACATTTGTAAAATAAAAATTTTGCCTATAAGGACTCATTTGCACGCAATTGTCGTGAAGCATGTAAAAACTGCTTGGCTGCGTGAAAATGATAGTAAATTTGCAGTTTGCATTTTCTTATGAGAGAATGATCCAAACCTTAATGTTATAGTGTAAATAGACTTACCCTCATTAAATAAAGCAATTTTGCCTATAAAGACTTATTTGCATCTATTTGTCGTAAAGCATGTAAAAACTGCTTGTCTGCGTTTTAATAATGGTTAATATGCAGTTTGCATTTTCTTATGAGAGAATGATCCAAACCTGAATGTTATAGTGTAAATAGACTTACCTTCATGAAATAATGCAATTTTTGACTACAAGGACTCATTTGCCCCTAATTGTCATAAAACATGTAAAAACTGCTTGTATGCGTTAAAATAATGGTTAATATGCAGATTGCATTTTCTTATGAGAGAATGATCCAAACCTTAATGTGATAGAGTAAATAGACTTACCGTTGTAAAATAAAGCAATTTTGCCTATAGGGACTCATTTGCACGCAATTGTCGTGAAGCATGTAAAAACTGCTTGTCTGCGTTAAAATAATGGTTAATATGCAGTTTGCATTTTCTTATGAGAAAATGATCCAAACCTGAATGTTATAGTGAAAGTAGACTAACCTTTGTGAAATAAAACAATTTTGCCTTTAGGGACTTATTTCCACCTAATTGTTGTAAAACATGTGAAAACTGCTTGTCTGCGTGAAAATGATAGTAAATATGCAGTTTGCATTTTCTTATGAGAGAATGATCCAAAACTGAATGTTATAGTGTAAATAGACTTACCCTCTTGAAATAAAGCACTTTTGCCTATAAGGACTCATTTGCACCTAATTGTCGTAAAGCATGTAAAAACTGCTTGTCAGCGTTAAAATAATGGTTAATATGCAGTTTGCATTTTCTTATGAGAGAATGATCCAAACCTGAATGTTATAGTGTAAATAGACTTACCCTCATGAAATAAAGCACTTTTGCCTATAAGGACTCATTTGCACCTAATTGTCGTAAAGCATGTAAAAACTGCTTGTCTGCGTTAAAATAATGGTTAATATGCAGTTTGCATTTTCTTATGAGAGAATGATCCAAACCTGAATGCTATAGTGTAAATAGACTTACCTTCATGAAATAATGCAATTTTGCCTATAAGGACTCATTTGCCCCTAATTGTCATAAAACATGTAAAAACTGCTTGTATGCGTTAAAATAATGGTTAATATGCAGATTGTATTTTCTTATGAGAGAATGATCCAAACCTTAATGTAATAGAGTAAATAGACTTACCGTTGTAAAATAAAGCAATTTTGCCTATAGGGACTCATTTGCACGCAATTGTCGTGAAGCATGTAAAAACTGCTTGTCTGCGTTAAAATAATGGTTAATATGCAGTTTGCATTTTCTTATGAGAGAATGATCCAAACCTGAATGTTATAGTGAAAGTAGACTTACCTTTGTGAAATAAAACAATTTTGCCTTTAAGGACTTATTTCCACCTAATTGTCGTAAAACATGTGAAAACTGCTTGTCTGCGTGAAAATGATAGTAAATATGCAGTTTGCATTTTCTTATGAGAGAATGATCCAAACCTGAATGTTATAGTGTAAATAGACTAACCATTGTAAAATAAAGCAATTTTGCCTATAAGGACTCATTTGCACGCAATTGTCGTGAATCATGTAAAAACTGCTTGTCTGCGTTAAAATAATGGTTAATATGCAGTTTGCATTTTCTTATGAGAGAAAGATCCAAACCTAAATGTTATAGTGTAAATAGACTTACCTTCAAGAAATAAAGCAATTTTGCCTATAGGGACTCATTTGCCTCTAATTGTCATAAAGCATGTAAAAACTGCTTGTCAGCGTTAAAATAATGGTTAATATGCAGTTTGCATTTTCTTATGAGAGAATGATCCAAACCTGAATGTTATAGTGTAAATAGACTTACCCTCATGAAATAAAGCACTTTTGCCTATAAGGACTCATTTGCACCTAATTGTCGTAAAGCATGTAAAAACTGCTTGTCAGCGTTAAAATAATAGTTAATATGCAGTTTGCATTTTCTTATGAGAGAATGATCCAAACCTGAATGTTATAGTGAAAATAGACTTACCTTTGTAAAATAAAGCAATTTTGCCTATAAGGACTCATTTGCACGCAATTGTCGTGAAGCATGTAAAAACTGCTTGTCTGCGTTAAAATAATGGTTAATATGCAGTTTGCATTTTCTTATGAGAGAATGATCCAAACCTGAATGTTATAGTGTAAATAGTCTTACCCTCTTGAAATAAAGCAATTTTGCCTATAACGAGTCATTTGCACCTAATTGTCATAAAGCTTGTAAAAACTGCTTGTATGCGTTAAAATAGTGGTTAATATGCAGTTTGCATTTTCTTATGAGATAATGATCCAAACCTGAATATTATAGTGTAAATAGACTTACCTTTGTAAAATAAAGCAATTTTGCCTATAAAGACTCATTTGCACCTATTTGTCGTAAAGCATGTAAAAACTGCTTGTCTGCGTTTAAATAATGGTTAATATGCAGTTTGCATTTTCTTATGAGAGAATGATCCAAACCTGAATGTTATAGTGTAAATAGACTTACCCTCATGAAATAAAGCAATTTTGCCTATAAGGACTCATTTGCACGCAATTGTCGTGAATCATGTAAAAACTGCTTGTCTGCGTTAAAATAATGGTTAATATTATACAGTTTGCATTTTCTTATGAGAGAATGATCCAAACCTAAATGTTATAGTGTAAATAGACTTACCTTCAAGAAATAAAGCAATTTTGCCTATAGGGACTCATTTGCCTCTAATTGTCATAAAGCATGTAAAAACTGCTTGTCAGCGTTAAAATAATGGTTAATATGCAGTTTGCATTTTCTTATGAGAGAATGATCCAAACCTGAATGTTATAGTGTAAATAGACTAACCCTCATGAAATAAAGCACTTTTGCCTATAAGGACTCATTTGCACCTAATTGTCGTAAAGCATGTAAAAACTGCTTGTCAGCGTTAAAATAATGGTTAATATGCAGTTTGCATTTTCTTATGAGAGAATGATCCAAACCTGAATGTTATAGTGAAAATAGACTTACCTTTGTAAAATAAAGCAATTTTGCCTATAAGGACTCATTTGCACGCAATTGTCGTGAAGCATGTAAAAACTGCTTGTCTGCGTTAAAATAATGGTTAATATGCAGTTTGCATTTTCTTATGAGAGAATGATCCAAACCTGAATGTTATAGTGTAAATAGACTTACCTTCATGAAATAAAGCAATTTTGTCTATAAGGACTCATTTGCCCCTTATTGTTATAAAGCATGTAAAAACTGCTTGTCTGCGTTAAAATAATGGTTAATATGCAGTTTGCATATTTTTATGAGAGAATGATCCAAACCTGAATGTTATAGTGTAAATAGACTTACCTTCATGAAATAAAGCAATTTTGTCTATAAGGACTCATTTGCCCCTAATTGTCATAAAGCATGTAAAAACTGCTTGTCAGCGTTAAAATAAAGGTTAATATGCAGTTTGCATTTTCTTATGAGAGAATGATCCAAACCTGAATGTTATAGTGTAAATAGACTTACCTTCATGAAATAAAGCAATTTTGCCTATAAGGACTCATTTGCCCCTAATTGTCATAAAGCATGTAAAAACTGCTTGTATGCGTTAAAATAATGTATAATATGCAGTTTGCATTTTCTTATGAGAGAATGATCCAAACCTGAATGTTATAGTGAAAATAGACTTACCTTTGTAAAATAAAACAATTTTGCCTATAAGGACTCATTTGCACGCAATTGTCGTGAAGCATGTAAAAACTGCTTGTCTGCGTTAAAATAATGGTTAATATGCAGTTTGCATTTTCTTATGAGAGAATGATCCAAACCTAAATGTTATAGTGTAAATAGACTTACCCTCATGAAATAAAGCAATTTTGCCTATAAAGACTCATTTGCACCTAATTGTCATTGAGCATGTAAAAACTGCTTGTATGCGTTAAAATGATAGTAAATATGCAGTTTGCATTTTCTTATGAGAGAATGATCCAAACCTGAATGTTATAGTGTAAATAGTCTTACCCTCTTGTAATAAAGCAATTTTGCCTATAAGGAGTCATTTGCACCTAATTGTCATAAAGCTTGTAAAAACTGCTTGTATGCGTTAAAATAATAGTTAATATGCAGTTTGCATTTTCTTAGGAGAGAATGATCTAAACCTGAATGTTATAGTTTAAGTAAACTAACCTTTGTAAAATAAAGCAATTTTGCCTATATAGACTCATTTGCCCCTAATTGTCATAAAGCATGTAAAAACTGCATGTATGCGTTAAAATAATGGTTAATATGCAGTTTGCATTTTCTTATGAGAGAATGATCCAAACCAGAATGTTTTAGTGTAAATAGACTTACCTTTGTAAAATAAAGCAATTTTGCCTATAGGGACTCATTTGCACGCAATTGTCGTGAAGCATGTAAAAACTGCTTGTCTGCGTGAAAATGATAGTAAATATGCAGTTTGCATTTTCTTATGAGAGAATGATCCAAACCTGAATGTTATAGTGTAAATAGACTTACCCTCATGAAATAAAGCAATTTTGCCTATAAAGACTCATTTGCACCTAATTGTCGTAAAGCATGTAAAAACTGCTTGTCTGCGTTTAAATAATGGTTAATATGCAGTTTGCATTTTCTTATGAGATCCAAACCTGAATGTTATAGTGTAAATAGACTTACCCTCATTAAATAAAGCAATTTTGCCTATAAAGACTCATTTGTACGTAATTGTCGTAAAGTATGTTAAAACTGCTTGTATGCGTTAAAATAATGGTTAATATGCAGTTTGCATTTTCTTATGAGAGAATGATCCAAACCTGAATGTTATAGTGTTAATAGACTTACCTTCATGAAATAAAGCAATTTTGCCTATAAGGACTCATTTGCCCCTAATTGTCATAAAGCATGTAAAAACTGCTTGTCTGCGTTAAAATAATGGTTAATATGCAGTTTGCATTTTCTTATGAGAAAATGATCCAAACCTGAATGTTATAGTGAAAGTAGACTAACCTTTGTGAAATAAAACAATTTTGCCTATAAGGACTCATTTGCACGCAATTGTCGTGAAGCATGTAAAAACTGCTTGTCTGCGTAAAATAAATGGTTAATATGCAGTTTGCATTTTCTTATGAGAGTATGATCCATACCTGAATGTTATAGTGAAAGTAGACCCTACCTTTGTGAAATAAAACAATTTTGCCTTTAAGGACTTATTTCCACCTAATTGTCGTAAAACATGTGAAAACTCCTTGTCTGCGTGAAAATAATAGTAAATATGCAGTTTGCATTTTCTTATGAGAGAATGATCCAAACCTGAATGTTATAGTGTAAAATAGACTTACCCTCATGAAATAAAGCACTTTTGCCTATAAGGACTCATTTGCACCTAATTGTCGTAAAGCATGTAAAAACTGCTTGTCAGCGTTAAAATAATGGTTAATATGCAGTTTGCATTTTCTTATGAGAGAATGATCCAAACCTGAATGTAATAGTGTAAATAGACTTACTTTAATGAAATAAAGCAATTTTGCCTATAAAGACTCATTTGCACGCAATTGTCGTGAAGCATGTAAAAATTGCTTGTCTGCGTAAAAATAATGGTTAATATGCAGTTTGCATTTTCTTATGAGAGAATGATCCAAACCTGAATGTTATAGTGAAAATAGATTAACCTTTGTAAAATAACGCAATTTTGCCTATAAGGACTCATTTGCACGCAATTGTCGTGAAGCATGTAAAAACTGCTTGTCTGCGTCAAAATAATGGTTAATATGCAGTTTGCATTTTCTTATGAGAAAATGATCCAAACCTGAATGTAATAGTGTAAATCGACTTACCCTCATGAAATAAAGCAATTTTGCCTATAAAGACTCATTTGCACCTAATTGTCATAAAGCATGTAAAAACTGCTTGTATGCGTTAAAATGATAGTAAATATGCAGTTTGCATTTTCTTATGAGAGAATGATCTAAACCTGAATGTTATAGTTTAAGTAAACTTACCTTTGTAAAATAAAGCAATTTTGCCCTTTAGGACTCATTTGCCCCTAATTGTCATAAAGCATGTAAAAACTGCTTGTATGCGTTAAAACAGTGGTTAATATGCAGTTTGCATTTTCTTATGAGATAATGATCGAAACCTGAATATTATAGTGTAAATAGACTTACCTTTGTTAAATAAAGCAATTTTGCCTATAAGGACTCATTTGCACGTAATTGTCGTGAAGCATGTAAAAACTGCTTGTCTGCGTTAAAATAATGGTTAATATGCAGTTTGCATTTTCTTATGAGAGAATGATCCAAACCTAAATGTTATAGTGTAAATAGACTTACCTTCAAGAAATAAAGCAATTTTGCCTATAGGGACTCATTTGCCCCTAATTGTCATAAAGCATGTAAAAACTGCTTGTCAGCGTTAAAATAATGGTTAATATGCAGTTTGCATTTTCTTATGAGAGAATGATCCAAACCTGAATGTTATAGTGTAAATAGACTTACCTTCATGAAATAAAGCAATTTTGCCTATAAGGACTCATTTGCCCCTAATTGTCATAAAGCATGTAAAAACTGCTTGTATGCGTTAAAATAATGTATAATATGCAGTTTGCATTTTCTTATGAGAGAATGATCCAAACCTGAATGTTATAGTGTAAATTAACTTACCCTCATGAAATAAAGCAATTTTGCCTATAAAGACTCATTTGCACCTAATTGTCATAAAGCATGTAAAAACTGCTTGTATGCGTTAAAATGATAGTAAATATGCAGTTTGCATTTTCTTATGAGAGAATGATCCAAACCTGAATGTTATAGTGTAAATAGTCTTACCCTCTTGAAATAAAGCAATTTTGCCTATAAGGAGTCATTTGCACCTAATTGTCATAAAGCTTGTAAAAACTGCTTGTATGCGTTAAAATAATAGTTAATATGCAGTTTGCATTTTCTTATGAGAGAATGATCTAAACCTGAATGTTATAGTTTAAGTAAACTTACCTTTGTAAAATAAAGCAATTTTGCCTAAATAGACTCATTTTCCCCTAATTGTCATAAAGCATGTAAAAACTGCTTGTATGCGTTAAAATATTGGTTAATATGCAGTTAGCATTTTCTTATGAGAGAATGATCCAAACCTGAATGTTATAGTGTAAATAGACTTACATTTGTAAAATAAAAATTTTGCCTATAAGGACTCATTTGCACGCAATTGTCGTGAAGCATGTAAAAACTGCTTGGCTGCGTGAAAATGATAGTAAATTTGCAGTTTGCATTTTCTTATGAGAGAATGATCCAAACCTTAATGTTATAGTGTAAATAGACTTACCCTCATTAAATAAAGCAATTTTGCCTATAAAGACTTATTTGCATCTATTTGTCGTAAAGCATGTAAAAACTGCTTGTCTGCGTTTTAATAATGGTTAATATGCAGTTTGCATTTTCTTATGAGAGAATGATCCAAACCTGAATGTTATAGTGTAAATAGACTTACCTTCATGAAATAATGCAATTTTTGACTACAAGGACTCATTTGCCCCTAATTGTCATAAAACATGTAAAAACTGCTTGTATGCGTTAAAATAATGGTTAATATGCAGATTGCATTTTCTTATGAGAGAATGATCCAAACCTTAATGTGATAGAGTAAATAGACTTACCGTTGTAAAATAAAGCAATTTTGCCTATAGGGACTCATTTGCACGCAATTGTCGTGAAGCATGTAAAAACTGCTTGTCTGCGTTAAAATAATGGTTAATATGCAGTTTGCATTTTCTTATGAGAAAATGATCCAAACCTGAATGTTATAGTGAAAGTAGACTAACCTTTGTGAAATAAAACAATTTTGCCTTTAGGGACTTATTTCCACCTAATTGTTGTAAAACATGTGAAAACTGCTTGTCTGCGTGAAAATGATAGTAAATATGCAGTTTGCATTTTCTTATGAGAGAATGATCCAAAACTGAATGTTATAGTGTAAATAGACTTACCCTCTTGAAATAAAGCACTTTTGCCTATAAGGACTCATTTGCACCTAATTGTCGTAAAGCATGTAAAAACTGCTTGTCAGCGTTAAAATAATGGTTAATATGCAGTTTGCATTTTCTTATGAGAGAATGATCCAAACCTGAATGTTATAGTGTAAATAGACTTACCCTCATGAAATAAAGCACTTTTGCCTATAAGGACTCATTTGCACCTAATTGTCGTAAAGCATGTAAAAACTGCTTGTCTGCGTTAAAATAATGGTTAATATGCAGTTTGCATTTTCTTATGAGAGAATGATCCAAACCTGAATGCTATAGTGTAAATAGACTTACCTTCATGAAATAATGCAATTTTGCCTATAAGGACTCATTTGCCCCTAATTGTCATAAAACATGTAAAAACTGCTTGTATGCGTTAAAATAATGGTTAATATGCAGATTGTATTTTCTTATGAGAGAATGATCCAAACCTTAATGTAATAGAGTAAATAGACTTACCGTTGTAAAATAAAGCAATTTTGCCTATAGGGACTCATTTGCACGCAATTGTCGTGAAGCATGTAAAAACTGCTTGTCTGCGTTAAAATAATGGTTAATATGCAGTTTGCATTTTCTTATGAGAGAATGATCCAAACCTGAATGTTATAGTGAAAGTAGACTTACCTTTGTGAAATAAAACAATTTTGCCTTTAAGGACTTATTTCCACCTAATTGTCGTAAAACATGTGAAAACTGCTTGTCTGCGTGAAAATGATAGTAAATATGCAGTTTGCATTTTCTTATGAGAGAATGATCCAAACCTGAATGTTATAGTGTAAATAGACTAACCATTGTAAAATAAAGCAATTTTGCCTATAAGGACTCATTTGCACGCAATTGTCGTGAATCATGTAAAAACTGCTTGTCTGCGTTAAAATAATGGTTAATATGCAGTTTGCATTTTCTTATGAGAGAAAGATCCAAACCTAAATGTTATAGTGTAAATAGACTTACCTTCAAGAAATAAAGCAATTTTGCCTATAGGGACTCATTTGCCTCTAATTGTCATAAAGCATGTAAAAACTGCTTGTCAGCGTTAAAATAATGGTTAATATGCAGTTTGCATTTTCTTATGAGAGAATGATCCAAACCTGAATGTTATAGTGTAAATAGACTTACCCTCATGAAATAAAGCACTTTTGCCTATAAGGACTCATTTGCACCTAATTGTCGTAAAGCATGTAAAAACTGCTTGTCAGCGTTAAAATAATAGTTAATATGCAGTTTGCATTTTCTTATGAGAGAATGATCCAAACCTGAATGTTATAGTGAAAATAGACTTACCTTTGTAAAATAAAGCAATTTTGCCTATAAGGACTCATTTGCACGCAATTGTCGTGAAGCATGTAAAAACTGCTTGTCTGCGTTAAAATAATGGTTAATATGCAGTTTGCATTTTCTTATGAGAGAATGATCCAAACCTGAATGTTATAGTGTAAATAGTCTTACCCTCTTGAAATAAAGCAATTTTGCCTATAACGAGTCATTTGCACCTAATTGTCATAAAGCTTGTAAAAACTGCTTGTATGCGTTAAAATAGTGGTTAATATGCAGTTTGCATTTTCTTATGAGATAATGATCCAAACCTGAATATTATAGTGTAAATAGACTTACCTTTGTAAAATAAAGCAATTTTGCCTATAAAGACTCATTTGCACCTATTTGTCGTAAAGCATGTAAAAACTGCTTGTCTGCGTTTAAATAATGGTTAATATGCAGTTTGCATTTTCTTATGAGAGAATGATCCAAACCTGAATGTTATAGTGTAAATAGACTTACCCTCATGAAATAAAGCAATTTTGCCTATAAGGACTCATTTGCACGCAATTGTCGTGAATCATGTAAAAACTGCTTGTCTGCGTTAAAATAATGGTTAATATTATACAGTTTGCATTTTCTTATGAGAGAATGATCCAAACCTAAATGTTATAGTGTAAATAGACTTACCTTCAAGAAATAAAGCAATTTTGCCTATAGGGACTCATTTGCCTCTAATTGTCATAAAGCATGTAAAAACTGCTTGTCAGCGTTAAAATAATGGTTAATATGCAGTTTGCATTTTCTTATGAGAGAATGATCCAAACCTGAATGTTATAGTGTAAATAGACTAACCCTCATGAAATAAAGCACTTTTGCCTATAAGGACTCATTTGCACCTAATTGTCGTAAAGCATGTAAAAACTGCTTGTCAGCGTTAAAATAATGGTTAATATGCAGTTTGCATTTTCTTATGAGAGAATGATCCAAACCTGAATGTTATAGTGAAAATAGACTTACCTTTGTAAAATAAAGCAATTTTGCCTATAAGGACTCATTTGCACGCAATTGTCGTGAAGCATGTAAAAACTGCTTGTCTGCGTTAAAATAATGGTTAATATGCAGTTTGCATTTTCTTATGAGAGAATGATCCAAACCTGAATGTTATAGTGTAAATAGACTTACCTTCATGAAATAAAGCAATTTTGTCTATAAGGACTCATTTGCCCCTTATTGTTATAAAGCATGTAAAAACTGCTTGTCTGCGTTAAAATAATGGTTAATATGCAGTTTGCATATTTTTATGAGAGAATGATCCAAACCTGAATGTTATAGTGTAAATAGACTTACCTTCATGAAATAAAGCAATTTTGTCTATAAGGACTCATTTGCCCCTAATTGTCATAAAGCATGTAAAAACTGCTTGTCAGCGTTAAAATAAAGGTTAATATGCAGTTTGCATTTTCTTATGAGAGAATGATCCAAACCTGAATGTTATAGTGTAAATAGACTTACCTTCATGAAATAAAGCAATTTTGCCTATAAGGACTCATTTGCCCCTAATTGTCATAAAGCATGTAAAAACTGCTTGTATGCGTTAAAATAATGTATAATATGCAGTTTGCATTTTCTTATGAGAGAATGATCCAAACCTGAATGTTATAGTGAAAATAGACTTACCTTTGTAAAATAAAACAATTTTGCCTATAAGGACTCATTTGCACGCAATTGTCGTGAAGCATGTAAAAACTGCTTGTCTGCGTTAAAATAATGGTTAATATGCAGTTTGCATTTTCTTATGAGAGAATGATCCAAACCTAAATGTTATAGTGTAAATAGACTTACCCTCATGAAATAAAGCAATTTTGCCTATAAAGACTCATTTGCACCTAATTGTCATTGAGCATGTAAAAACTGCTTGTATGCGTTAAAATGATAGTAAATATGCAGTTTGCATTTTCTTATGAGAGAATGATCCAAACCTGAATGTTATAGTGTAAATAGTCTTACCCTCTTGTAATAAAGCAATTTTGCCTATAAGGAGTCATTTGCACCTAATTGTCATAAAGCTTGTAAAAACTGCTTGTATGCGTTAAAATAATAGTTAATATGCAGTTTGCATTTTCTTAGGAGAGAATGATCTAAACCTGAATGTTATAGTTTAAGTAAACTAACCTTTGTAAAATAAAGCAATTTTGCCTATATAGACTCATTTGCCCCTAATTGTCATAAAGCATGTAAAAACTGCATGTATGCGTTAAAATAATGGTTAATATGCAGTTTGCATTTTCTTATGAGAGAATGATCCAAACCAGAATGTTTTAGTGTAAATAGACTTACCTTTGTAAAATAAAGCAATTTTGCCTATAGGGACTCATTTGCACGCAATTGTCGTGAAGCATGTAAAAACTGCTTGTCTGCGTGAAAATGATAGTAAATATGCAGTTTGCATTTTCTTATGAGAGAATGATCCAAACCTGAATGTTATAGTGTAAATAGACTTACCCTCATGAAATAAAGCAATTTTGCCTATAAAGACTCATTTGCACCTAATTGTCGTAAAGCATGTAAAAACTGCTTGTCTGCGTTTAAATAATGGTTAATATGCAGTTTGCATTTTCTTATGAGATCCAAACCTGAATGTTATAGTGTAAATAGACTTACCCTCATTAAATAAAGCAATTTTGCCTATAAAGACTCATTTGTACGTAATTGTCGTAAAGTATGTTAAAACTGCTTGTATGCGTTAAAATAATGGTTAATATGCAGTTTGCATTTTCTTATGAGAGAATGATCCAAACCTGAATGTTATAGTGTTAATAGACTTACCTTCATGAAATAAAGCAATTTTGCCTATAAGGACTCATTTGCCCCTAATTGTCATAAAGCATGTAAAAACTGCTTGTCTGCGTTAAAATAATGGTTAATATGCAGTTTGCATTTTCTTATGAGAAAATGATCCAAACCTGAATGTTATAGTGAAAGTAGACTAACCTTTGTGAAATAAAACAATTTTGCCTTTAGGGACTTATTTCCACTTAATTGTCGTAAAACATGTGAAAACTGCTTGTCTGCGTGAAAATGATAGTAAATATGCAGTTTGCATTTTCTTATGAGAGAATGATCCAAAACTGAATGTTATAGTGTAAATAGACTAACCCTCTTGAAATAAAGCACTTTTGCCTATAAGGACTCATTTGCACTTAATTGTCGTAAAGCATGTAAAAACTGCTTGTCAGCGTTAAAATAATTGTTAATATGCAGTTTGCATTTTCTTATGAGAGAATGATCCAAACCTGAATGTTATAGTGTAAATAGACTTACCATCATGAAATAAAGCAATTTTGCCCGTAAGGACTCATTTGCACCTAATTGTCATAAAGCTTGTAAAAACTGCTTGTATGCGTTAATGATTAGTTAATATGCAGTTTGCATTTTCTTATAAGAGAATGATCTAAACCTGAATGTTATAGTTTAAAAAACTTACCTTTGTAAAATAAAGCAATTTTGCCTATATAGACATATTTGCCCCTAATTGTCATTAAGCATGTAAAAACTGCTTGTATGCGTGAAAATAATGGTTAATATGCAGTTTGCATTTTCTTATGAGAGAATGATCCAAACCTGAATGTTATAGTGTAATTAGACTTACCTTTGTAAAATAAAGCAATTTTGCCTATAAGGACTCATTTGCACGAAATTGTCGTGAAGCATGTAAAAACTGCTTGTCTGCGTGAAAATGATAGTAAATATGCAGTTTGCATTTTATTATGAGAGAATGATCCAAACCTGAATATTATAGTGTAAATAGACTTACCCTCATGAAATAAAGCAATTTTGCTTATAAAGACTCATTTGCACCTAATGGTCGTAAAGCATGTAAAAACTGCTTGTCTGCGTTTAAATAATGGTTAATATGCAGTTTGCATTTTCTTATGAGAGAATGATCCAAACCTAAATGTTATAGTGTAAATAGACTTACCCTCATGATATAAAGCAATTTTGCCTATAAAGACTCATTTGCACCTAATTGTCGTAAAGTATGTAAAAACTGCTTGTATGCGTTAAAATAATGGTTAATATGCAGTTTGCATTTTCTTATGAGAGAATGATCCAAACCTGCATGTTATAGTGTAAATAGACTTACCTTCATGAAATAAAGCAATTTTGCCTATAAGGACTCATTTGCCCCTAATTGTCATAAAGCATGTAAAAACTGCTTGTCTGCGTTAAAATAATGGTTAATATGCAGTTTGCATTTTCTTATGAGAAAATGATCCAAACCTGAATGTTATAGTGAAAGTAGACTAACCTTTGTGAAATAAAACAATTTTGCCTTTAGGGACTTATTTCCACTTAATTGTCGTAAAACATGTGAAAACTGCTTGTCTGCGTGAAAATGATAGTAAATATGCAGTTTGCATTTTCTTATGAGAGAATGATCCAAGACTGAATGTTATAGTGTAAATAGACTAACCCTCATGAAATAAAGCACTTTTGCCTATAAGGACTCATTTGCACTTAATTGTCGTAAAGCATGTAAAAACTGCTTGTCAGCGTTAAAATAATTGTTAATATGCAGTTTGCATTTTCTTATGAGAGAATGATCCAAACCTGAATGTTATAGTGTAAATAGATTTACCTTCATGAAATAAAGCAATTTTGCCTATAAAGACTCATTCGCACCTAATTGTCATAAAGCATGTAAAAACCGCTTGTATGCGTTAAAATGATAGTAAATATGCAGTTTATATTTTCCAATGAGAGAATGATCCAAACCTGAATGTTATAGTGTAAATAGACTTACCATCATAAAATAAAGCAATTTTGCCCGTAAGGACTCATTTGCCCCTAATTGTCATTAAGCATGTAAAAACTGCTTGTATGCGTTAAATATTAGTTAATATGCAGTTTGCATTTTCTTATGAGAGAATGATCCAAACCTGAATGTTATAGTGTAAATAGACTTACCTTTGTAAAATAAAGCAATTTTGCCTATAAGGACTCATTTGCACAAAATTGTCGTGAAGCATGTAAAAACTGCTTGTCTGCGTGAAAATGATAGTAAATATGCAGTTTGCATTTTATTATGAGAGAATGATCCAAACCTGAATATTATAGTGTAAATTTGACTTACCCTCATGAAATAAAGCAATTTTGCTTATAAAGACTCATTTGCACCTAATGGTCGTAAAGCATGTAAAAACTGCTTGTCTGCGTTTAAATAATGGTTAATATGCAGTTTGCATTTTCTTATGAGAGAATGATCCAAACCTGAATGTTATAGTGTAAATAGACTTACCCTCATGATATAAAGCAATTTTGCCTATAAAGACTCATTTGCACCTAATTGTCGTAAAGTATGTAAAAACTGCTTGTATGCGTTAAAATAATGGTTAATATGCAGTTTGCATTTTCTTATGAGAGAATGATCCAAACCTGCATGGTATAGTGTAAATAGACTTACATCATGAAATAAAGCAATTTTGCCTATAAGGACTCATTTGCCCCTAATTGTCATAAAGCATGTAAAAACTGCTTATCAGCGTTAAAATAATGGTTAATATGCAGTTTGCATTTTCTTATGAGAGAATGATCCAAACCTGAATATTATAGTGTAAATAGACTTACCTTCATTAAATAAAGCAATTTTGCCTATAAGGACTCATTTGTCCCTAATTGTCATAACGCATGTAAAAACTGCTTGTATGCTTTAAAATAATGTATAATATGCAGTTTGCATTTTCTTATGAAAGAATGATCCAAACCTGAATGTTATAGTGAAAATAGACTTACCTTTGTAAAATAAAGCAATTTTGCCTATAAGGACTCATTTGCACGCAATTGTCGTGAAGCATGTAAAAACTGCTTGTCTGCGTTAAAATAATGGTTAATATACATTTTGCATTTTCTTATGAGAGAATGATCCAAACCTGAATGTTATAGTGTAAATAGACTTACCCTCATGAAATAAAGCAATTTTGCCTATAAAGACTCATTTGCACCTAATTGTCATAAAGCATGTAAAAATTGCTTGTATGCGTTAAAATGATAGTAAATATGCAGTTTGCATTTTCTTATGAAAGAATGATATAAACCTGAATGATATAGTGTAAATAATCTTACCCTCTTGAAATAAAGCAATTTTGCCTATAAGGAGTCATTTGCACCTAATTGTCATAAAGCTTGTAAAAACTGCTTGTATGCGTTAAAATAATAGTTAATATGCAGTTTGCATTTTCTTATGAGAGAATGATCTAAACCTGAATGTTATAGTTTAAGTAAACTTACCTTTGTAAAATAAAGCAATTTTGCCTATATAGACTCATTTGCCCCTAATTGTATAAAGCATGTAAAAACTGCTTGTATGCGTTAAAATAATGGTTAATATGCAGTTTGCATTTTCTTATGAGAGAATGATCCAAACCTGAATGTTACAGTGTAAATAGACTTACCTTTGTAAAATAAAGCAATTTTGTCTATAAGTACTCATTTGCACGCAATTGTCGTGAAGCATGTATAAACTGCTTGTCTGCGTTTAAATAATGGTTAATATGCAGTTTGCATTTTCTTATGAGAGAATGATCCAAACCTGAATGTTATAGTGTAAATAGACTTACCTTCATGAAATAAAGCAATTTTGCTTATAAGGACTCATTTGCCCCTAATTGTCATAAAGCATGTAAAAACTGCTTGTCTGCGTTAAAATAATGGTTAATATGCAGTTTGCATTTTCTTCTGAGAGAAAGATCCAAACCTAATTGTTTTAGTGTAAATAGACTTACCTTCAGGAAATAAAGCAATTTTGCCTATAGGGACTCATTTGCCCCTAATTGTCATAAAGCATGTAAAAACTGCTTGTCAGCGTTAAAATAATGGTTAATATGCAGTTTGCATTTTCTTATGAGAGAATGATCCAAACCTGAATGTTATAGTGTAAATAGACTTACCTTCATGAAATAAAGCAATTTTGCCTATAAAGACTCATTTGCACCTTATTGTCGTAAAGTATGTAAAAACTGCTTGTATGCGTTAAAATAATGGTTAATATGCAGTTGCATTTTCTTATGAGAGAATGATCCAAACCTGAATGTTATAGTGTAAATAGACTTACCTTCATGAAATAAAGCAATTTTGCCTATAAGGACTCATTTGCCCCTAATTGTCATAAAGCATGTAAAAACTGCTTGTCTGCGTTAAAATAATGGTTAATATGCAGTTTGCATTTTCTTATGAGAAAATGATCCAAACCTGAATGTTATAGTGAAAGTAGACTAACCTTTGTGAAATAAAACAATTTTGCCTTTAGGGACTTATTTCCACCTAATTGTCGTAAAACATGTGAAAACTGCTTGTCTGCGTGAAAATGATAGTAAATATGCAGTTTGCATTTTCTTATGAGAGAATGATTTAAAACTGAATGTTATAGTGTAAATAGACTTACCCTCATGAAATAAAGCACTTTTGCCTATAAGGACTCATTTGCACCTAATTGTCGTAAAGCATGTAAAAACTGCTTGTCAGCGTTAAAATAATTGTTAATATGCAGTTTGCATTTTCTTATGAGAGAATGATCCAAACCTGAATGTTATAGTGTAAATAGACTTTCCCTCATGAAATAAAGCAATTTTGCCGATAAAGACTCATTTGCACCTAATTGTCGTAAAGCATGTAAAAACTGCTTGTCTGCGTTTAAATAATGGTTAATATGCAGTTTGCATTTTCTTATGAGAGAATGATCCAAACCTGAATGTTATAGTGTAAATAGACTTACCTTCATGAAATAAAGCAATTTTGCCTATAAGGACTCATTTGCCCCTAATTGTCATAAAGCATGTAAAAACTGCTTGTCTGCGTTAAAATAATGGTTAATATGCAGTTTGCATTTTCTTCTGAGAGAAAGATCCAAACCTAATTGTTTTAGTGTAAATAGACTTACCTTCAGGAAATAAAGCAATTTTGCCTATAGGGACTCATTTGCCCCTAATTGTCATAAAGCATGTAAAAACTGCTTGTCAGCGTTAAAATAATGGTTAATATGCAGTTTGCATTTTCTTATGAGAGAATGATCCAAACCTGAATGTCATAGTGTAAATAGACTTACCTTCATGTAATAAAGCAATTTTGCCTATAAGGACTCATTTGTCCCTAATTGTCATAACGCATGTAAAAACTGCTTGTATGCGTTAAAATAATGTATAATATGCAGTTTGCATTTTCTTATGAAAGAATGATCCAAACCTGAATGTTATAGTGAAAATAGACTTACCTTTGTAAAATAAAGCAATTTTGCCTATAAGGACTCATTTGCACGCAATTGTCGTGAAGCATGTAAAAAATGCTTGTCTGCGTGAAAATGATAGTAAATATGCAGTTTGCATTTTCTTATGAGAGAATGATCCAAACCTGAATGTTATAGTGTAAATAGACTTACCCTCATGAAATAAAGCAATTTTGCCTATAAAGACTCATTTGCACCTAATTGTCGTAAAGCATGTAAAAACTGCTTGTATGCGTTAAAATAATAGTTAATATGCAGATTGCATTTTCTTATGAGAGAATGATCCAAACCTTAATGTTATAGTGTAAATAGACTTACCGTTGTAAAATAAAGCAATTTTGCCTACAAGGACTCATTTGCACGCAATTGTCGTGAAGCATGTAAAAACTGCTTGTTTGCGTTAAAATAATGGTTAATATGCAGTTTGCATTTTCTTATGAGAAAATGATCCAAACCTGAATGTTATAGTGAAAGTAGTTAACCTTTGTAAATATAATACAATTTTGCCTTTAGGGACTTATTTCCACCTAATTGTCGTAAAACATGTGAAAACTGCTTGTCTGCGTGAAAATGATAGTAAAGATGCAGTTTGCATTTTCTTATGAGAGAATGATCTAAAACTGAATGTTATAGTGTAAATAGACTTACCCTCATGAAATAAAGCACTTTTGCCTATAAGGACTCATTTGCACCTAATTGTCGTAAAGCATGTTAAAACTGCTTGTCAGCGTTAAAATAATTGTTAATATGCAGTTTGCTCTTTCTTATGAGAGAATGATCCAAACCTGAATGTTATAGTGTAAATAGATTTACCTTCATGAAATAAAGCAATTTTGCCTATAGGGACTCATTTGCCCCTAATTGTCATAAAGCATGTAAAAACTGCTTGTCAGCGTTAAAATGATAGTAAATATGCAGTTTATATTTTCTTATGAGAGAATGATCCAAACCTGAATGTTATAGTGTAAATAGACTTACCATCATGAAATAAAGCAATTTTGCCTGTAAGGACTCATTTGCACCTAATTGTCATAAAGCTTGTAAAAACTGCTTGTATGCGTTCAATAATAGTTAATATGCAGTTTGCATTTTCTTATGAGAGAATGATCTAAACCTGAATTATATAGTTTAAGTAAACTTACCTTTGTAAAATAAAGCAATTTTGCCTATAAGGACTCATTTGCCCCTAATTGTCATAAAGCATGTAAAAACTGCTTGTATGCGTTAAAATAGTGGTTAATATGCAGTTTGCATTTTGTTATGAGATAATGATCCAAACCTGAATATTATAGTATAAATAGACTTACCTTTGTAAAATAAAGCAATTTTGCCTATAAGGACTCATTTGCACGCAATTGTCGTGAAGCATGTAAAAACTGCTTGTCTGCGTTAAAATAATGGTTAATATGCAGTTTGCATTTTCCTATGAGAGAATGATGCAAACCTAAATATTATAGTGTAAATAGACTTACCCTCATGAAATAAAGCAATTTTGCTTATAAAGACACATTTGCACCTAATTGTCGTAAAGCATGTAAAAACTGCTTGTCTGCGTTTAAATAATGGTTAATATGCAGTTTGCATTTTCTTATGAGAGAATGATCCAAACCTGAATGTTATAGTGTAAATAGACTTACCTTCATGAAATAAAGCAATTTTGCCTATAAGGACTCATTTGCCCCTAATTGTCATAAAGCATGTAAAAACTGCTTGTCTGCGTTAAAATAATGGTTAATATGCAGTTTGCATTTTCTTCGGAGAGAATGATCCAAACCTAAATGTTATAGTGTAGATAGATTTACCTTCATGAAATAAAGCAATTTTGCCTATAGGGACTCATTTGCCCCTAATTTTCATAAAGCATGTAAAAACTGCTTGTCAGCGTTAAAATAATGGTTAATGTGCAGTTTGCATTTTCTTATGAGAGAATGATCCAAACCTGCATGTTATAGTGTAAATAGACTTACCTTCATGAAATAAAGCAATTTTGCCTATAAGGACTCATTTGCCCCTAATTGTCATAAAGCATGTAAAAACTGCTTGATGCGTTAAAATAATGTATAATATGCAGTTTGCATTTTCTTATGAGAGAATGATCCAAACCTGAATGTTATAGTGAAAATAGACTTACCTTTGTAAAATAAAGCAATTTTGCCTATAAGGACTCATTTGCACGCAATTGTCGTGAAGCATGTAAAAACTGCTTGTCTGCGTTAAAATAATGGTTAATATGCAGTTTGCATTTTCTTATGAGAGAATGATCCAAACCTGAATGTTATAGTGTAAATAGTCTTACCCTCTTGTAATAAAGCAATTTTGCCTATAAGGAGTCATTTGCACCTAATTGTCATAAAGCTTGTAAAATCTGCTTGTATGCGTTAAAATAATAGTTAATATGCAGTTTGCATTTTCTTAGGAGAGAATGATCTAAACCTGAATGTTATAGTTTAAGTAAACTAACCTTTGTAAAATAAAGCAATTTTGCCTATATAGACTCATTTGCCCCTAATTGTCATAAAGCATGTAAAAACTGCTTGTCAGCGTTAAAATAATTGTTAATATGCAGTTTGCATTTTCTTATGAGAGAATGATCTAAACCTGAATGTTATAGTTTAAAAAAACTTACCTTTGTAAAATAAAGCAATTTTGCCTATAAGGACTCATTTGCACGCAATTGTCGTGAAGCATGTAAAAACTGTTTGTCTGCGTTAAAATAATGGTTAATATGCAGTTTGCATTTTCTTATGAGAGAATGATCCAAACCTGAATGTTATAGTGTAAATAGACTTACCCTCATGAAATAAAGCAATTTTGCCTATAAAGACTCATTTGCACCTAATTGTCGTAAAGCATGTAAAAACTGCTTGTCTGCGTTTAAATAATGGTTAATATGCAGTTTGCATTTTCTTATGAAAGAATGATCCAAACCTGAATGTTATTGTGTAAATAGACTTACCTTTGTAAAATAAAGCAATTTTGCCTATAAGGACTCATTTGCACGAAATTGTCGTGAAGCATGTAAAAACTGCTTGTCTGCGTGAAAATGATAGTAAATATGCAGTTTGCATTTTATTATGAGAGAATGATCCAAACCTGAATATTATAGTGTAAATAGACTTACCCTCATGAAATAAAGCAATTTTGCCTATAAAGACTCATTTGCACCTAATTGTCGTAAAGCATGTAAAAACTGCTTGTCTGCGTTTAAATAATGGTTAATATGCAGTTTGCATTTTCTTATGAGAGAATGATCCAAACCTGAATGTTATAGTGTAAATAGACTTACCCTCATAAAATAAAGCAATTTTGCCTATAAAGACTCATTTGCACCTAATTGTCATAAAGCATGTAAAAGCTGCTTGTATGCGTTAAAATTATAGTAAATATGCAGTTTGCATTTTCTTATGAGAGAATGATCCAAACCTGAATGTTATAGTGTAAATAGTCTTACCCTCTTGAAATAAAGCAATTTTGCCTATAAGGAGTCATTTGCACCTAATTGTCATAAAGCTTGTAAAAACTGCTTGTATGCGTTAAAATAATAGTTAATATGCAGTTTGCATTTTCTTATGAGAGAATGATCTAAACCTGAATGTTATAGTTTAAGTAAACTTACCTTTGTAAAATAAAGCAATTTTGCCTATATAGACTCATTTGCCCCTAATTGTCATAAAGCATGTAAAAACTGCTTGTATGCGTTAAAATAATGCTTAATATGCAGTTTGCATTTTCTTATGAGAGAACGATCCAAACCTGAATGTTATAGTGTAAATAGACTTACCCTCATGAAATAAAGCATTTTTGCCTATAAAGACTCATTTGCACCTAATTGTCGTAAAGCATGTAAAAACTGCTTGTATGCGTTAAAATAATGGTTAATATGCAGTTTGCATTTTCTTATGAGAGAATGATCCAAACCTGAATGTTATAGTGTAAATAGACTTACCTTCATGAAATAAAGCAATTTTGCCTATAAGGACTCATTTGTCCTTAATTGTCATAAAGTATGTAAAAACTGCTTGTATGCGTTAAAATAATGGTTAATATGCAGATTGCATTTTCTTATGAGAGAATGATCCAAACCTTAATGTTATAGTGTAAATAGACTTACCGTTGTAAAATAAAGCAGTTTTGCCTACAAGGACTCATTTGCACGCAATTGTCGTAAAGCATGTAAAAACTGCTTGTTTGCGTTAAAATAATGGTTAATATGCAGTTTGCATTTTCTTATGAGAAAATGATCCAAACCTGAATGTTATAGTGAAAGTAGTTAACCTTTGTAAATATAATACAATTTTGCCTTTAGGGACTTATTTCCACCTAATTGTCGTAAAACATGTGAAAACTGCTTGTCTGCGTGAAAATGATAGTAAATATGCAGTTTGCATTTTCTTATGAGAGAATGATCCAAAACTGAATGTTATAGTGTAAATAGACTTACCCTTATGAAATAAAGCACTTTTGCCTATAAGGACTCATTTGCACCTAATTGTCGCAAAGCATGTAAAAACTGCTTGTCAGCGTTAAAATAATTGTTAATATGCAGTTTGCATTTTCTTATGAGAGAATGATCCAAACCTGAATGTTATAGTGTAAATAGAATTACCTTTGTAAAATAAAGCAATTTTGCCTATAAGGACTCATTTGCACGAAATTGTCGTGAAGCATGTAAAAACTGCTTGTCTGCGTGAAAATGATAGTAAATATGCAGTTTGCATTTTATTATGAGAGAATGATCCAAACCTGAATATTATAGTGTAAATAGACTTACCCTCATGAAATAAACCAATTTTGCCTATAAAGACTCATTTGCACCTAATTGTCGTAAAGCATGTAAAAACTGCTTGTCTGCGTTTAAATAATGGTTAATATGCAGTTTGCATTTTCTTATGAGAGAAAGATCCAAACCTGAATGTTATAGTGTAAATAGACTTACCTTCATGAAATAAAGCAATTTTGCCTATAAAGACTCATTTGCACCTAATTGTCATAAAGCATGTAAAAACTGCTTGTATGCGTTAAAATGATAGTAAATATGCAGTTTATATTTTCTTATGAGAGAATGATCCAAACCTGAATGTTATAGTGTAAATAGACTTACCCTCATGAAATAAAGCAATTTTGCCGATAAAGACTCATTTGCACCTAATTGTCGTAAAGCATGTAAATCCTGCTTGTCTGCGTTTAAATAATGGTTAATATGCAGTTTACATTTTCTTATGAGAGAATGATCCAAACCTGAATGTTATAGTGTAAATAGACTTACCTTCATGAAATAAAGCAATTTTGCCTATAAGGACTCATTTGCCCTTAATTGTCATAAAGCATGTAAAAACTGCTTGTCTGCGTTAAAATAATGGTTAATATGCAGTTTGCATTTTCTTCTGAGAGAATGATCCAAACCTAAATGTTATAGTGTAAATAGACTTACCTAAGGAAATAAAGCAATTTTGCCTATAGGGACTCATTTGCCCCTAATTGTCATAAAGCATGTAAAAACTGCTTGTCAGCGTTAAAATAATTGTTAATATGCAGTTTGCATTTTCTTATGAGAGAATGATCCAAACCTGAATGTTATAGTGTAAATAGACTTACATTCATGTAATAAAGCAATTTTGCCTGTAAGGACTCATTTGTCCCTAATTGTCATAACGCATGTAAAAACTGCTTGTATGCGTTAAAATAATGTATAATATGCAGTTTGCATTTTCTTATGAAAGAATGATCCAAACCTGAATGTTATAGTGAAAATAGTCTTACCTTTGTAAAAGAAAGCAATTTTGCCTATAAGGACCCATTTGCACGCAATTGTCGTGAAGCATGTAAAAACTGCTTGTCTGCGTTAAAATAATGGTTAATATGCAGTTTGCATTTTCTTATGAGAGAATGATTCAAACCTGAATGTTATAGTGTAAATAGACTTACCCTCATGAAATAAAGCAATTTTGCCTATAAAGACTCATTTGCACCTAATTGTCATAAAGCATGTAAAAACTGCTTGTATGCGTTAAAATTATAGTAAATATGCAGTTTGCATTTTCTTATGAGAGAATGATCCAAACCTGAATGTTATAGTGTAAATAGTCTTACCCTCTTGAAATAAAGCAATTTTGCGTATAAGGAGTCATTTGCACCTAATTGTTATAAAGCTTGTAAAAACTGCTTGTATGCGTTAAAATAATAGTTAATATGCAGTTTGCATTTTCTTATGAGAGAATGATCTAAACCTGAATGTTATAGTTTAAGTAAACTTACCTTTGTAAAATAAAGCAATTTTGCCTATATAGACTCATTTGCCCCTAATTGTCATAAAGCATGTAAAAACTGCTTGTATGCGTTAAAATAATGCTTAATATGCAGTTTGCATTTTCTTATGAGAGAATGATCCAAACCTGAATGTTATAGTGTAAATAGACTTACCTTTGTAAAATAAAGCAATTTTGCCTATAAGGACTCATTTGCACGCAATTGTCGTGAAGCATGTAAAAACTGCTTGTCTGCGTGAAAATGATAGTAAATATGCAGTTTGCATTTTCTTATGAAAGAATGATCCAAACCTGAATGTTATAGTGTAAATAGACTTACCCTCATGAAATAAAGCAGTTTTGCCTATAAAGACTCATTTGCACCTAATTGTCGTAAAGCATGTAAAAACTGCTTGTATGCGTTAAAATAATGGTTAATATGCAGTTTGCATTTTCTTATGAGAGAATGATCCAAACCTGAATGTTATTGTGTAAATAGACTTACCTTTGTAAAATAAAGCAATTTTGCCTATAAGGACTCATTTGCACGAAATTGTCGTGAAGCATGTAAAAACTGCTTGTCTGCGTGTAAATGATAGTAAATATGCAGTTTGCATTTTCTTATGAGAGAATGATCCAAACCTGAATGTTATAGTGTAAATAGACTTACCCTCATCAAATAAAGCAATTTTGCCTATAAAGACTCATTTGCACCTAATTGTCATAAAGCATGTAAAAACTGCTTGTATGCGTTAAAATAATAAATAATATGCAGTTTGCATTTTCTTATGAGAGAATGATCTAAACCTGAATGTTATAGTTTAAGTAAACTTACCTTTGTAAAATAAAGCAATTTTGCCTATAAGGACTTATTTGCACCTAATTGTCGTAAAGCATGTAAAAACTGCTTGTCTGCGTTAAAATAATGGATAATATGCATTTGCATTTTCTTATGAGAGAATGATCCAAACCTGAATGTTATAGTGTAAATAGTTATACCTACATGAAATAAAGCAATTTTGCCTATATGGACTCATTTGCCCCTAATTGTCATAAAGCATGTAAAAACTGCTTGTCTGCGTTAAAATAATGGTTAATATGCAGTTTGCATTTTCTTATGAGAGAATGATCCAAACCTTAATGTTATAGTGTAAATAGACTTACCCTCATGAAATAAAGCAATTTTGCCTATAAAGACTCATTTTCACCTAATTGTCATAAAGCATGTAAAAACTGCTTGTCTGCGCAAAAATAATGGTTAATATGCAGTTTGCATTTTCTTATGAAAGAATGATCCAAACCTGAATGTTATAGTGTAAATAGACTTACCCTCATGAAATAAAGCAATTTTGCCTATAAGGACTCATTTGCACCTAATTGTCGTAAAGCATGTAAAAACTGCTTGTATGCGTTAAAATAATGGTTAATATGCAGTTTGCATTTTCTTATGAGAGAATGATCCAAACCCGAATGTTATAGTGTAAATAGACGTACCCTTGTAAAATAAAGCAATTTTGCCTATAAGGACTCATTTGCACGAAATTGTCGTGAAGCATGTAAAAACTGCTTGTCTGCGTTAAAATAATGGTTAATATGCAGTTTGCATTTTCTTATGAGAGAATGATCCAAACCTGAATGTTATAGTGTAAATCGACTTACCCTCATGAAATAAAGCAATTTTGCCTATAAAGACTCATTTGCACCTAATTGTCATAAAGCATGTAAAAACTGCTTGCATGCGTTAAAATGATAGTAAATATGCAGTTTGCATTTTCTTATGAGAGAATGATCTAAACCTGAATGTTATAGTTTAAGTAAACTTACCTTTGTAAAATAAAGCAATTTTGCCTATAAAGACTCATTTGCCCCTAATTGTCATAAAGCATGTAAAAACTGCTTGTATGCGTTAAAATAGTGGTTAATATGCAGTTTACATTTTATTATGAGAGAATGATCCAAACCTGAATGTTATAGTGTAAATAGACTTACCATTGTAAAATAAAGCAATTTTGCCTATAAGGACTCATTGGCACGCAATTGTCGTGGAGCATGTAAAAACTGCTTGTCTGCGTTAAAATAATAATTAATATGCAGTTTGCATTTTCTTATGAGAGAATGATCCAAACCTAAATGTTATAGTGTAAATAGACTTACCTTAATGAAATAAAGCAATTTTGCCTATAGGGACTCATTTGCCCCTAATTGTCATAAAGCATGTAAAAACTGCTTGTCAGCGTTAAAATAATGGTTAATATGCAGTTTGCATTTTCTTATGAGAGAATGATCCAAACCTGAATGTTATAGTGTAAATAGACTTACCTTCATGAAATAAAGCAATTTTGCCTATAAGGACTCATTTGCCCCTAATTGTCATAAAGCATGTAAAAACTGCTTGTATGCGTTAAAATAATTTATAATATGCAGTTTGCATTTTCTTATGAGAGAATGATCCAAACCTGAATGTTATAGTGAAAATAGACTTACCTTTGTAAAATAAAGCAATTTGGCCTATAAGGACTCATTTGCACGCAATTGTCGTGAAGCATGTAAAAACTGCTTGTCTGCGTTAAAATAATGGTTTATATGCAGATTGCATTTTCTTATGAGAGAATGATCCAAACCTGAATGTTATAGTGTAAATAGTCTTACCCTCTTGTAATAAAGCAATTTTGCCTATAAGGAGTCATTTGCACCTAATTGTCATAAAGCTTGTAAAATCTGCTTGTATGCGTTAAAATAATAGTTAATATGCAGTTTGCATTTTCTTAGGAGAGAATGATCTAAACCTGAATGTTATAGTTTAAGTAAACTAACCTTTGTAAAATAAAGCAATTTTGCCTATATAGACTCATTTGCCCCTAATTGTCATAAAGCATGTAAAAACTGCTTGTCAGCGTTAAAATAATTGTTAATATGCAGTTTGCATTTTCTTATGAGAGAATGATCTAAACCTGAATGTTATAGTTTAAAAAAACTTACCTTTGTAAAATAAAGCAATTTTGCCTATAAGGACTCATTTGCACGCAATTGTCGTGAAGCATGTAAAAACTGTTTGTCTGCGTTAAAATAATGGTTAATATGCAGTTTGCATTTTCTTATGAGAGAATGATCCAAACCTGAATGTTATAGTGTAAATAGACTTACCCTCATGAAATAAAGCAATTTTGCCTATAAAGACTCATTTGCACCTAATTGTCGTAAAGCATGTAAAAACTGCTTGTCTGCGTTTAAATAATGGTTAATATGCAGTTTGCATTTTCTTATGAGAGAATGATCCAAACCTGAATTTTATTGTGTAAATAGACTTACCTTTGTAAAATAAAGCAATTTTGCCTATAAGGACTCATTTGCACGAAATTGTCGTGAAGCATGTAAAAACTGCTTGTCTGCGTGAAAATGATAGTAAATATGCAGTTTGCATTTTATTATGAGAGAATGATCCAAACCTGAATATTATAGTGTAAATAGACTTACCCTCATGAAATAAAGCAATTTTGCCTATAAAGACTCATTTGCACCTAATTGTCGTAAAGCATGTAAAAACTGCTTGTCTGCGTTTAAATAATGGTTAATATGCAGTTTGCATTTTCTTATGAGAGAATGATCCAAACCTGAATGTTATAGTGTAAATAGACTTACCCTCATAAAATAAAGCAATTTTGCCTATAAAGACTCATTTGCACCTAATTGTCATAAAGCATGTAAAAGCTGCTTGTATGCGTTAAAATTATAGTAAATATGCAGTTTGCATTTTCTTATGAGAGAATGATCCAAACCTGAATGTTATAGTGTAAATAGTCTTACCCTCTTGAAATAAAGCAATTTTGCCTATAAGGAGTCATTTGCACCTAATTGTCATAAAGCTTGTAAAAACTGCTTGTATGCGTTAAAATAATAGTTAATATGCAGTTTGCATTTTCTTATGAGAGAATGATCTAAACCTGAATGTTATAGTTTAAGTAAACTTACCTTTGTAAAATAAAGCAATTTTGCCTATATAGACTCATTTGCCCCTAATTGTCATAAAGCATGTAAAAACTGCTTGTATGCGTTAAAATTATAGTAAATATGCAGTTTGCATTTTCTTATGAGAGAATGATCCAAACCTGAATGTTATAGTGTAAATAGTCTTACCCTCTTGAAATAAAGCAATTTTGCCTATAAGGAGTCATTTGCACCTAATTGTCATAAAGCTTGTAAAAACTGCTTGTATGCGTTAAAATAATAGTTAATATGCAGTTTGCATTTTCTTATGAGAGAATGATCTAAACCTGAATGTTATAGTTTAAGTAAACTTACCTTTGTAAAATAAAGCAATTTTGCCTATATAGACTCATTTGCCCCTAATTGTCATAAAGCATGTAAAAACTGCTTGTATGCGTTAAAATAATGCTTAATATGCAGTTTGCATTTTCTTATGAGAGAATGATCCAAACCTGAATGTTATAGTGTAAATAGACTTCCCTTTGTAAAATAAAGCAATTTTGCCTATAAGGACTCATTTGCACGCAATTGTCGTGAAGCATGTAAAAACTGCTTGTCTGCGTGAAAATGATAGTAAATATGCAGTTTGCATTTTCTTATGAGAGAACGATCCAAACCTGAATGTTATAGTGTAAATAGACTTACCCTCATGAAATAAAGCAATTTTGCCTATAAAGACTCATTTGCACCTAATTGTCGTAAAGCATGTAAAAACTGCTTGTCTGCGTTTAAATAATGGTTAATATGCAGTTTGCATTTTCTTATGAGAGAATGATCCAAACCTGAATGTTATAGTGTAAATAGACTTACCTTCATGAAATAAAGCAATTTTGCCTATAAGGACTCATTTGTCCTTAATTGTCATAAAGTATGTAAAAACTGCTTGTATGCGTTAAAATAATGGTTAATATGCAGATTGCATTTTCTTATGAGAGAATGATCCAAACCTTAATGTTATAGTGTAAATAGACTTACCGTTGTAAAATAAAGCAATTTTGCCTACAAGGACTCATTTGCACGCAATTGTCGTAAAGCATGTAAAAACTGCTTGTTTGCGTTAAAATAATGGTTAATATGCAGTTTGCATTTTCTTATGAGAAAATGATCCAAACCTGAATGTTATAGTGAAAGTTGTTAACCTTTGTAAATATAATACAATTTTGCCTTTAGGGACTTATTTCCACCTAATTGTCGTAAAACATGTGAAAACTGCTTGTCTGCGTGAAAATGATAGTAAATATGCAGTTTGCATTTTCTTATGAGAGAATGATCCAAAACTGAATGTTATAGTGTAAATAGACTTACCCTTATGAAATAAAGCACTTTTGCCTATAAGGGCTCATTTGCACCTAATTGTCGCAAAGCATGTAAAAACTGCTTGTCAGCGTTAAAATAATTGTTAATATGCAGTTTGCATTTTCTTATGAGAGAATGATCCAAACCTGAATGTTATAGTGTAAATAGACTTACCTTTGTAAAATAAAGCAATTTTGCCTATAAGGACTCATTTGCACGAAATTGTCGTGAAGCATGTAAAAACTGCTTGTCTGCGTGAAAATGATAGTAAATATGCAGTTTGCATTTTATTATGAGAGAATGATCCAAACCTGAATATTATAGTGTAAATAGACTTACCCTCATGAAATAAACCAATTTTGCCTATAAAGACTCATTTGCACCTAATTGTCGTAAAGCATGTAAAAACTGCTTGTCTGCGTTTAAATAATGGTTAATATGCAGTTTGCATTTTCTTATGAGAGAAAGATCCAAACCTGAATGTTATAGTGTAAATAGACTTACCTTCATGAAATAAAGCAATTTTGTCTATAAGGACTCATTTGCCCCTTATTGTCATAAAGCATGTAAAAATTGCTTGTATGCGTTAAAATAATGGTTAATATGCAGTTTGCATTTTCTTATGAGAGAATGATCCAAACCTGAATGTTATAGTGTAAATAGACTTACCTTTGTAAAATAAAGCAATTTTGCCTATAAGGACTCATTTGCACGAAATTGTCGTGAAGCATGTAAAAACTGCTTGTCTGCGTGAAAATGATAGTAAATATGCAGTTTATATTTTCTTATGGGAGAATGATCCAAACCTGAATGTTATAGTGTAAATAGACTTACCCTCATGAAATAAAGCAATTTTGCCGATAAAGACTCATTTGCACCTAATTGTCGTAAAGCATGTAAATCCTGCTTGTCTGCGTTTAAATAATGGTTAATATGCAGTTTGCATTTTCTTATGAGAGAATGATCCAAACCTGAATGTTATAGTGTAAATAGACTTACCTTCATGAAATAAAGCAATTTTGCCTATAAGGACTCATTTGCCCTTAATTGTCATAAAGCATGTAAAAACTGCTTGTCTGCGTTAAAATAATGGTTAATATGCAGTTTGCATTTTCTTCTGAGAGAATGATCCAAACCTAAATGTTATAGTGTAAATAGACTTACCTAAGGAAATAAAGCAATTTTGCCTATAGGGACTCATTTGCCCCTAATTGTCATAAAGCATGTAAAAACTGCTTGTCAGCGTTAAAATAATTGTTAATATGCAGTTTGCATTTTCTTATGAGAGAATGATCCAAACCTGAATGTTATAGTGTAAATAGACTTACCTTCATGTAATAAAGCAATTTTGCCTATAAGGACTCATTTGTCCCTAATTGTCATAACGCATGTAAAAACTGCTTGTATGCGTTAAAATAATGTATAATATGCAGTTTGCATTTTCTTATGAAAGAATGATCCAAACCTGAATGTTATAGTGAAAATAGACTTACCTTTGTAAAAGAAAGCAATTTTGCCTATAAGGACTCATTTGCACGCAATTGTCGTGAAGCATGTAAAAACTGCTTGTCTGCGTTAAAATATTGGTTAATATGCAGTTTGCATTTTCTTATGAGAGAATGATTCAAACCTGAATGTTATAGTGTAAATAGACTTACCCTCATGAAATAAAGCAATTTTGCCTATAAAGACTCATTTGAACCTAATTGTCATAAAGCATGTAAAAACTGCTTGTATGCGTTAAAATTATAGTAAATATGCAGTTTGCATTTTCTTATGAGAGAATGATCCAAACCTGAATGTTATAGTGTAAATAGTCTTACCCTCTTGAAATAAAGCAATTTTGCCTATAAGGAGTCATTTGCACCTAATTGTCATAAAGCTTGTAAAAACTGCTTGTATGCGTTAAAATAATAGTTAATATGCAGTTTGCATTTTCTTATGAGAGAATGATCTAAACCTGAATGTTATAGTTTAAGTAAACTTACCTTTGTAAAATAAAGCAATTTTGCCTATATAGACTCATTTGCCCCTAATTGTCATAAAGCATGTAAAAACTGCTTGTATGCGTTAAAATAATGCTTAATATGCAGTTTGCATTTTCTTATGAGAGAATGATCCAAACCTGAATGTTATAGTGTAAATAGACTTACCTTTGTAAAATAAAGCAATTTTGCCTATAAGGACTCATTTGCACGCAATTGTCGTGAAGCATGTAAAAACTGCTTGTCTGCGTGAAAATGATAGTAAATATGCAGTTTGCATTTTCTTATGAGAGAATGATCCAAACCTGAATGTTATAGTGTAAATAGACTTACCCTCATGAAATAAAGCAATTTTGCCTATAAAGACTCATTTGCACCTAATTGTCGTAAAGCATGTAAAAACTGCTTGTATGCGTTAAAATAATGGTTAATATGCAGTTTGCATTTTCTTATGAGAGAATGATCCAAACCTGAATGTTATTGTGTAAATAGACTTACCTTTGTAAAATAAAGCAATTTTGCCTATAAGGACTCATTTGCACGAATTTGTCGTGAAACATGTAAAAACTGCTTGTCTGCGTGAAAATGATAGTTAATATGCAGTTTGCATTTTATTATGAGAGAATGATCCAAACCTGAATATTATAGTGTAAATAGACTTACCCTCATGAAATAAAGCAATTTTGCCTATAAAGACTCATTTGCACCTAATTGTCGTAAAGCATGTAAAAACTGCTTGTCTGCGTTTAAATAATGGTTAATATGCAGTTTGCATTTTCTTATGAGAGAATGATCCAAACCTGAATGTTATAGTGTAAATAGATTTACCCACATCAAATAAAGCAATTTTGCCTATAAAGACTCATTTGCACCTAATTGTCATAAAGCATGTAAAAACTGCTTGTATGCGTTAAAATAATAAATAATATGCAGTTTGCATTTTCTTATGAGAGAATGATCTAAACCTGAATGTTATAGTTTAAGTAAACTTACCTTTGTAAAATAAAGCAATTTTGCCTATAAGGACTTATTTGCACCTAATTGTCGTAAAGCATGTAAAAACTGCTTGTCTGCGTTAAAATAATGGATAATATGCATTTGCATTTTCTTATGAGAGAATGATCCAAACCTGAATGTTATAGTGTAAATAGTTATACCTACATGAAATAAAGCAATTTTGCCTTTATGGACTCATTTGCCCCTAATTGTCATAAAGCATGTAAAAACTGCTTGTCTGCGTTAAAATAATGGTTAATATGCAGTTTGCATTTTCTTATGAGAGAATGATCCAAACCTGAATGTTATAGTGTAAATAGACTTACCCTCATGAAATAAAGCAATTTTGCCTATAAAGACTCATTTGCACCTAATTGTCATAAAGCATGTAAAAACTGCTTGTCTGCGCAAAAATAATGGTTAATATGCAGTTTGCATTTTCTTATGAAAGAATGATCCAAACCTGAATGTTATAGTGTAAATAGACTTACCCTCATGAAATAAAGCAATTTTGCCTATAAGGACTCATTTGCACCTAATTGTCGTAAAGCATGTAAAAACTGCTTGTATGCGTTAAAATAATGGTTAATATGCAGTTTGCATTTTCTTATGAGAGAATGATCCAAACCCGAATGTTATAGTGTAAATAGACTTACCTTTGTAAAATAAAGCAATTTTGCCTATAAGGACTCATTTGCACGAAATTGTCGTGAAGCATGTAAAAACTGCTTGTCTGCGTTAAAATTTGGTTAATATGCAGTTTGCATTTTCTTATGAGAGAATGATCCAAACCTGAATGTTATAGTGTAAATCGACTTACCCTCATGAAATAAAGCAATTTTGCCTATTAAGACTCATTTGCACCTAATTGTCATAAAGCATGTAAAAACTGCTTGCATGCGTTAAAATGATAGTAAATATGCAGTTTGCATTTTCTTATGAGAGAATGATCTAAACCTGAATGTTATAGTTTAAGTAAACTTACCTTTGTAAAATAAAGCAATTTTGCCTATAAAGACTCATTTGCCCCTAATTGTCATAAAGCATGTAAAAACTGCTTGTATGCGTTAAAATAGTGGTTAATATGCAGTTTACATTTTATTATGAGAGAATGATCCAAACCTGAATGTTATAGTGTAAATAGACTTACCATTGTAAAATAAAGCAATTTTGCCTATAAGGACTCATTTGCACGCAATTGTCGTGGAGCATGTAAAAACTGCTTGTCTGCGTTAAAATAATAATTAATATGCAGTTTGCATTTTCTTATGAGAGAATGATCCAAACCTAAATGTTATAGTGTAAATAGACTTACCTTAATGAAATAAAGCAATTTTGCCTATAGGGACTCATTTGCCCCTAATTGTCATAAAGCATGTAAAAACTGCTTGTCAGCGTTAAAATAATGGTTAATATGCAGTTTGCATTTTCTTATGAGAGAATGATCCAAACCTGAATGTTATAGTGTAAATAGACTTACCTTCATGAAATAAAGCAATTTTGCCTATAAGGACTCATTTGCCCCTAATTGTCATAAAGCATGTAAAAACTGCTTGTATGCGTTAAAATAATTTATAATATGCAGTTTGCATTTTCTTATGAGAGAATGATCCAAACCTGAATGTTATAGTGAAAATAGACTTACCTTTGTAAAATAAAGCAATTTGGCCTATAAGGACTCGTTTGCACGCAATTGTCGTGAAGCATGTAAAAACTGCTTGTCTGCGTTAAAATAATGGTTTATATGCAGATTGCATTTTCTTATGAGAGAATGATCCGAACCTAAATGTTATAGTGTAAATAGACTTACCTTCATGAAATCAAGCAATTTTGCCTATAAGGACTCATTTGCCCCTAATTGTCATAAAGCATGTAAAAACTGTTTGTATGCGTTAAAATAATGGTTAATATGCAGTTTGCATTTTCTTTTAAGACAATGATCCAAACCTGAATATTATAGTGTAAATAGACTTACCCTCATGAAATAAAGCAATTTTGCCTATAAAGACTCATTTGCACCTAATTGTCGTAAAGCATGTAAAAACTGTTTGTCTGCGTTTAAATAATGGTTAATATGCAGTTTGCATTTTCTTATGAGAGAATGATCCAAACCTGAATGTTATAGTGTAAATAGACTTACCTTCATGAAATAAAGCAATTTTGCCTATAAGGACTCATTTGCCCCTAATTGTCATAAAGCATGTAAAAACTGCTTGTCTGCGTTAAAATAATGGTTAATATGCAGTTTGCATTTTCTTCTGAGAAAATGATCCAAACCTAAATGTTATAGTGTAAATAGACTTACCTTCAGGAAATAAAGCAATTTTGCCTATAGGGACTCATTTGCCCCTAATTGTCATAAAGCATGTAAAAACTGCTTGTCTGCATTAAAATAATGGTTAATATGCAGTTTGCATTTTCTTATGAGAGAATGATCCAAACCTGAATGTTATAGTGTAAATAGACTTACCCTCATAAAATAAAGCAATTTTGCCTATAAAGACTTATTTGCACCTAATTGTCATAAAGCATGTAAAAACTGCTTGTATGCGTTAAAATTATAGTAAATATGCAGTTTGCATTTTCTTATGAGAGAATGATCCAAACCTGAATGTTATAGTGTAAATAGTCTTACCCTCTTTAAATAAAGCAATTTTGCCTATAAGGAGTCATTTGCACCTAATTGTCATAAAGCTTGTAAAAACTGCTTGTATGCGTTAAAATAATAGTTAATATGCAGTTTGCATTTTCTTATGAGAGAATGATCTAAACCTGAATGTTATAGTTTAAGTAAACTTACCTTTGTAAAATAAAGCAATGTTGCCTATATAGACTCATTTGCCCCTAATTGTCATAAAGCATGTAAAAACTGCTTGTATGCGTTAAAATAATGGTTAATATGCAGTTTGCATTTTCTTATGAGAGAATGATCCAAACCTGAATGTTATAGTGTAAATAGACTTACTTTCATGAAATAAAGCAATTTTGCCTATAAGGACTCGTTTGCACCTAATTGTCATAAAGCATGTAAAAACTGCTTGTATGCGTTAAAATAATAGTTAATATGCAGTTTGCATTTTCTTGTGAGAGAATGATCCAAACCTGAATGTTATAGTGTGAGTAATCTTACCCTTGTGAAATAAAGCAATTTTGCTTATAAAGACTCATTTGCACTTAATTGTCGTAAAGCATGTAAAAACTGCTTGTCTGCGTTTAAAGAATGGTTAATATGTAGTTTGCATTTTCTTATGAGAGAATGATCCAAACCTGAATGCTATAGTGTCAATAGACTTACCTTTGTAAAATAAAGCAATTTTGCCTATAAGGACTCATTTGCCCCTTATTGTCATAAAGCATGTAAAAACTGCTTGTATGCGTTAAAATAATGGTTAATATGCAGTTTGCATTTTCTTATGAGAGAATGATCCAAACCTGAATGTTATAGTGTAAAATAGACTTACCCTCATGAAATAAAGCACTTTTGCCTATAAGGACTCATTTGCACCTAATTGTCGTAAAGCATGTAAAAACTGCTTGTCAGCGTTAAAATAATGGTTAATATGCAGTTTGCATTTTCTTATGAGAGAATGATCCAAACCTGAATGTAATAGTGTAAATAGACTTACTTTAATGAAATAAAGCAATTTTGCCTATAAGGACTCATTTGCCCCTAATTGTCATAAAGCATATAAAAACTGCTTGTATGCGTTGAAATAATGGTTAATATGCAGTTTGCATTTTCTTATGAGAGAATGATCCAAACCTGAATGTTATAGTGTAAATAGACTTACCTTCATGAAATAATGCAATTTTTGCCTATAAGGACTCATTTGCCCCTAATTGTCATAAAACATGTAAATACTGCTTGTATGCGTTAAAATAATGGTTAATATGCAGATTGCATTTTCTTATGAGAGAATGATCCAAACCTTAATGTGATAAAGTAAATAGACTTACCGTTGTAAAATAAAGCAATTTTCCCTATAGGGACTCATTTGCACGCAATTGTCGTGAAGCATGTAAAAACTGCTTGTCTGCGTTAAAATAATGGTTAATATGCAGTTTGCATTTTCTTATGAGAAAATGATCCAAACCTGAATGTTATAGTGAAAGTAGACTAACCTTTGTGAAATAAAACAATTTTGCCTTTAGGGACTTATTTCCACCTAATTGTTGTAAAACATGTGAAAACTGCTTGTCTGCGTGAAAATGATAGTAAATATGCAGTTTGCATTTTCTTATGAGAGAATGATCCAAAACTGAATGTTATAGTGTAAATAGACTTACCCTCTTGAAATAAAGCACTTTTGCCTATAAGGACTCATTTGCACCTAATTGTCGTAAAGCATGTAAAAACTGCTTGTCTGCGTTTAAATAATGGTTAATATGCAGTTTGCATTTTCTTATGAGAGAATGATCCAAACCTGAATGTTATAGTGTAAATAGACTTACTCTCATGAAATAAAGCAATTTTGCCTATAAAGACTCATTTGCACCTAATTGTCGTAAAGCATGTAAAAACTGCTTGTCTGCGTTAAAATAAAGGTTAATATGCAGTTTGCATTTTCTTATGAGAGAATGATCCAAACCTGAATGTTATAGTGTAAATAGACATACCTTCATGAAATAATGCAATTTTGCCTATAAGGACTCATTTGCCCCTAATTGTCATAAAACATGTAAAAACTGCTTGTATGCGTTAAAATAATGGTTAATATGCAGATTGCATTTTCTTATGAGAGAATGATCCAAACCTTAATGTAATAGAGTAAATAGACTTACCGTTGTAAAATAAAGCAATTTTGCCTATAGGGACTCATTTGCACGCAATTGTCGTGAAGCATGTAAAAACTGCTTGTCTGCGTTAAAATAATGGTTAATATGCAGTTTGCATTTTCTTATGAGAGAATGATCCAAACCTGAATGTTATAGTGAAAGTAGACTTACCTTTGTGAAATGAAACAATTTTGCCTTTAAGGACTTATTTCCACCTAATTGTCGTAAAACATGTGAAAACTGCTTGTCTGCGTGAAAATGATAGTAAATATGCAGTTTGCATTTTCTTATGAGAGAATGATCCAAACCTGAATGTTATAGTGTAAATAGACTTACCCTCATGAAATAAAGCACTTTTGCCTATAAGGACTCATTTGCACCTAATTGTCGTAAAGCATGTAAAAACTGCTTGTCAGCGTTAAAATAATGGTTAATATGCAGTTTGCATTTTCTTATGAGAGAATGATCCAAACCTGAATGTTATAGTGAAAATAGACTAACCTTTGTAAAATAACGCAATTTTGCCTATAAGGACTCATTTGCACGCAATTGTCGTGAAGCATGTAAAAACTGCTTGTCTGCGTGAAAATGATAGTAAATATGCAGTTTGCATTTTCTTATGAGAGAATGATCCAAACCTGAATGTTATAGTGTAAATAGACTAACCATTGTAAAATAAAACAATTTTGCCTATAAGGACTCATTTGCACGCAATTGTCGTGAATCATGTAAAAACTGCTTGTCTGCGTTAAAATAATGGTTAATATGCAGTTTGCATTTTCTTATGAGAGAATGATCCAAACCTAAATGTTATAGTGTAAATAGACTTACCTTCAAGAAATAAAGCAATTTTGCCTATAGGGACTCATTTGCCTCTAATTGTCATAAAGCATGTAAAAACTGCTTGTCAGCGTTAAAATAATGGTTAATATGCAGTTTGCATTTTCTTATGAGAGAATGATCCAAACCTGAATGTTATAGTGTAAATAGACTTACCCTCATGAAATAAAGCACTTTTGCCTATAAGGACTCATTTGCACCTAATTGTCGTAAAGCATGTAAAAACTGCTTGTCAGCGTTAAAATAATGGTTAATATGCAGTTTGCATTTTCTTATGAGAGAATGATCCAAACCTGAATGTTATAGTGAAAATAGACTTACCTTTGTAAAATAAAGCAATTTTGCCTATTAGGACTAATTTGCACGCAATTGTCGTGAAGCATGTAAAAACTGCTTGTCTGCGTTAAAATAATGGTTAATATGCAGTTTGCATTTTCTTATGAGAGAATGATCCAAACCTGAATGTTATAGTGTAAATAGTCTTACCCTCTTGAAATAAAGCAATTTTGCCTATAAGGAGTCATTTGCACCTAATTGTCATAAAGCTTGTAAAAACTGCTTGTATGCGTTAAAATAGTGGTTAATATGCAGTTTGCATTTTCTTATGAGATAATGATCCAAACCTGAATATTATAGTGTAAATAGACTTACCTTTGTAAAATAAAGCAATTTTGCCTATATAGACTCATTTGCCCCTAATTGTCATAAAGCATGTAAAAACTGCTTGTATGCGACAAAATAATGGTTAATATGCAGTTTGCTTTTTCTTATGAGAGAATGATCCAAACCTGAATGTTATAGTGTAAATAGACTTACCTTTGTAAAATAAAGCAATTTTGCCTATAAGGACTCATTTGCACGCAATTGTCGTGTAGCAATAAAAACTGCTTGTCTGCGTGAAAATGATAGTAAATATGCAGTTTGCATTTTCTTATAAGAGAATGATCCAAACCTGAATGTTATAGTGTAAATAGACTTACCCTCATGAAATAAAGCAATTTTGCCTATAAAGACTCATTTGCACCTATTTGTCGTAAAGCATGTAAAAACTGCTTGTCTGCGTTTAAATAATGGTTAATATGCAGATTGCATTTTCTTATGAGAGAATGATCCAAACCTTAATGTAATAGAGTAAATAGACTTACCGTTGTAAAATAAAGCAATTTTGCCTATAGGGACTCATTTGCACGCAATTGTCGTGAAGCATGTAAAAACTGCTTGTCTGCGTTAAAATAATGGTTAATATGCAGTTTGCATTTTCTTATGAGAGAATGATCCAAACCTGAATGTTATAGTGTAAATAGACTTACCTTCATGAAATAATGCAATTTTTGCCTATAAGGACTCATTTGCCCCTAATTGTCATAAAACATGTAAAAACTGCTTGTATGCGTTAAAATAATGGTTAATATGCAGATTGCATTTTCTTATGAGAGAATGATCCAAACCTTAATGTGATAGAGTAAATAGACTTACCGTTGTAAAATAAAGCAATTTTGCCTATAGGGACTCATTTGCACGCAATTGTCGTGAAGCATGTAAAAACTGCTTGTCTGCGTTAAAATAATGGTTAATATGCAGTTTGCATTTTCTTATGAGAAAATGATCCAAACCTGAATGTTATAGTGAAAGTAGACTAACCTTTGTGAAATAAAACAATTTTGCCTTTAGGGACTTATTTCCACCTAATTGTTGTAAAACATGTGAAAACTGCTTGTCTGCGTGAAAATGATAGTAAATATGCAGTTTGCATTTTCTTATGAGAGAATGATCCAAAACTGAATGTTATAGTGTAAATAGACTTACCCTCTTGAAATAAAGCACTTTTGCCTATAAGGACTCATTTGCACCTAATTGTCGTAAAGCATGTAAAAACTGCTTGTCTGCGTTTAAATAATGGTTAATATGCAGTTTGCATTTTCTTATGAGAGAATGATCCAAACCTTAATGTAATAGAGTAAATAGACTTACCGTTGTAAAATAAAGCAATTTTGCCTATAGGGACTCATTTGCACGCAATTGTCGTGAAGCATGTAAAAACTGCTTGTCTACGTTAAAATAATGGTTAATATGCAGTTTGCATTTTCTTATGAGAGAATGATCCAAACCTGAATGTTATAGTGAAAGTAGACTTACCTTTGTGAAATAAAACAATTTTGCCTTTAAGGACTTATTTCCACCTAATTGTCGTAAAACATGTGAAAACTGTTTGTCTGCGTGAAAATGATAGTAAATATGCAGTTTGCATTTTCTTATGAGAGAATGATCCAAACCTGAATGTTATAGTGTAAATAGACTTACCCTCATGAAATAAAGCACTTTTGCCTATAAGGACTCATTTGCACCTAATTGTCGTAAAGCATGTAAAAACTGCTTGTCAGCGTTAAAATAATGGTTAATATGCAGTTTGCATTTTCTTATGAGAGAATGATCCAAACCTGAATGTTATAGTGAAAATAGACTAACCTTTGTAAAATAACGCAATTTTGCCTATAAGGACTCATTTGCACGCAATTGTCGTGAAGCATGTAAAAACTGCTTGTCTGCGTGAAAATGATAGTAAATATGCAGTTTGCATTTTCTTATGAGAGAATGATCCAAACCTGAATGTTATAGTGTAAATAGACTAACCATTGTAAAATAAAACAATTTTGCCTATAAGGACTCATTTGCACGCAATTGTCGTGAATCATGTAAAAACTGCTTGTCTGCGTTAAAATAATGGTTAATATGCAGTTTGCATTTTCTTATGAGAGAATGATCCAAACCTAAATGTTATAGTGTAAATAGACTTACCTTCAAGAAATAAAGCAATTTTGCCTATAGGGACTCATTTGCCTCTAATTGTCATAAAGCATGTAAAAACTGCTTGTCAGCGTTAAAATAATGGTTAATATGCAGTTTGCATTTTCTTATGAGAGAATGATCCAAACCTGAATGTTATAGTGTAAATAGACTTACCCTCATGAAATAAAGCACTTTTGCCTATAAGGACTCATTTGCACCTAATTGTCGTAAAGCATGTAAAAACTGCTTGTCAGCGTTAAAATAATGGTTAATATGCAGTTTGCATTTTCTTATGAGAGAATGATCCAAACCTGAATGTTATAGTGAAAATAGACTTACCTTTGTAAAATAAAGCAATTTTGCCTATAAGGACTAATTTGCACGCAATTGTCGTGAAGCATGTAAAAACTGCTTGTCTGCGTTAAAATAATGGTTAATATGCAGTTTGCATTTTCTTATGAGAGAATGATCCAAACCTGAATGTTATAGTGTAAATAGTCTTACCCTCTTGAAATAAAGCAATTTTGCCTATAAGGAGTCATTTGCACCTAATTGTCATAAAGCTTGTAAAAACTGCTTGTATGCGTTAAAATAGTGGATAATATGCAGTTTGCATTTTCTTATGAGATAATGATCCAAACCTGAATATTATAGTGTAAATAGACTTACCTTTGTAAAATAAAGCAATTTTGCCTATATAGACTCATTTGCCCCTAATTGTCATAAAGCATGTAAAAACTGCTTGTATGCGACAAAATAATGGTTAATATGCAGTTTGCTTTTTCTTATGAGAGAATGATCCAAACCTGAATGTTATAGTGTAAATAGACTTACCTTTGTAAAATAAAGCAATTTTGCCTATAAGGACTCATTTGCACGCAATTGTCGTGAAGCAATAAAAACTGCTTGTCTGCGTGAAAATGATAGTAAATATGCAGTTTGCATTTTCTTATAAGAGAATGATCCAAACCTGAATGTTATAGTGTAAATAGACTTACCCTCATGAAATAAAGCAATTTTGCCTATAAAGACTCATTTGCACCTATTTGTCGTAAAGCATGTAAAAACTGCTTGTCTGCGTTTAAATAATGGTTAATATGCAGTTTGCATTTTCTTATGAGAGAATGATCCAAACCTGAATGTTATAGTGTAAATAGACTTACCTTTGTAAAATAAAGCAATTTTGCCTATAAGGACTCATTTGCACGCAATTGTCGTGAAGCAATAAAAACTGCTTGTCTGCGTGAAAATGATAGTAAATATGCAGTTTGCATTTTCTTATAAGAGAATGATCCAAACCTGAATGTTATAGTGTAAATAGACTTACCCTCATGAAATAAAGCAATTTTGCCTATAAGGACTCATTTGCACGCAATTGTCGTGAATCATGTAAAAACTGCTTGTCTGCGTTTAAATAATGGTTAATATGCAGTTTGCATTTTCTTATGAGAGAATGATCCAAACCTGAATGTTATAGTGTAAATAGACTTACCCTCATGAAATAAAGCAATTTTGCCTATAAAGACTCATTTGCACCTATTTGTCGTAAAGCATGTAAAAACTGCTTGTCTGCGTTTAAATAATGGTTAATATGCAGTTTGCATTTTCTTATAAGAGAATGATCCAAACCTGAATGTTATAGTGTAAATAGACTAACCCTCATGAAATAAAGCACTTTTGCCTATAAGGACTCATTTGCACCTAATTGTCGTAAAGCATGTAAAAACTGCTTGTCAGCGTTAAAATAATGGTTAATATGCAGTTTGCATTTTCTTATGAGAGAATGTTATAGTGTAAATAGACTTACCTTCAAGAAATAAAGCAATTTTGCCTATAGGGACTCATTTGCCCCTAATTGTCATAAAGCATGTAAAAACTGCTTGTCAGCGTTAAAATAATGGTTAATATGCAGTTTGCATTTTCTTATGAGAGAATGATCTAAACCTGAATGTTATAGTGTACATAGACTTACCTTCATGAAATAAAGCAATTTTGCTTATAAGGACTCATTTGCCCCTAATTGTCATAAAGCATGTAAAAACTGCTTGTATGCGTTAAAATAATGTATAATATGCAGTTTGCATTTTCTTATGAGAGAATGATCCAAACCTGAATGTTATAGTGTAAATTAATTTACCCTCATGAAATAAAGCAATTTTGCCTATAAAGACTCATTTGCACCTAATTGTCATAAAGCATGTAAAAACTGCTTGTATGCGTTAAAATGATAGTAAATATGCAGTTTGCATTTTCTTATGAGAGAATGATCCAAACCTGAATGTTATAGTGTAAATAGTCTTACCCTCTTGAAATAAAGCAATTTTGCCTATAAGGAGTCATTTGCACCTAATTGTCATAAAGCATGTAAAAACTGCTTGTATGCGTTAAAATAATGGTTAATATGCAGATTGCATTTTCTTATGAGAGAATGATCCAAACCTTAATGTTATAGTGTAAATAGACTTACCCTCATTAAATAAAGCAATTTTGCCTATAAAGACTCATTTGCATCTATTTGTCGTAAAGCATGTAAAAACTGCTTGTCTGCGTTTTAATAATGGTTAATATGCAGTTTGCATTTTCTTATGAGAGAGTGATCCAAACCTGAATGTTATAGTGTAAATAGACTTACCCTCATGAAATAAAGGAATTTTGCCTATAAAGACTCATTTGCACCTAATTGTCGTAAAGCATGTTAAAACTGCTTGTCTGCGTTTAAATAATGGTTAATATGCAGTTTGCATTTTCTTATGAGAGAAAGATCCAAACCTGAATGTTATAGTGTAAATAGACTTACCTTCATGAAATAAAGCAATTTTGCCTATAAGGACTCATTTTCCCCTTATTGTCATAAAGCACGTAAAAACTGCTTGTATGCGTTGAAATTATGGTTAATATGCAGTTGGCATTTTCTTATGAGAGAATGATCCAAACCTAAATGTTATAGTGAAAATAGACTTACGTCTGTAAAATAACGCAATTTTGCCTATAAGGACTCATTTGCACGAAATTGTCGTGAAGCATGTAAAAACTGCTTGTCTGCGTTAAAATAATGGTTAATATGCAGTTTGCATTTTCTTATGAGAAAATGATCCAAACCTGAATGTTATAGTGAAAGTAGACTAACCTTTGTAAAATAAAACAATTTTGCCTTTAAGGACTTATTTCCACCTAATTGTCGTAAAACATGTGAAAACTGCTTGTCTGCGTGAAAATGATTGTAAATATGCAGTTTGCATTTTCTTATGAGAGAATGATCCAAACCTGAATGTTATAGTGTAAATAGACTTACCCTCATGAAATAAAGCACTTTTGCCTATAAGGACTCATTTGCACCTAATTGTCGTAAAGCATGTAAAAACTGCTTGTCAGCGTTAAAATAATTGTTAATATGCAGTTTGCATTTTCTTATGAGAGAATGATCCAAACCTGAATGTTATAGTGTAAATAGACTTACTCTAATGAAATAAAGCAGATTTGACTATAAGGACTCATTTGCCCCTAATTGTCATAAAGCATGTAAAAACTGTTTGTATGCGTTAAAATAATGGTTAATATGCAGTTTGCATTTTCTTATGAGAGAATGATCCAAACCTGAATGTAATAGTGAAAATAAACTTACCTTTGTAAAATAAAGCAATTTTGCCTATAAATACTTATTTGCACGCAATTGTCGTGAAGCATGTAAAAACTGCTTGTCTGCGTGAAAATGATAGTAAATATGCAGTTTGCATTTTCCTATAAGAGAATGATCCAAACCTGAATGTTATAGTGTAAATAGACTTACCTTCATGAAATAAAGCAATTTTGCCTATAAAGACTCATTTGCACCTAATTGTCGTAAAGCATGTAAAAACTGCTTGCCTTCGTTTAAATAATGGTTAATATGCAGTTTGCATTTTCTTATGAGAGAAAGATCCAAACCTGAATGTTATAGTGTAAATAGACTTACCTTCATGAAATAAAGCAATTTTGCCTATAAGGACTCATTTGCCCCTTATTGTCATAAAGCATGTAAAAACTGCTTGTATGCGTTAAAATAATGGTTAATATGCAGTTTGCATTTTCTTATGAGAGAATGATCCAAACCTGAATGTTATAGTGTAAATAGACTTACCTTTGTAAAATAAAGCAATTTTGCCTATAAGGACTCATTTGCACGCAAATGTCGTGAAGCATGTAAAAACTGCTTGTCTGCGTAAAAATAATGGTTAATATGCAGTTTGCATTTTCTTATGAGAGTATGATCCATACCTGAATGTTATAGTGAAAGTAGACCCTACCTTTGTGAAATAAAACAATTTTGCCTTTAAGGACTTATTTCCACCTAATTGTCGTAAAACATGTGAAAACTCCTTGTCTGCGTGAAAATAATAGTAAATATGCAGTTTGCATTTTCTTATGAGAGAATGATCCAAACCTGAATGTTATAGTGTAAAATAGACTTACCCTCATGAAATAAAGCACTTTTGCCTATAAGGACTCATTTGCACCTAATTGTCGTAAAGCATGTAAAAACTGCTTGTCAGCGTTAAAATAATGGTTAATATGCAGTTTGCATTTTCTTATGAGAGAATAATCCAAACCTGAATGTAATAGTGTAAATAGACTTACTTTAATGAAATAAAGCAATTTTGCCTATAAGGACTCATTTGCACGCAATTGTCGTGAAGCATGTAAAAACTGCTTGTCTGCGTAAAAATAATGGTTAATATGCAGTTTGCATTTTCTTATGAGAGAATGATCCAAACCTGAATGTTATAGTGAAAATAGATTAACCTTTGTAAAATAACGCAATTTTGCCTATAAGGACTCATTTGCACGCAATTGTCGTGAAGCATGTAAAAACTGCTTGTCTGCGTCAAAATAATGGTTAATATGCAGTTTGCATTTTCTTATAAGAAAATGATCCAAACCTGAATGTAATAGTGTAAATCGACTTACCCTCATGAAATAAAGCAATTTTGCCTATAAAGACTCATTTGCACCTAATTGTCATAAAGCATGTAAAAACTGCTTGTATGCGTTAAAACGATAGTAAATATGCAGTTTGCATTTTCTTATGAGAGAATGATCTAAACCTGAATGTTATAGTTTAAGTAAACTTACCTTTGTAAAATAAAGCAATTTTGCCTATTAGGACTCATTTGCCCCTAATTGTCATAAAGCATGTAAAAACTGCTTGTATGCGTTAAAACAGTGGTTAATATGCAGTTTGCATTTTCTTATGAGATAATGATCGAAACCTGAATATTATAGTGTAAATAGACTTACCTTTGTTAAATAAAGCAATTTTGCCTATAAGGACTCATTTGCACGCAATTGTCGTGAAGCATGTAAAAACTGCTTGTCTGCGTTAAAATAATGGTTAATATGCAGTTTGCATTTTCTTATGAGAGAATGATCCAAACCTAAATGTTATAGTGTAAATAGACTTACCTTCAAGAAATAAAGCAATTTTGCCTATAGGGACTCATTTGCCCCTAATTGTCATAAAGCATGTAAAAACTGCTTGTCAGCGTTAAAATAATGGTTAATATGCAGTTTGCATTTTCTTATGAGAGAATGATCCAAACCTGAATGTTATAGTGTACATAGACTTACCTTCATGAAATAAAGCAATTTTGCTTATAAGGACTCATTTGCCCCTAATTGTCATAAAGCATGTAAAAACTGCTTGTATGCGTTAAAATAATGTATAATATGCAGTTTGCATTTTCTTATGAGAGAATGATCCAAACCTGAATGTTATAGTGTAAATTAACTTACCCTCATGAAATAAAGCAATTTTGCCTATAAAGACTCATTTGCACCTAATTGTCATAAAGCATGTAAAAACTGCTTGTATGCGTTAAAATGATAGTAAATATGCAGTTTGCATTTTCTTATGAGAGAATGATCCAAACCTGAATGTTATAGTGTAAATAGTCTTACCCTCTTGAAATAAAGCAATTTTGCCTATAAGGAGTCATTTGCACCTAATTGTCATAAAGCTTGTAAAAACTGCTTGTATGCGTTAAAATAATAGTTAATATGCAGTTTGCATTTTCTTATGAGAGAATGATCTAAACCTGAATGTTATAGTTTAAGTAAACTTACCTTTGTAAAATAAAGCAATTTTGCCTATAAAGACTCATTTGCCCCTAATTGTCATAAAACATGTAAAAACTGCTTGTATGCGTTAAAATAATGGTTAATATGCAGATTGCATTTTCTTATGAGAGAATGATCCAAACCTTAATGTGATAGAGTAAATAGACTTACCGTTGTAAAATAAAGCAATTTTGCCTATAGGGACTCATTTGCACGCAATTGTCGTGAAGCATGTAAAAACTGCTTGTCTGCGTTAAAATAATGGTTAATATGCAGTTTGCATTTTCTTATGAGAAAATGATCCAAACCTGAATGTTATAGTGAAAGTAGACTAACCTTTGTGAAATAAAACAATTTTGCCTTTAGGGACTTATTTCCACCTAATTGTTGTAAAACATGTGAAAACTGCTTGTCTGCGTGAAAATGATAGTAAATATGCAGTTTGCATTTTCTTATGAGAGAATGATCCAAAACTGAATGTTATAGTGTAAATAGACTTACCCTCTTGAAATAAAGCACTTTTGCCTATAAGGACTCATTTGCACCTAATTGTCGTAAAGCATGTAAAAACTGCTTGTCTGCGTTTAAATAATGGTTAATATGCAGTTTGCATTTTCTTATGAGAGAATGATCCAAACCTGAAAGCTATAGTGTAAATAGACTTACCTTCATGAAATAATGCAATTTTGCCTATAAGGACTCATTTGCCCCTAATTGTCATAAAACATGTAAAAACTGCTTGTATGCGTTAAAATAATGGTTAATATGCAGATTGTATTTTCTTATGAGAGAATGATCCAAACCTTAATGTAATAGAGTAAATAGACTTACCGTTGTAAAATAAAGCAATTTTGCCTATAGGGACTCATTTGCACGCAATTGTCGTGAAGCATGTAAAAACTGCTTGTCTGCGTTAAAATAATGGTTAATATGCAGTTTGCATTTTCTTATGAGAGAATGATCCAAACCTGAATGTTATAGTGAAAGTAGACTTACCTTTGTGAAATAAAACAATTTTGCCTTTAAGGACTTATTTCCACCTAATTGTCGTAAAACATGTGAAAACTGCTTGTCTGCGTGAAAATGATAGTAAATATGCAGTTTGCATTTTCTTATGAGAGAATGATCCAAACCTGAATGTTATAGTGTAAATAAACTTACCCTCATGAAATAAAGCACTTTTGCCTATAAGGACTCATTTGCACCTAATTGTCGTAAAGCATGTAAAAACTGCTTGTCAGCGTTAAAATAATGGTTAATATGCAGTTTGCATTTTCTTATGAGAGAATGATCCAAACCTGAATGTTATAGTGAAAATAGACTAACCTTTGTAAAATAACGCAATTTTGCCTATAAGGACTCATTTGCACGCAATTGTCGTGAAGCATGTAAAAACTGCTTGTCTGCGTGAAAATGATAGTAAATATGCAGTTTGCATTTTCTTATGAGAGAATGATCCAAACCTGAATGTTATAGTGTAAATAGACTAACCATTGTAAAATAAAGCAATTTTGCCTATAAGGACTCATTTGCACGCAATTGTCGTGAATCATGTAAAAACTGCTTGTCTGCGTTAAAATAATGGTTAATATGCAGTTTGCATTTTCTTATGAGAGAATGATCCAAACCTAAATGTTATAGTGTAAATAGACTTACCTTCAAGAAATAAAGCAATTTTGCCTATAGGGACTCATTTGCCTCTAATTGTCATAAAGCATGTAAAAACTGCTTGTCAGCGTTAAAATAATGGTTAATATGCAGTTTGCATTTTCTTATGAGAGAATGATCCAAACCTGAATGTTATAGTGTAAATAGACTTACCCTCATGAAATAAAGCACTTTTGCCTATAAGGACTCATTTGCACCTAATTGTCGTAAAGCATGTAAAAACTGCTTGTCAGCGTTAAAATAATAGTTAATATGCAGTTTGCATTTTCTTCTGAGAGAATGATCCAAACCTAAATGTTATAGTGTAGATAGATTTACCTTCATGAAATAAAGCAATTTTGCCTATAGGGACTCATTTGCCCCTAGTTATCATAAAGCATGTAAAAACTGCTTGTCAGCGTTAAAATAAAGGTTAATATGCAGTTTGCATTTTCTTATGAGAGAATGATCCAAACCTGAATGTTATAGTGTAAATAGACTTACCTTCATGAAATAAAGCAATTTTGCCTATAAGGACTCATTTGCCCCTAATTGTCATAAAGCATGTAAAAACTGCTTGTATGCGTTAAAATAATGTATAATATGCAGTTTGCATTTTCTTATGAGAGAATGATCCAAACCTGAATGTTATAGTGAAAATAGACTTACCTTTGTAAAATAAAGCAATTTTGCCTATAAGGACTCATTTGCACGCAATTGTCGTGAAGCATGTAAAAACTGCTTGTCTGCGTTAAAATAATGGTTAATATGCAGTTTGCATTTTCTTATGAGAGAATGATCCAAACCTAAATGTTATAGTGTAAATAGACTTACCCTCATGAAATAAAGCAATTTTGCCTATAAAGACTCATTTGCACCTAATTGTCATTGAGCATGTAAAAACTGCTTGTATGCGTTAAAATGATAGTAAATATGCGGTTTGCATTTTCTTATGAGAGAATGATCCAAACCTGAATGTTATAGTGTAAATAGTCTTACCCTCTTGTAATAAAGCAATTTTGCCTATAAGGAGTCATTTGCACCTAATTGTCATAAAGCTTGTAAAAACTGCTTGTATGCGTTAAAATAATAGTTAATATGCAGTTTGCATTTTCTTAGGAGAGAATGATCTAAACCTGAATGTTATAGTTTAAGTAAACTAACCTTTGTAAAATAAAGCAATTTTGCCTATATAGACTCATTTGCCCCTAATTGTCATAAAGCATGTAAAAACTGCATGTATGCGTTAAAATAATGGTTAATATGCAGTTTGCATTTTCTTATGAGAGAATGATCCAAACCAGAATGTTTTAGTGTAAATAGACTTACCTTTGTAAAATAAAGCAATTTTGCCTATAAGGACTCATTTGCACGCAATTGTCGTGAAGCATGTAAAAACTGCTTGTCTGCGTGAAAATGATAGTAAATATGCAGTTTGCATTTTCTTATGAGAGAATGATCCAGACCTGAATGTTATAGTGTAAATAGACTTACCCTCATGAAATAAAGCAATTTTGCCTATAAAGACTCATTTGCACCTAATTGTCGTAAAGCATGTAAAAACTGCTTGTCTGCGTTTAAATAATGGTTAATATGCAGTTTGCATTTTCTTATGAGATCCAAACCTGAATGTTATAGTGTAAATAGACTTACCCTCATGAAATAAAGCAATTTTGCCTATAAAGACTCATTTGTACCTAATTGTCGTAAAGTATGTTAAAACTGCTTGTATGCGTTAAAATAATGGTTAATATAAAGTTTGCATTTTCTTATGAGAGAATGATCCAAACCTGAATGTTATAGTGTTAATAGACTTACCTTCATGAAATAAAGCAATTTTGCCTATAAGGACTCATTTGCCCCTAATTGTCATAAAGCATGTAAAAACTGCTTGTCTGCGTTAAAATAATGGTTAATATGCAGTTTGCATTTTCTTATGAGAAAATGATCCAAACCTGAATGTTATAGTGAAAGTAGACTAACCTTTGTGAAATAAAACAATTTTGCCTTTAGGGACTTATTTCCACTTAATTGTCGTAAAACATGTGAAAACTGCTTGTCTGCGTGAAAATGATAGTAAATATGCAGTTTGCATTTTCTTATGAGAGAATGATCCAAAACTGAATGTTATAGTGTAAATAGACTAACCCTCATGAAATAAAGCACTTTTGCCTATAAGGACTCATTTGCACTTAATTGTCGTAAAGCATGTAAAAACTGCTTGTCAGCGTTAAAATAATTGTTAATATGCAGTTTGCATTTTCTTATGAGAGAATGATCCAAACCTGAATGTTATAGTGTAAATAGACTTACCATCATGAAATAAAGCAATTTTGCCCGTAAGGACTCATTTGCACCTAATTGTCATAAAGCTTGTAAAAACTGCTTGTATGCGTTAATGATTAGTTAATATGCAGTTTGCATTTTCTTATAAGAGAATGATCTAAACCTGAATGTTATAGTTTAAAAAAACTTACCTTTGTAAAATAAAGCAATTTTGCCTATATAGACATATTTGCCCCTAATTGTCATTAAGCATGTAAAAACTGCTTGTATGCGTGAAAATAATGGTTAATATGCAGTTTGCATTTTCTTATGAGAGAATGATCCAAAACTGAATGTTATAGTGTAAATAGACTTACCTTTGTAAAATAAAGCAATTTTGCCTATAAGGACTCATTTGCACGAAATTGTCGTGAAGCATGTAAAAACTGCTTGTCTGCGTGAAAATGATAGTAAATATGCAGTTTGCATTTTATTATGAGAGAATGATCCAAACCTGAATATTATAGTGTAAATAGACTTACCCTCATGAAATAAAGCAATTTTGCTTATAAAGACTCATTTGCACCTAATGGTCGTAAAGCATGTAAAAACTGCTTGTCTGCGTTTAAATAATGGTTAATATGCAGTTTGCATTTTCTTATGAGATATTGATCCAAACCGGAATGTTATAGTGTAAATAGACTTACCCTCATGATATAAAGCAATTTTGCCTATAAAGACTCATTTGCACCTAATTGTCGTAAAGTATGTAAAAACTGCTTGTATGCGTTAAAATAATGGTTAATATGCAGTTTGCATTTTCTTATGAGAGAATGATCCAAACCTGCATGTTATAGTGTAAATAGACTTACCTTCATGAAATAAAGCAATTTTGCCTATAAGGACTCATTTGCCCCTAATTGTCATAAAGCATGTAAAAACTGCTTATCAGCGTTAAAATAATGGTTAATATGCAGTTTGCATTTTCTTATGAGAGAATGATCCAAACCTGAATGTTATAGTGTAAATAGACTTATCTTCATTAAATAAAGCAATTTTGCCTATAAGGACTCATTTGCACGCAATTGTCGTGAAGCATGTAAAAACTGCTTGTCTGCGTTAAAATAATGGTTAATATACAGTTTGCATTTTCTTATGAGAGAATGATCCAAACCTGAATGTTATAGTGTAAATAGACTTACCCTCAGGAAATAAAGCAATTTTGCCTATAAAGACTCATTTGCACCTAATTGTCATAAAGCATGTAAAAACTGCTTGTATGTGTTAAAATGATAGTAAATATGCAGTTTGCATTTTCTTATGAAAGAATGATCCAAACCTGAATGGTATAGTGTAAATAGTCTTACCCTCTTGAAATAAAGCAATTTTGCCTATAAGGAGTCATTTGCACCTAATTGTCATAAAGCTTGTAAAAACTGCTTGTATGCGTTAAAATAATAGTTAATATGCAGTTTGCATTTTCTTATGAGAGAATGATCTAAACCTGAATGTTATAGTTTAAGTAAACTTACCTTTGTAAAATAAAGCAATTTTGCCTATATAGACTCATTTGCCCCTAATTGTCATAAAGCATGTAAAAACTGCTTGTCTGCGTTTAAATAATGGTTAATATATAGTTTGCATTTTCTTATGAGAGAATGATCCAAACCTGAATGGTATAGTCTAAATAGACTTACCCTCATGAAATAAAGCAATTTTGCCTATAAAGACTCATTTGCCCCTAATTGTCATAAAGCATGTAAAAACTGCTTGTATGCGTTAAAATAATGTATAATATGCAGTTTAAATTTTCTTATGAGAGAAGGATCCAAACCTGAATGTTATAGTGAAAATAGACTTACCTTTGTAAAATAAAGCAATTTTGCCTATAAGGACTCATTTGCACGCAATTGTCGTGAAGCATGTAAAAACTGCTTGTCTGCGTTAAAATAATGGTTAATATGCAGTTTGCATTTTCTTATGAGAGAATGATCCAAACCTGAATGTTATAGTGTAAATAGACTTACCCTCATGAAATAAAGCAATTTTGCCTATAAAGACTCATTTGCACCTAATTGTCATAAAGCATGTAAAAACTGCTTGTATGCGTTAAAATGATAGTAAATATGCAGTTTGCATTTTCTTATGAGAGAATGATCCAAACCTGAATGTTATAGTGTAAATAGTCTTACCCTCTTGTAATAAAGCAATTTTGCCTATAAGGAGTCATTTGCACCTAATTGTCATAAAGCTTGTAAAAACTGCTTGTATGCGTTAAAATAATAGTTAATATGCAGTTTGCATTTTCTTAGGAGAGAATGATCTAAACCTGAATGTTATAGTTTAAGTAAACTAACCTTTGTAAAATAAAGCAATTTTGCCTATATAGACTCATTTGCCCCTAATTGTCATAAAGCATGTAAAAACTGCATGTATGCGTTAAAATAATGGTTAATATGCAGTTTGCATTTTCTTATGAGAGAATGATCCAAACCAGAATGTTATAGTGTAAATAGACTTACCTTTGTAAAATAAAGCAATTTTGCCTATAAGGACTCATTTGCACGCAATTGTCGTGAAGCATGTAAAAACTGCTTGTCTGCGTGAAAATGATAGTAAATATGCAGTTTGCATTTTCTTATGAGAGAATGATCCAAACCTAAATGTTATAGTGTAAATAGACTTACCCTAATGAAATAAAGCAATTTTGCCTATAAAGACTCATTTGCACCTAATTGTCGTAAAGCATGTAAAAACTGCTTGTCTGCGTTTAAATAATGGTTAATATGCAGTTTGCATTTTCTTATGAGATCCAAACCTGAATGTTATAGTGTAAATAGACTTACCCTCATGAAATAAAGCAATTTTGCCTATAAAGACTCATTTGTACCTAATTGTCGTAAAGTATGTTAAAACTGCTTGTATGCGTTAAAATAATGGTTAATATGCAGTTTGCATTTTCTTATGAGAGAATGATCCAAACCTGAATGTTATAGTGTAAATAGACCTACCTTCATGAAATAAAGCAATTTTGCCTATAAGGACTCATTTGCCCCTAATTGTCATAAAGCATGTAAAAACTGCTTGTCTGCGTTAAAATAATGGTTAATATGCAGTTTGCATTTTCTTATGAGAAAATGATCCAAACCTGAATGGTATAGTGAAAGTAGACTAACCTTTGTGAAATAAAACAATTTTGCCTTTAGGGACTTATTTTTACTTAATTGTCGTAAAACATGTGAAAACTGCTTGTCTGCGTGAAAATGATAGTAAATATGCAGTTTGCATTTTCTTATGAGAGAATGATCCAAGACTGAATGTTATAGTGTAAATAGACTAACCCTCATGAAATAAAGCACTTTTGCCTATAAGGACTCATTTGCACTTAATTGTCGTAAAGCATGTAAAAACTGCTTGTCAGCGTTAAAATAATTGTTAATATGCAGTTTGCATTTTCTTATGAGAGAATGATCCAAACCTGAATGTTATAGTGTAAATAGATTTACCTTCATGAAATAAAGCAATTTTGCCTATAAAGACTCATTCGCACCTAATTGTCATAAAGCATGTAAAAACTGCTTGTATGCGTTAAAATGATAGTAAATATGCAGTTTATATTTTCCAATGAGAGAATGATCCAAACCTGAATGTTATAGTGTAAATAGACTTACCATCATGAAATAAAGCAATTTTGCCCGTAAGGACTCATTTGCACCTAATTGTCATAAAGCTTGTAAAAACTGCTTGTATGCGTTAAATATTAGTTAATATGCAGTTTGCATTTTCTTATAAGAGAATGATCTAAACCTGAATGTTATAGTTTAAAAAAACTTACCTTTGTAAAATAAAGCAATTTTGCCTATATAGACATATTTGCCCCTAATTGTCATTAAGCATGTAAAAACTGCTTGTATGCGTTAAAATAATGGTTAATATGCAGTTTGCATTTTCTTATGAGAGAATGATCCAAACCTGAATGTTATAGTGTAAATAGACTTACCTTTGTAAAATAAAGCAATTTTGCCTATAAGGACTCATTTGCACAAAATTGTCGTGAAGCATGTAAAAACTGCTTGTCTGCGTGAAAATGATAGTAAATATGCAGTTTGCATTTTATTATGAGAGAATGATCCAAACCTGAATATTATAGTGTAAATAGACTTACCCTCATGAAATAAAGCAATTTTGCTTATAAAGACTCATTTGCACCTAATGGTCGTAAAGCATGTAAAAACTGCTTGTCTGCGTTTAAATAATGGTTAATATGCAGTTTGCATTTTCTTATGAGAGAATGATCCAAACCTGAATGTTATAGTGTAAATAGACTTACCCTCATGATATAAAGCAATTTTGCCTATAAAGACTCATTTGCACCTAATTGTCGTAAAGTATGTAAAAACTGCTTGTATGCGTTAAAATAATGGTTAATATGCAGTTTGCATTTTCTTATGAGAGAATGATCCAAACCTGCATGTTATAGTGTAAATAGAGTTACATCATGAAATAAAGCAATTTTGCCTATAAGGACTCATTTGCCCCTAATTGTCATAAAGCATGTAAAAACTGCTTATCAGCGTTAAAATAATGGTTAATATGCAGTTTGCATTTTCTTATGAGAGAATGATCCAAACCTGAATGTTATAGTGTAAATAGACTTACCTTCATTAAATAAAGCAATTTTGCCTATAAGGACTCATTTGTCCCTAATTGTCATAACGCATGTAAAAACTGCTTGTATGCTTTAAAATAATGTATAATATGCAGTTTGCATTTTCTTATGAAAGAATGATCCAAACCTGAATGTTATAGTGAAAATAGACTTACCTTTGTAAAATAAAGCAATTTTGCCTATAAGGACTCATTTGCACGCAATTGTCGTGAAGCATGTAAAAACTGCTTGTCTGCGTTAAAATAATGGTTAATATACAGTTTGCATTTTCTTATGAGAGAATGATCCAAACCTGAATGTTATAGTGTAAATAGACTTACCCTCATGAAATAAAGCAATTTTGCCTATAAAGACTCATTTGCACCTAATTGTCATAAAGCATGTAAAAATTGCTTGTATGCGTTAAAATGATAGTAAATATGCAGTTTGCATTTTCTTATGAAAGAATGATATAAACCTGAATGGTATAGTGTAAATAATCTTACCCTCTTGAAATAAAGCAATTTTGCCTATAAGGAGTCATTTGCACCTAATTGTCATAAAGCTTGTAAAAACTGCTTGTATGCGTTAAAATAATAGTTAATATGCAGTTTGCATTTTCTTATGAGAGAATGATCTAAACCTGAATGTTATAGTTTAAGTAAACTTACCTTTGTAAAATAAAGCAATTTTGCCTATATAGACTCATTTGCCCCTAATTGTATAAAGCATGTAAAAACTGCTTGTATGCGTTAAAATAATGGTTAATATGCAGTTTGCATTTTCTTATGAGAGAATGATCCAAACCTGAATGTTATAGTGTAAATAGACTTACCTTTGTAAAATAAAGCAATTTTGCCTATAAGGACTCATTTGCACGCAATTGTCGTGAAGCATGTATAAACTGCTTGTCTGCGTTTAAATAATGGTTAATATATAGTTTGCATTTTCTTATGAGAGAATGATCCAAACCTGAATGGTATAGTCTAAATAGACTTACCCTCATGAAATAAAGCAATTTTGCCTATAAAGACTCATTTGCACCTTATTGTCGTAAAGTATGTAAAAACTGCTTGTATGCGTTAAAATAATGGTTAATATGCAGTTGCATTTTCTTATGAGAGACGGATCCAAACCTGAATGTTATAGTGTAAATAGACTTACCTTCATGAAATAAAGCAATATTGCCTATAAGGACTTATTTGCCCCGAATTGTCATAAAGCATGTAAAAACTGCTTGTCTGCGTTAAAATAATGGTTAATATGCAGTTTGCATTTTCTTATGAGAAAATGATCCAAACCTGAATGTTATAGTGAAAGTAGACTAACCTTTGTGAAATAAAACAATTTTGCCTTTAGGGACTTATTTCCACCTAATTGTCGTAAAACATGTGAAAACTGCTTGTCTGCGTGAAAATGATAGTAAATAAGCAGTTTGCATTTTCTTATGAGAGAATGATCCAAAACTGAATGTTATAGTGTAAATAGACTTACCCTCATGAAATAAAGCACTTTTGCCTATAAGGACTCATTTGCACCTAATTGTCGTAAAGCATGTAAAAACTGCTTGTCAGCGTTAAAATAATTGTTAATATGCAGTTTGCATTTTCTTATGAGAGAATGATCCAAACCTGAATGTTATAAAGTAAATAGATTTACCTTCATGAAATAAAGCAATTTTGCCTATAAAGACTCATTTGCACCTAATTGTCATAAAGCATGTAAAAACTGCTTGTATGCGTTAAAATGATAGTAAATATGCAGTTTATATTTTCTTATGAGAGAATGATCCAAACCTGAATGTTATAGTGTAAATAGACTTACCCTCATGAAATAAAGCAATTTTGCCGATAAAGACTCATTTGCACCTAATTGTCGTAAAGCATGTAAAAACTGCTTGTCTGCGTTTAAATAATGGTTAATATGCAGTTTGCATTTTCTTATGAGAGAATGATCCAAACCTGAATGTTATAGTGTAAATAGTCTTACCCTCTTGAAATAAAGCAATTTTGCCTATAAGGAGTCATTTGCACCTAATTGTCATAAAGCTTGTAAAAACTGCTTGTATGCGTTAAAAAAATAGTTAATATGCAGTTTGCATTTTCTTATGCGAGAATGATCTAAACCTGAATGTTATAGTTTAAGTAAACTTACCTTTGTAAAATAAAGCAATTTTGCCTATATAGACTCATTTGCCCCTAATTGTCATAAAGCATGTAAAAACTGCTTGTATGCGTTAAAATAATGCTTAATATGCAGTTTGCATTTTCCTATGAGAGAATGATCCAAACCTGAATGTTATAGTGAAAGTAGACTTACCTTTGTGAAATAAAACAATTCGCCTTTAAGGACTCATTTGCACCTAATTGTCGTAAAGCATGTAAAAACTGCTTGTCAGCGTAAAAATAATGGTTAATATGCAGTTTGCATTTTCTTATGAGAGAATGATCCAAACCTGAATGTTATAGTGTAAATAGATTTACCTTAATGAAATAAAGCAATTTTGCCTATAAGGACTCATTTGCCCCTAATTGTCATAAAGCATGTAAAAACTGCTTGTATGCGTTAAAATAATGGTTAATATGCAGTTTGCATTTTCTTATGAGAAAATGATCCAAACCTGAATGTTATAGTGAAAATAGACTTTCCTTTGTAAAATAGCGCAATTTTGCCTATAAGGACTCATTTGCACGCAATTGTCGTGAAGCATGTAAAAACTGCTTGTCTGCGTTAAAATAATGGTTAATATGCAGTTTGCATTTTCTTATGAGAAAATGATCCAAACCTGAATGTTATAGTGAAAGTAGTTAACCTTTGTAAATATAATACAATTTTGCCTTTAGGGACTTATTTCCACCTAATTGTCGTAAAACATGTGAAAACTGCTTGTCTGCGTGAAAATGATAGTAAAGATGCAGTTTGCATTTTCTTATGAGAGAATGATCTAAAACTGAATGTTATAGTGTAAATAGACTTACCCTCATGAAATAAAGCACTTTTGCCTATAAGGACTCATTTGCACCTAATTGTCGTAAAGCATGTTAAAACTGCTTGTCAGCGTTAAAATAATTGTTTATATGCAGTTTGCATTTTCTTATGAGAGAATGATCCAAACCTGAATGTTATAGTGTAAATAGATTTACCTTCATGAAATAAAGCAATTTTGCCTATAGGGACTCATTTGCCCCTAATTGTCATAAAGCATGTAAAAACTGCTTGTCAGCGTTAAAATGATAGTAAATATGCAGTTTATATTTTCTTATGAGAGAATGATCCAAACCTGAATGTTATAGTGTAAATAGACTTACCATCATGAAATAAAGCAATTTTGCCTGTAAGGACTCATTTGCACCTAATTGTCATAAAGCTTGTAAAAACTGCTTGTATGCGTTAAAATAATAGTTAATATGCAGTTTGCATTTTCTTATGAGAGAATGATCTAAACCTGAATGTTATAGTTTGAGTAAACTTACCTTTGTAAAATAAAGCAATTTTGCCTATATAGACTCATTTGCCCCTAATTGTATAAAGCATGTAAAAACTGCTTGTATGCGTTAAAATAATGGTTAATATGCAGTTTGCATTTTCTTATGAGAGAATGATCCAAACCTGAATGTTATAGTGTAAATAGACTTACCTTTGTAAAATAAAGCAATTTTGCCTATAAGGACTCATTTGCACGCAATTGTCGTGAAGCATGTATAAACTGCTTGTCTGCGTTTAAATAATGGTTAATATATAGTTTGCATTTTCTTATGAGAGAATGATCCAAACCTGAATGGTATAGTCTAAATAGACTTACCCTCATGAAATAAAGCAATTTTGCCTATAAAGACTCATTTGCACCTTATTGTCGTAAAGTATGTAAAAACTGCTTGTATGCGTTAAAATAATGGTTAATATGCAGTTGCATTTTCTTATGAGAGAATGATCCAAACCTGAATGTTATAGTGTAAATAGACTTACCTTCATGAAATAAAGCAATTTTGCCTATAAGGACTCATTTGCCCCTAATTGTCATAAAGCATGTAAAAACTGCTTGTCTGCGTTAAAATAATGGTTAATATGCAGTTTGCATTTTCTTATAAGAAAATGATCCAAACCTGAATGTTATAGTGAAAGTAGACTAACCTTTGTGAAATAAAACAATTTTGCCTTTAGGGACTTATTTCCACCTAATTGTCGTAAAACATGTGAAAACTGCTTGTCTGCGTGAAAATGATAGTAAATATGCAGTTTGCATTTTCTTATGAGAGAATGATCCAAAACTGAATGTTATAGTGTAAATAGACTTACCCTCATGAAATAAAGCACTTTTGCCTATAAGGACTCATTTGCACCTAATTGTCGTAAAGCATGTAAAAACTGCTTGTCAGCGTTAAAATAATTGTTAATATGCAGTTTGCATTTTCTTATGAGTGAATGATCCAAACCTGAATGTTATAGTGTAAATAGATTTACCTTCATGAAATAAAGCAATTTTGCCTATAAAGACTCATTTGCACCTAATTGTCATAAAGCATGTAAAAACTGCTTATATGCGTTAAAATGATAGTAAATATGCAGTTTATATTTTCTTATGAGAGAATGATCCAAACCTGAATGTTATAGTGTAAATAGACTTACCCTCATGAAATAAAGCAATTTTGCCGATAAAGACTCATTTGCACCTAATTGTCGTAAAGCATGTAAAAACTGCTTGTCTGCGTTTAAATAATGGTTAATATGCAGTTTGCATTTTCTTATGAGAGAATGATCCAAACCTGAATGTTATAGTGTAAATAGACTTACCTTCATGAAATAAAGCAATTTTGCCTATAAGGACTCATTTGCCCCTAATTGTCATAAAGCATGTAAAAACTGCTTGTCTGCGTTAAAATAATGGTTAATATGCAGTTTGCATTTTCTTTTGATAGAATGATCCAAACCTAAATGTTTTAGTGTAAATAGACTTACCTTCAGGAAATAAAGCAATTTTGCCTATAGGGACTCATTTGCCCCTAATTGTCATAAAGCATGTAAAAACTGCTTGTCAGCGTTAAAATAATGGTTAATATGCAGTTTGCATTTTCTTATGAGAGAATGATCCAAACCTGAATGTCATAGTGTAAATAGACTTACCTTCATGTAATAAAGCAATTTTGCCTATAAGGACTCATTTGTCCCTAATTGTCATAACGCATGTAAAAACTGCTTGTATGCGTTAAAATAATGTATAATATGCAGTTTGCATTTTCTTATGAAAGAATGATCCAAACCTGAATGTTATAGTGAAAATAGACTTACCTTTGTAAAATAAAGCAATTTTGCCTATAAGGACTCATTTGCACGCAATTGTCGTGAAGCATGTAAAAACTGCTTGTCTGCGTTAAAATAATGGTTAATATGCAGTTTGAATTTTCTTATGAGAGAATGATCCAAACCTGAATGTTATAGTGTAAATAGACTTACCCTCATGAAATAAAGCAATTTTGCCTATAAAGACTCATTTGCACCTAATTGTCATAAAGCATGTAAAAACTGCTTGTATGCGTTAAAATTATAGTAAATATGCAGTTTGCATTTTCTTATGAGAGAATGATCCAAACCTGAATGTTATAGTGTAAATAGTCTAACCCTCATGAAATAAAGCAATTTTGCCTATAAAGACTCATTTGCACCTAATTGTCGTAAAGCATGTAAAAACTGCTTGTATGCGTTAAAATAATGGTTAATATGCAGATTGTATTTTCTTATGAGAGAATGATCCAAACCTTAATGTTATAGTGTAAATAGACTTACCGTTGTAAAATAAAGCAATTTTGCCTACAAGGACTCATTTGCACGCAATTGTCGTGAAGCATGTAAAAACTGCTTGTTTGCGTTAAAATAATGGTTAATATGCAGTTTGCATTTTTTTATGAGAAAATGATCCAAACCTGAATGTTATAGTGAAAGTAGTTAACCTTTGTAAATATAATACAATTTTGCCTTTAGGGACTTATTTCCACCTAATTGTCGTAAAACATGTGAAAACTGCTTGTCTGCGTGAAAATGATAGTAAAGATGCAGTTTGCATTTTCTTATGAGAGAATGATCTAAAACTGAATGTTATAGTGTAAATAGACTTACCCTCATGAAATAAAGCACTTTTGCCTATAAGGACTCATTTGCACCTAATTGTCGTAAAGCATGTAAAAACTGCTTGTCAGCGTTAAAATAATTGTTAATATGCAGTTTGCATTTTCTTATGAGAGAATGATCCAAACCTGAATGTTATAGTGTAAATAGATTTACCTTCATGAAATAAAGCAATTTTGCCTATAGGGACTCAATTGCCCCTAATTGTCATAAAGCATGTAAAAACTGCTTGTCAGCGTTAAAATGATAGTAAATATGCAGTTTATATTTTCTTATGAGAGAATGATCCAAACCTGAATGTTATAGTGTAAATAGACTTACCATCATGAAATAAAGCAATTTTGCCTGTAAGGACTCATTTGCACCTAATTGTCATAAAGCTTGTAAAAACTGCTTGTATGCGTTAAATAATAGTTAATATGCAGTTTGCATTTTCTTATGAGAGAATGATCTAAACCTGAATGTTATTGTTTAAAAAAACTTACCTTTGTAAAATAAAGCAATTTTGCCTATATAGACTCATTTGCCCCTAATTGTCATAAAGCATGTAAAAACTGCTTGTATGCGTTAAAATAATGGTTAATATGCAGTTTGCATTTTCCTATGAGAGAATGATCCAAACCTGAATGTTATAGTGAAAGTAGACTTACCTTTGTGAAATAAAACAATTCGCCTTTAAGGACTCATTTGCACCTAATTGTCGTAAAGCATGTAAAAACTGCTTGTCAGCGTAAAAATAATGGTTAATATGCAGTTTGCATTTTCTTATGAGAGAATGATCCAAACCTGAATGTTATAGTGTAAATAGATTTACCTTAATGAAATAAAGCAATTTTGCCTATAAGGACTCATTTGCCCCTAATTGTCATAAAGCATGTAAAAACTGCTTGTATGCGTTAAAATAATGGTTAATATGCAGTTTGCATTTTCTTATGAGAAAATGATCCAAACCTGAATGTTATAGTGAAAATAGACTTTCCTTTGTAATATAGCGCAATTTTGCCTATAAGGACTCATTTGCACGCAATTGTCGTGAAGCATGTAAAAACTGCTTGTCTGCGTTAAAATAATGGTTAATATGCAGTTTGCATTTTCCTATGAGAGAATGATCCAAACCTGAATGTAATAGTGTAAATCGACATACTCTCATGAAATAAAGCAATTTTGCCTATAAAGACTCATTTGCACCTAATTGTCATAAAGCATGTAAAAACTGCTTGTATGCGTTAAAATGATAGTAAATATGCAGTTTGCATTTTCTTATGAGAGAATGATCTAAACCTGAATGTTATAGTTTAAGTAAACTTACCTTTGTAAAATAAAGCAATTTTGCCTATAAGGACTCATTTGCCCCTAATTGTCATAAAGCATATAAAAACTGCTTGTATGCGTTAAAATAGTGGTTAATATGCAGTTTGCATTTTGTTATGAGATAATGATCCAAACCTGAATATTATAGTATAAATAGACTTACCTTTGTAAAATAAAGCAATTTTGCCTATAAGGACTCATTTGCACGCAATTGTCGTGAAGCATGTAAAAACTGCTTGTCTGCGTTAAAATAATGGTTAATATGCAGTTTGCATTTTCCTATGAGAGAATGATGCAAACCTAAATATTATAGTGTAAATAGACTTACCCTCATGAAATAAAGCAATTTTGCTTATAAAGACTCATTTGCACCTAATTATCATAAAGCATGTAAAAACTGCTTGTCAGCGTTAAAATAATGGTTAATATGCAGTTTGCATTTTCTTATGAGAGAATGATCCAAACCTGCATGTTATAGTGTAAATAGACTTACCTTCATGAAATAAAGCAATTTTGCCTATAAGGACTCATTTGCCCCTAATTGTCATAAAGCATGTAAAAACTGCTTGATGCGTTAAAATAATGTATAATAAACAGTTTGCATTTTCTTATGAGAGAATGATCCAAACCTGAATGTTATAGTGAAAATAGACTTACCTTTGTAAAATAAAGCAATTTTGCCTATAAGGACTCATTTGCACGCAATTGTCGTGAAGCATGTAAAAACTGCTTGTCTGCGTTAAAATAATGGTTAATATGCAGTTTGCATTTTCTTATGAGAGAATGATCCAAACCTGAATGTTATAGTGTAAATAGTCTTACCCTCTTGTAATAAAGCAATTTTGCCTATAAGGAGTCATTTGCACCTAATTGTCATAAAGCTTGTAAAATCTGCTTGTATGCGTTAAAATAATAGTTAATATGCAGTTTGCATTTTCTTAGGAGAGAATGATCTAAACCTGAATGTTATAGTTTAAGTAAACTAACCTTTGTAAAATAAAGCAATTTTGCCTATATAGACTCATTTGCCCCTAATTGTCATAAAGCATGTAAAAACTGCTTGTCAGCGTTAAAATAATTGTTAATATGCAGTTTGCATTTTCTTATGAGAGAATGATCTAAACCTGAATGTTATAGTTTAAAAAAACTTACCTTTGTAAAATAAAGCAATTTTGCCTATAAGGACTCATTTGCACGCAATTGTCGTGAAGCATGTAAAAACTGCTTGTCTGCGTGAAAATGATAGTAAATATGCAGTTTGCATTTTATTATGAGAGAATGATCCAAACCTGAATATTATAGTGTAAATAGACTTACCCTCATGAAATAAAGCAATTTTGCCTATAAAGACTCATTTGCACCTAATTGTCGTAAAGCATGTAAAAACTGCTTGTCTGCGTTTAAATAATGGTTAATATGCAGTTTGCATTTTCTTATGAGAGAATGATCCAAACCTGAATGTTATAGTGAAAATAGACTTACCTTTGTAAAATAAAGCAATTTTGCCTATAAGGACTCATTTGCACGCAATTGTCGTGAAGCATGTAAAAACTGTTTGTCTGCGTTAAAATAATGGTTAATATGCAGTTTGCATTTTCTTATGAGAGAATGATCCAAACCTGAATGTTATAGTGTAAATAGACTTACCCTCATGAAATAAAGCAATTTTGCCTATAAAGACTCATTTGCACCTAATTGTCGTAAAGCATGTAAAAACTGCTTGTCTGCGTTTAAATAATGGTTAATATGCAGTTTGCATTTTCTTAAGAGAGAATGATCCAAACCTGAATGTTATTGTGTAAATAGACTTACCTTTGTAAAATAAAGCAATTTTGCCTATAAGGACTCATTTGCACGAAATTGTCGTGAAGCATGTAAAAACTGCTTGTCTGCGTGAAAATGATAGTAAATATGCAGTTTGCATTTTATTATGAGAGAATGATCCAAACCTGAATATTATAGTGTAAATAGACTTACCCTCATGAAATAAAGCAATTTTGCCTATAAAGACTCATTTGCACCTAATTGTCGTAAAGCATGTAAAAACTGCTTGTCTGCGTTTAAATAATGGTTAATATGCAGTTTGCATTTTCTTATGAGAGAATGATCCAAACCTGAATGTTATAGTGTAAATAGACTTACCCTCATAATATAAAGCAATTTTGCCTATAAAGACTCATTTGCACCTAATTGTCATAAAGCATGTAAAAGCTGCTTGTATGCGTTAAAATTATAGTAAATATGCAGTTTGCATTTTCTTATGAGAGAATGATCCAAACCTGAATGTTATAGTGTAAATAGTCTTACCCTCTTGAAATAAAGCAATTTTGCCTATAAGGAGTCATTTGCACCTATTTGTCATAAAGCTTGTAAAAACTGCTTGTATGCGTTAAAATAATAGTTAATATGCAGTTTGCATTTTCTTATGAGAGAATGATCTAAACCTGAATGTTATAGTTTAAGTAAACTTACCTTTGTAAAATAAAGCAATTTTGCCTATATAGACTCATTTGCCCCTAATTGTCATAAAGCATGTAAAAACTGCTTGTATGCGTTAAAATTATAGTAAATATGCAGTTTGCATTTTCTTATGAGAGAATGATCCAAACCTGAATGTTATAGTGTAAATAGTCTTACCCTCTTGAAATAAAGCAATTTTGCCTATAAGGAGTCATTTGCACCTAATTGTCATAAAGCTTGTAAAAACTGCTTGTATGCGTTAAAATAATAGTTAATATGCAGTTTGCATTTTCTTATGAGAGAATGATCTAAACCTGAATGTTATAGTTTAAGTAAACTTACCTTTGTAAAATAAAGCAATTTTGCCTATATAGACTCATTTGCCCCTAATTGTCATAAAGCATGTAAAAACTGCTTGTATGCGTTAAAATAATGCTTAATATGCAGTTTGCATTTTCTTATGAGAGAATGATCCAAACCTGAATGTTATAGTGTAAATAGACTTCCCTTTGTAAAATAAAGCAATTTTGCCTATAAGGACTCATTTGCACGCAATTGTCGTGAAGCATGTAAAAACTGCTTGTATGCGTTAAAATAATGGTTAATATGCAGTTTGCATTTTCTTATGAGAGAATGATCCAAACCTGAATGTTATAGTGTAAATAGACTTACCTTCATGAAATAAAGCAATTTTGCCTATAAGGACTCATTTGTCCTTAATTGTCATAAAGTATGTAAAAACTGCTTGTATGCGTTAAAATAATGGTTAATATGCAGATTGCATTTTCTTATGAGAGAATGATCCAAACCTTAATGTTATAGTGTAAATAGACTTACCGTTGTAAAATAAAGCAATTTTGCCTACAAGGACTCATTTGCACGCAATTGTCGTAAAGCATGTAAAAACTGCTTGTTTGCGTTAAAATAATGGTTAATATGCAGTTTGCATTTTCTTATGAGAAAATGATCCAAACCTGAATGTTATAGTGAAAGTAGTTAACCTTTGTAAATATAATACAATTTTGCCTTTAGGGACTTATTTCCACCTAATTGTCGTAAAACATGTGAAAACTGCTTGTCTGCGTGAAAATGATAGTAAATATGCAGTTTGCATTTTCTTATGAGAGAATGATCCAAAACTGAATGTTATAGTGTAAATAGACTTACCCTCATGAAATAAAGCACTTTTGCCTATAAGGACTCATTTGCACCTAATTGTCGCAAAGCATGTAAAAACTGCTTGTCAGCGTTAAAATAATTGTTAATATGCAGTTTGCATTTTCTTATGAGAGAATGATCTAAACCTGAATGTTATAGTTTAAAAAAACTTACCTTTGTAAAATAAAGCAATTTTGCCTATATAGACTCATTTGCCCCTAATTGTCATAAAGCATGTAAAAACTGCTTGTATGCGTTAAAATAATGGTTAATATGCAGTTTGCATTTTCTTATGAGAGAATGATCCAAACCTGAATGTTATTGTGTAAATAGACTTACCTTTGTAAAATAAAGCAATTTTGCCTATAAGGACTCATTTGCACGAAATTGTCGTGAAGCATGTAAAAACTGCTTGTCTGCGTGAAAATGATAGTAAATATGCAGTTTGCATTTTATTATGAGAGAATGATCCAAACCTGAATATTATAGTGTAAATAGACTTACCCTCATGAAATAAACCAATTTTGCCTATAAAGACTCATTTGCACCTAATTGTCGTAAAGCATGTAAAAACTGCTTGTCTGCGTTTAAATAATGGTTAATATGCAGTTTGCATTTTCTTATGAGAGAAAGATCCAAACCTGAATGTTATAGTGTAAACAGACTTACCTTCATGAAATAAAGCAATTTTGCCTATAAAGACTCATTTGCACCTAATTGTCATAAAGCATGTAAAAACTGCTTGTATGCGTTAAAATGATAGTAAATATGCAGTTTATATTTTCTTATGAGAGAATGATCCAAACCTGAATGTTATAGTGTAAATAAACTTACCCTCATGAAATAAAGCAATTTTGCCTATAAAGACTCATTTGCACCTTATTGTCGTAAAGTATGTAAAAACTGCTTGTATGCGTTAAAATAATGGTTAATATGCAGTTGCATTTTCTTATGAGAGAATGATCCAAACCTGAATGTTATAGTGTAAATAGACTTACCTTCATGAAATAAAGCAATTTTGCCTATAAGGACTCATTTGCCCCTAATTGTCATAAAGCATGTAAAAACTGCTTGTCTGCGTTAAAATAATGGTTAATATGCAGTTTGCATTTTCTTATAAGAAAATGATCCAAACCTGAATGTTATAGTGAAAGTAGACTAACCTTTGTGAAATAAAACAATTTTGCCTTTAGGGACTTATTTCCACCTAATTGTCGTAAAACATGTGAAAACTGCTTGTCTGCGTGAAAATGATAGTAAATATGCAGTTTGCATTTTCTTATGAGAGAATGATCCAAAACTGAATGTTATAGTGTAAATAGACTTACCCTCATGAAATAAAGCACTTTTGCCTATAAGGACTCATTTGCACCTAATTGTCGTAAAGCATGTAAAAACTGCTTGTCAGCGTTAAAATAATTGTTAATATGCAGTTTGCATTTTCTTATGAGTGAATGATCCAAACCTGAATGTTATAGTGTAAATAGATTTACCTTCATGAAATAAAGCAATTTTGCCTATAAAGACTCATTTGCACCTAATTGTCATAAAGCATGTAAAAACTGCTTATATGCGTTAAAATGATAGTAAATATGCAGTTTATATTTTCTTATGAGAGAATGATCCAAACCTGAATGTTATAGTGTAAATAGACTTACCCTCATGAAATAAAGCAATTTTGCCGATAAAGACTCATTTGCACCTAATTGTCGTAAAGCATGTAAAAACTGCTTGTCTGCGTTTAAATAATGGTTAATATGCAGTTTGCATTTTCTTATGAGAGAATGATCCAAACCTGAATGTTATAGTGTAAATAGACTTACCTTCATGAAATAAAGCAATTTTGCCTATAAGGACTCATTTGCCCCTAATTGTCATAAAGCATGTAAAAACTGCTTGTCTGCGTTAAAATAATGGTTAATATGCAGTTTGCATTTTCTTCTGAGAGAATGATCCAAACCTAAATGTTTTAGTGTAAATAGACTTACCTTCAGGAAATAAAGCAATTTTGCCTATAGGGACTCATTTGCCCCTAATTGTCATAAAGCATGTAAAAACTGCTTGTCAGCGTTAAAATAATGGTTAATATGCAGTTTGCATTTTCTTATGAGAGAATGATCCAAACCTGAATGTCATAGTGTAAATAGACTTACCTTCATGTAATAAAGCAATTTTGCCTATAAGGACTCATTTGTCCCTAATTGTCATAACGCATGTAAAAACTGCTTGTATGCGTTAAAATAATGTATAATATGCAGTTTGCATTTTCTTATGAAAGAATGATCCAAACCTGAATGTTATAGTGAAAATAGACTTACCTTTGTAAAATAAAGCAATTTTGCCTATAAGGACTCATTTGCACGCAATTGTCGTGAAGCATGTAAAAACTGCTTGTCTGCGTTAAAATAATGGTTAATATGCAGTTTGAATTTTCTTATGAGAGAATGATCCAAACCTGAATGTTATAGTGTAAATAGACTTACCCTCATGAAATAAAGCAATTTTGCCTATAAAGACTCATTTGCACCTAATTGTCATAAAGCATGTAAAAACTGCTTGTATGCGTTAAAATTATAGTAAATATGCAGTTTGCATTTTCTTATGAGAGAATGATCCAAACCTGAATGTTATAGTGTAAATAGTCTAACCCTCATGAAATAAAGCAATTTTGCCTATAAAGACTCATTTGCACCTAATTGTCGTAAAGCATGTAAAAACTGCTTGTATGCGTTAAAATAATGGTTAATATGCAGATTGCATTTTCTTATGAGAGAATGATCCAAACCTTAATGTTATAGTGTAAATAGACTTACCGTTGTAAAATAAAGCAATTTTGCCTACAAGGACTCATTTGCACGCAATTGTCGTGAAGCATGTAAAAACTGCTTGTTTGCGTTAAAATAATGGTTAATATGCAGTTTGCATTTTTTTATGAGAAAATGATCCAAACCTGAATGTTATAGTGAAAGTAGTTAACCTTTGTAAATATAATACAATTTTGCCTTTAGGGACTTATTTCCACCTAATTGTCGTAAAACATGTGAAAACTGCTTGTCTGCGTGAAAATGATAGTAAAGATGCAGTTTGCATTTTCTTATGAGAGAATGATCTAAAACTGAATGTTATAGTGTAAATAGACTTACCCTCATGAAATAAAGCACTTTTGCCTATAAGGACTCATTTGCACCTAATTGTCGTAAAGCATGTAAAAACTGCTTGTCAGCGTTAAAATAATTGTTAATATGCAGTTTGCATTTTCTTATGAGAGAATGATCCAAACCTGAATGTTATAGTGTAAATAGATTTACCTTCATGAAATAAAGCAATTTTGCCTATAGGGACTCATTTGCCCCTAATTGTCATAAAGCATGTAAAAACTGCTTGTCAGCGTTAAAATGATAGTAAATATGCAGTTTATATTTTCTTATGAGAGAATGATCCAAACCTGAATGTTATAGTGTAAATAGACTTACCATCATGAAATAAAGCAATTTTGCCTGTAAGGACTCATTTGCACCTAATTGTCATAAAGCTTGTAAAAACTGCTTGTATGCGTTAAATAATAGTTAATATGCAGTTTGCATTTTCTTATGAGAGAATGATCTAAACCTGAATGTTATTGTTTAAAAAAACTTACCTTTGTAAAATAAAGCAATTTTGCCTATATAGACTCATTTGCCCCTAATTGTCATAAAGCATGTAAAAACTGCTTGTATGCGTTAAAATAATGGTTAATATGCAGTTTGCATTTTCCTATGAGAGAATGATCCAAACCTGAATGTTATAGTGAAAGTAGACTTACCTTTGTGAAATAAAACAATTCGCCTTTAAGGACTCATTTGCACCTAATTGTCGTAAAGCATGTAAAAACTGCTTGTCAGCGTAAAAATAATGGTTAATATGCAGTTTGCATTTTCTTATGAGAGAATGATCCAAACCTGAATGTTATAGTGTAAATAGATTTACCTTAATGAAATAAAGCAATTTTGCCTATAAGGACTCATTTGCCCCTAATTGTCATAAAGCATGTAAAAACTGCTTGTATGCGTTAAAATAATGGTTAATATGCAGTTTGCATTTTCTTATGAGAAAATGATCCAAACCTGAATGTTATAGTGAAAATAGACTTTCCTTTGTAATATAGCGCAATTTTGCCTATAAGGACTCATTTGCACGCAATTGTCGTGAAGCATGTAAAAACTGCTTGTCTGCGTTAAAATAATGGTTAATATGCAGTTTGCATTTTCCTATGAGAGAATGATCCAAACCTGAATGTAATAGTGTAAATCGACTTACTCTCATGAAATAAAGCAATTTTGCCTATAAAGACTCATTTGCACCTAATTGTCATAAAGCATGTAAAAACTGCTTGTATGCGTTAAAATGATAGTAAATATGCAGTTTGCATTTTCTTATGAGAGAATGATCTAAACCTGAATGTTATAGTTTAAGTAAACTTACCTTTGTAAAATAAAGCAATTTTGCCTATAAGGACTCATTTGCCCCTAATTGTCATAAAGCATATAAAAACTGCTTGTATGCGTTAAAATAGTGGTTAATATGCAGTTTGCATTTTGTTATGAGATAATGATCCAAACCTGAATATTATAGTATAAATAGACTTACCTTTGTAAAATAAAGCAATTTTGCCTATAAGGACTCATTTGCACGCAATTGTCGTGAAGCATGTAAAAACTGCTTGTCTGCGTTAAAATAATGGTTAATATGCAGTTTGCATTTTCCTATGAGAGAATGATGCAAACCTAAATATTATAGTGTAAATAGACTTACCCTCATGAAATAAAGCAATTTTGCTTATAAAGACTCATTTGCACCTAATTGTCGTAAAGCATGTAAAAACTGCTTGTCTGCGTTTAAATAATGGTTAATATGCAGTTTGCATTTTCTTATGAGAGAATGATCCAAACCTGAATGTTATAGTGTAAATAGACTTACCTTCATGAAATAAAGCAATTTTGCCTATAAGGACTCATTTGCCCCTAATTGTCATAAAGCATGTAAAAACTGCTTGTCTGCGTTAAAATAATGGTTAATATGCAGTTTGCATTTTCTTCGGAGAGAATGATCCAAACCTAAATGTTATAGTGTAGATAGATTTACCTTCATGAAATAAAGCAATTTTGCCTATAGGGACTCATTTGCCCCTAATTATCATAAAGCATGTAAAAACTGCTTGTCAGCGTTAAAATAATGGTTAATATGCAGTTTGCATTTTCTTATGAGAGAATGATCCAAACCTGCATGTTATAGTGTAAATAGACTTACCTTCATGAAATAAAGCAATTTTGCCTATAAGGACTCATTTGCCCCTAATTGTCATAAAGCATGTAAAAACTGCTTGATGCGTTAAAATAATGTATAATAACCAGTTTGCATTTTCTTATGAGAGAATGATCCAAACCTGAATGTTATAGTGAAAATAGACTTACCTTTGTAAAATAAAGCAATTTTGCCTATAAGGACTCATTTGCACGCAATTGTCGTGAAGCATGTAAAAACTGCTTGTCTGCGTTAAAATAATGGTTAATATGCAGTTTGCATTTTCTTATGAGAGAATGATCCAAACCTGAATGTTATAGTGTAAATAGTCTTACCCTCTTGTAATAAAGCAATTTTGCCTATAAGGAGTCATTTGCACCTAATTGTCATAAAGCTTGTAAAATCTGCTTGTATGCGTTAAAATAATAGTTAATATGCAGTTTGCATTTTCTTAGGAGAGAATGATCTAAACCTGAATGTTATAGTTTAAGTAAACTAACCTTTGTAAAATAAAGCAATTTTGCCTATATAGACTCATTTGCCCCTAATTGTCATAAAGCATGTAAAAACTGCTTGTCAGCGTTAAAATAATTGTTAATATGCAGTTTGCATTTTCTTATGAGAGAATGATCTAAACCTGAATGTTATAGTTTAAAAAAACTTACCTTTGTAAAATAAAGCAATTTTGCCTATAAGGACTCATTTGCACGCAATTGTCGTGAAGCATGTAAAAACTGCTTGTCTGCGTGAAAATGATAGTAAATATGCAGTTTGCATTTTATTATGAGAGAATGATCCAAACCTGAATATTATAGTGTAAATAGACTTACCCTCATGAAATAAAGCAATTTTGCCTATAAAGACTCATTTGCACCTAATTGTCGTAAAGCATGTAAAAACTGCTTGTCTGCGTTTAAATAATGGTTAATATGCAGTTTGCATTTTCTTATGAGAGAATGATCCAAACCTGAATGTTATAGTGAAAATAGACTTACCTTTGTAAAATAAAGCAATTTTGCCTATAAGGACTCATTTGCACGCAATTGTCGTGAAGCATGTAAAAACTGTTTGTCTGCGTTAAAATAATGGTTAATATGCAGTTTGCATTTTCTTATGAGAGAATGATCCAAACCTGAATGTTATAGTGTAAATAGACTTACCCTCATGAAATAAAGCAATTTTGCCTATAAAGACTCATTTGCACCTAATTGTCGTAAAGCATGTAAAAACTGCTTGTCTGCGTTTAAATAATGGTTAATATGCAGTTTGCATTTTCTTATGAGAGAATGATCCAAACCTGAATGTTATTGTGTAAATAGACTTACCTTTGTAAAATAAAGCAATTTTGCCTATAAGGACTCATTTGCACGAAATTGTCGTGAAGCATGTAAAAACTGCTTGTCTGCGTGAAAATGATAGTAAATATGCAGTTTGCATTTTATTATGAGAGAATGATCCAAACCTGAATATTATAGTGTAAATAGACTTACCCTCATGAAATAAAGCAATTTTGCCTATAAAGACTCATTTGCACCTAATTGTCGTAAAGCATGTAAAAACTGCTTGTCTGCGTTTAAATAATGGTTAATATGCAGTTTGCATTTTCTTATGAGAGAATGATCCAAACCTGAATGTTATAGTGTAAATAGACTTACCCTCATAAAATAAAGCAATTTTGCCTATAAAGACTCATTTGCACCTAATTGTCATAAAGCATGTAAAAGCTGCTTGTATGCGTTAAAATTATAGTAAATATGCAGTTTGCATTTTCTTATGAGAGAATGATCCAAACCTGAATGTTATAGTGTAAATAGTCTTACCCTCTTGAAATAAAGCAATTTTGCCTATAAGGAGTCATTTGCACCTATTTGTCATAAAGCTTGTAAAAACTGCTTGTATGCGTTAAAATAATAGTTAATATGCAGTTTGCATTTTCTTATGAGAGAATGATCTAAACCTGAATGTTATAGTTTAAGTAAACTTACCTTTGTAAAATAAAGCAATTTTGCCTATATAGACTCATTTGCCCCTAATTGTCATAAAGCATGTAAAAACTGCTTGTATGCGTTAAAATTATAGTAAATATGCAGTTTGCATTTTCTTATGAGAGAATGATCCAAACCTGAATGTTATAGTGTAAATAGTCTTACCCTCTTGAAATAAAGCAATTTTGCCTATAAGGAGTCATTTGCACCTAATTGTCATAAAGCTTGTAAAAACTGCTTGTATGCGTTAAAATAATAGTTAATATGCAGTTTGCATTTTCTTATGAGAGAATGATCTAAACCTGAATGTTATAGTTTAAGTAAACTTACCTTTGTAAAATAAAGCAATTTTGCCTATATAGACTCATTTGCCCCTAATTGTCATAAAGCATGTAAAAACTGCTTGTATGCGTTAAAATAATGCTTAATATGCAGTTTGCATTTTCTTATGAGAGAATGATCCAAACCTGAATGTTATAGTGTAAATAGACTTCCCTTTGTAAAATAAAGCAATTTTGCCTATAAGGACTCATTTGCACGCAATTGTCGTGAAGCATGTAAAAACTGCTTGTATGCGTTAAAATAATGGTTAATATGCAGTTTGCATTTTCTTATGAGAGAATGATCCAAACCTGAATGTTATAGTGTAAATAGACTTACCTTCATGAAATAAAGCAATTTTGCCTATAAGGACTCATTTGTCCTTAATTGTCATAAAGTATGTAAAAACTGCTTGTATGCGTTAAAATAATGGTTAATATGCAGATTGCATTTTCTTATGAGAGAATGATCCAAACCTTAATGTTATAGTGTAAATAGACTTACCGTTGTAAAATAAAGCAATTTTGCCTACAAGGACTCATTTGCACGCAATTGTCGTAAAGCATGTAAAAACTGCTTGTTTGCGTTAAAATAATGGTTAATATGCAGTTTGCATTTTCTTATGAGAGAATGATCCAAACCTGAATGTTATAGTGTAAATAGACTTACCTTCATGAAATAAAGCAATTTTGCCTATAAGGACTCATTTGCCCTTAATTGTCATAAAGCATGTAAAAACTGCTTGTCTGCGTTAAAATAATGGTTAATATGCAGTTTGCATTTTCTTCTGAGAGAATGATCCAAACCTAAATGTTATAGTGTAAATAGACTTACCTAAGGAAATAAAGCAATTTTGCCTATAGGGACTCATTTGCCCCTAATTGTCATAAAGCATGTAAAAACTGCTTGTCAGCGTTAAAATAATTGTTAATATGCAGTTTGCATTTTCTTATGAGAGAATGATCCAAACCTGAATGTTATAGTGTAAATAGACTTACCTTCATGTAATAAAGCAATTTTGCCTATAAGGACTCATTTGTCCCTAATTGTCATAACGCATGTAAAAACTGCTTGTATGCGTTAAAATAATAGTTAATATGCAGTTTGCATTTTCTTATGAGAGAATGATCTAAACCTGAATGTTATAGTTTAAGTAAACTTACCTTTGTAAAATAAAGCAATTTTGCCTATATAGACTCATTTGCCCCTAATTGTCATAAAGCATGTAAAAACTGCTTGTCTGCGTTTAAATAATGGTTAATATATAGTTTGCATTTTCTTATGAGAGAATGATCCAAACCTAAATGTTATAGTGTTGATAGATTTACCTTCATGAAATAAAGCAATTTTGCCTATAGGGACTCATTTGCCCCTAGTTATCATAAAGCATGTAAAAACTGCTTGTCAGCGTTAAAATAAAGGTTAATATGCAGTTTGCATTTTCTTATGAGAGAATGATCCAAACCTGAATGTTATAGTGTAAATAGACTTACCTTCATGAAATAAAGCAATTTTGCCTATAAGGACTCATTTGCCCCTAATTGTCATAAAGCATGTAAAAACTGCTTGTATGCGTTAAAATAATGTATAATATGCAGTTTGCATTTTCTTATGAGAGAATGATCCAAACCTGAATGTTATAGTGAAAATAGACTTACCTTTGTAAAATAAAGCAATTTTGCCTATAAGGACTCATTTGCACGCAATTGTCGTGAAGCATGTAAAAACTGCTTGTCTGCGTTAAAATAATGGTTAATATGCAGTTTGCATTTTCTTATGAGAGAATGATCCAAACCTAAATGTTATAGTGTAAATAGACTTACCCTCATGAAATAAAGCAATTTTGCCTATAAAGACTCATTTGCACCTAATTGTCATTGAGCATGTAAAAACTGCTTGTATGCGTTAAAATGATAGTAAATATGCGGTTTGCATTTTCTTATGAGAGAATGATCCAAACCTGAATGTTATAGTGTAAATAGTCTTACCCTCTTGTAATAAAGCAATTTTGCCTATAAGGAGTCATTTGCACCTAATTGTCATAAAGCTTGTAAAAACTGCTTGTATGCGTTAAAATAATAGTTAATATGCAGTTTGCATTTTCTTAGGAGAGAATGATCTAAACCTGAATGTTATAGTTTAAGTAAACTAACCTTTGTAAAATAAAGCAATTTTGCCTATATAGACTCATTTGCCCCTAATTGTCATAAAGCATGTAAAAACTGCATGTATGCGTTAAAATAATGGTTAATATGCAGTTTGCATTTTCTTATGAGAGAATGATCCAAACCAGAATGTTTTAGTGTAAATAGACTTACCTTTGTAAAATAAAGCAATTTTGCCTATAAGGACTCATTTGCACGCAATTGTCGTAAAGCATGTAAAAACTGCTTGTCTGCGTGAAAATGATAGTAAATATGCAGTTTGCATTTTCTTATGAGAGAATGATCCAGACCTGAATGTTATAGTGTAAATAGACTTACCCTCATGAAATAAAGCAATTTTGCCTATAAAGACTCATTTGCACCTAATTGTCGTAAAGCATGTAAAAACTGCTTGTCTGCGTTTAAATAATGGTTAATATGCAGTTTGCATTTTCTTATGAGATCCAAACCTGAATGTTATAGTGTAAATAGACTTACCCTCATGAAATAAAGCAATTTTGCCTATAAAGACTCATTTGTACCTAATTGTCGTAAAGTATGTTAAAACTGCTTGTATGCGTTAAAATAATGGTTAATATGCAGTTTGCATTTTCTTATGAGAGAATGATCCAAACCTGAATGTTATAGTGTTAATAGACTTACCTTCATGAAATAAAGCAATTTTGCCTATAAGGACTCATTTGCCCCTAATTGTCATAAAGCATGTAAAAACTGCTTGTCTGCGTTAAAATAATGGTTAATATGCAGTTTGCATTTTCTTATGAGAAAATGATCCAAACCTGAATGTTATAGTGAAAGTAGACTAACCTTTGTGAAATAAAACAATTTTGCCTTTAGGGACTTATTTCCACTTAATTGTCGTAAAACATGTGAAAACTGCTTGTCTGCGTGAAAATGATAGTAAATATGCAGTTTGCATTTTCTTATGAGAGAATGATCCAAAACTGAATGTTATAGTGTAAATAGACTAACCCTCATGAAATAAAGCACTTTTGCCTATAAGGACTCATTTGCACTTAATTGTCGTAAAGCATGTAAAAACTGCTTGTCAGCGTTAAAATAATTGTTAATATGCAGTTTGCATTTTCTTATGAGAGAATGATCCAAACCTGAATGTTATAGTGTAAATAGACTTACCATCATGAAATAAAGCAATTTTGCCCGTAAGGACTCATTTGCACCTAATTGTCATAAAGCTTGTAAAAACTGCTTGTATGCGTTAATGATTAGTTAATATGCAGTTTGCATTTTCTTATAAGAGAATGATCTAAACCTGAATGTTATAGTTTAAAAAAACTTACCTTTGTAAAATAAAGCAATTTTGCCTATATAGACATATTTGCCCCTAATTGTCATTAAGCATGTAAAAACTGCTTGTCAGCGTTAAAATAATTGTTAATATGCAGTTTGCATTTTCTTATGAGAGAATGATCTAAACCTGAATGTTATAGTTTAAAAAAACTTACCTTTGTAAAATAAAGCAATTTTGCCTATAAGGACTCATTTGCACGCAATTGTCGTGAAGCATGTAAAAACTGCTTGTCTGCGTGAAAATGATAGTAAATATGCAGTTTGCATTTTATTATGAGAGAATGATCCAAACCTGAATATTATAGTGTAAATAGACTTACCCTCATGAAATAAAGCAATTTTGCCTATAAAGACTCATTTGCACCTAATTGTCGTAAAGCATGTAAAAACTGCTTGTCTGCGTTTAAATAATGGTTAATATGCAGTTTGCATTTTCTTATGAGAGAATGATCCAAACCTGAATGTATAGTGAAAATAGACTTACCTTTGTAAAATAAAGCAATTTTGCCTATAAGGACTCATTTGCACGCAATTGTCGTGAAGCATGTAAAAACTGTTTGTCTGCGTTAAAATAATGGTTAATATGCAGTTTGCATTTTCTTATGAGAGAATGATCCAAACCTGAATGTTATAGTGTAAATAGACTTACCCTCATGAAATAAAGCAATTTTGCCTATAAAGACTCATTTGCACCTAATTGTCGTAAAGCATGTAAAAACTGCTTGTCTGCGTTTAAATAATGGTTAATATGCAGTTTGCATTTTCTTATGAGAGAATGATCCAAACCTGAATGTTATTGTGTAAATAGACTTACCTTTGTAAAATAAAGCAATTTTGCCTATAAGGACTCATTTGCACGAAATTGTCGTGAAGCATGTAAAAACTGCTTGTCTGCGTGAAAATGATAGTAAATATGCAGTTTGCATTTTATTATGAGAGAATGATCCAAACCTGAATATTATAGTGTAAATAGACTTACCCTCATGAAATAAAGCAATTTTGCCTATAAAGACTCATTTGCACCTAATTGTCGTAAAGCATGTAAAAACTGCTTGTCTGCGTTTAAATAATGGTTAATATGCAGTTTGCATTTTCTTATGAGAGAATGATCCAAACCTGAATGTTATAGTGTAAATAGACTTACCCTCATAAAATAAAGCAATTTTGCCTATAAAGACTCATTTGCACCTAATTGTCATAAAGCATGTAAAAGCTGCTTGTATGCGTTAAAATTATAGTAAATATGCAGTTTGCATTTTCTTATGAGAGAATGATCCAAACCTGAATGTTATAGTGTAAATAGTCTTACCCTCTTGAAATAAAGCAATTTTGCCTATAAGGAGTCATTTGCACCTATTTGTCATAAAGCTTGTAAAAACTGCTTGTATGCGTTAAAATAATAGTTAATATGCAGTTTGCATTTTCTTATGAGAGAATGATCTAAACCTGAATGTTATAGTTTAGGTAAACTTACCTTTGTAAAATAAAGCAATTTTGCCTATATAGACTCATTTGCCCCTAATTGTCATAAAGCATGTAAAAACTGCTTGTATGCGTTAAAATTATAGTAAATATGCAGTTTGCATTTTCTTATGAGAGAATGATCCAAACCTGAATGTTATAGTGTAAATAGTCTTACCCTCTTGAAATAAAGCAATTTTGCCTATAAGGAGTCATTTGCACCTAATTGTCATAAAGCTTGTAAAAACTGCTTGTATGCGTTAAAATAATAGTTAATATGCAGTTTGCATTTTCTTATGAGAGAATGATCTAAACCTGAATGTTATAGTTTAAGTAAACTTACCTTTGTAAAATAAAGCAATTTTGCCTATATAGACTCATTTGCCCCTAATTGTCATAAAGCATGTAAAAACTGCTTGTATGCGTTAAAATAATGCTTAATATGCAGTTTGCATTTTCTTATGAGAGAATGATCCAAACCTGAATGTTATAGTGTAAATAGACTTCCCTTTGTAAAATAAAGCAATTTTGCCTATAAGGACTCATTTGCACGCAATTGTCGTGAAGCATGTAAAAACTGCTTGTATGCGTTAAAATAATGGTTAATATGCAGTTTGCATTTTCTTATGAGAGAATGATCCAAACCTGAATGTTATAGTGTAAATAGACTTACCTTCATGAAATAAAGCAATTTTGCCTATAAGGACTCATTTGTCCTTAATTGTCATAAAGTATGTAAAAACTGCTTGTATGCGTTAAAATAATGGTTAATATGCAGATTGCATTTTCTTATGAGAGAATGATCCAAACCTTAATGTTATAGTGTAAATAGACTTACCGTTGTAAAATAAAGCAATTTTGCCTACAAGGACTCATTTGCACGCAATTGTCGTAAAGCATGTAAAAACTGCTTGTTTGCGTTAAAATAATGGTTAATATGCAGTTTGCATTTTCTTATGAGAAAATGATCCAAACCTGAATGTTATAGTGAAAGTAGTTAACCTTTGTAAATATAATACAATTTTGCCTTTAGGGACTTATTTCCACCTAATTGTCGTAAAACATGTGAAAACTGCTTGTCTGCGTGAAAATGATAGTAAATATGCAGTTTGCATTTTCTTATGAGAGAATGATCTAAAACTGAATGTTATAGTGTAAATAGACTTACCCTCATGAAATAAAGCACTTTTGCCTATAAGGACTCATTTGCACCTAATTGTCGCAAAGCATGTAAAAACTGCTTGTCAGCGTTAAAATAATTGTTAATATGCAGTTTGCATTTTCTTATGAGAGAATGATCTAAACCTGAATGTTATAGTTTAAAAAAACTTACCTTTGTAAAATAAAGCAATTTTGCCTATATAGACTCATTTGCCCCTAATTGTCATAAAGCATGTAAAAACTGCTTGTATGCGTTAAAATAATGGTTAATATGCAGTTTGCATTTTCTTATGAGAGAATGATCCAAACCTGAATGTTATTGTGTAAATAGACTTACCTTTGTAAAATAAAGCAATTTTGCCTATAAGGACTCATTTGCACGAAATTGTCGTGAAGCATGTAAAAACTGCTTGTCTGCGTGAAAATGATAGTAAATATGCAGTTTGCATTTTATTATGAGAGAATGATCCAAACCTGAATATTATAGTGTAAATAGACTTACCCTCATGAAATAAACCAATTTTGCCTATAAAGACTCATTTGCACCTAATTGTCGTAAAGCATGTAAAAACTGCTTGTCTGCGTTTAAATAATGGTTAATATGCAGTTTGCATTTTCTTATGAGAGAAAGATCCAAACCTGAATGTTATAGTGTAAACAGACTTACCTTCATGAAATAAAGCAATTTTGCCTATAAAGACTCATTTGCACCTAATTGTCATAAAGCATGTAAAAACTGCTTGTATGCGTTAAAATGATAGTAAATATGCAGTTTATATTTTCTTATGAGAGAATGATCCAAACCTGAATGTTATAGTGTAAATAAACTTACCCTCATGAAATAAAGCAATTTTGCCGATAAAGACTCATTTGCACCTAATTGTCGTAAAGCATGTAAATCCTGCTTGTCTGCGTTTAAATAATGGTTAATATGCAGTTTGCATTTTCTTATGAGAGAATGATCCAAACCTGAATGTTATAGTGTAAATAGACTTACCTTCATGAAATAAAGCAATTTTGCCTATAAGGACTCATTTGCCCTTAATTGTCATAAAGCATGTAAAAACTGCTTGTCTGCGTTAAAATAATGGTTAATATGCAGTTTGCATTTTCTTCTGAGAGAATGATCCAAACCTAAATGTTATAGTGTAAATAGACTTACCTAAGGAAATAAAGCAATTTTGCCTATAGGGACTCATTTGCCCCTAATTGTCATAAAGCATGTAAAAACTGCTTGTCAGCGTTAAAATAATTGTTAATATGCAGTTTGCATTTTCTTATGAGAGAATGATCCAAACCTGAATGTTATAGTGTAAATAGTCTTACCCTCTTGAAATAAAGCAATTTTGCCTATAAGGAGTCATTTGCACCTAATTGTCATAAAGCTTGTAAAAACTGCTTGTATGCGTTAAAATAATAGTTAATATGCAGTTTGCATTTTCTTATGAGAGAATGATCTAAACCTGAATGTTATAGTTTAAGTAAACTTACCTTTGTAAAATAAAGCAATTTTGCCTATATAGACTCATTTGCCCCTAATTGTCATAAAGCATGTAAAAACTGCTTGTATGCGTTAAAATAATGCTTAATATGCAGTTTGCATTTTCTTATGAGAGAATGATCCAAACCTGAATGTTATAGTGTAAATAGACTTACCTTTGTAAAATAAAGCAATTTTGCCTATAAGGACTCATTTGCACGCAATTGTCGTGAAACATGTAAAAACTGCTTGTCTGCGTGAAAATGATAGTAAATATGCAGTTTGCATTTTCTTATGAGAGAATGATCCAAACCTGAATGTTATAGTGTAAATAGACTTACCCTCATGAAATAAAGCAATTTTGCCTATAAAGACTCATTTGCACCTAATTGTCGTAATGCATGTAAAAACTGCTTGTATGCGTTAAAATAATGGTTAATATGCAGTTTGCATTTTCTTATGAGAGAATGATCCAAACCTGAATGTTATTGTGTAAATAGACTTACCTTTGTAAAATAAAGCAATTTTGCCTTTAAGGACTCATTTGCACGAAATTGTCGTGAAGCATGTAAAAACTGCTTGTCTGCGTGAAAATGATAGTAAATATGCAGTTTGCATTTTATTATGAGAGAATGATCCAAACCTGAATATTATAGTGTAAATAGACTTACCCTCATGAAATAAAGCAATTTTGCCTATAAAGACTCATTTGCACCTAATTGTCGTAATGCATGTAAAAACTGCTTGTATGCGTTAAAATAATGGTTAATATGCAGTTTGCATTTTCTTATGAGAGAATGATCCAAACCTGAATGTTATAGTGTAAATAGACTTACCTTTGTAAAATAAAGCAATTTTGCCTAAAAGGACTCATTTGCACGCAATTGTCGTGAAGCATGTAAAAACTGCTTGTCTGCGTGAAAATGATAGTAAATATGAAGTTTGCATTTTCTTATGAGAGAAAGATCCAAACCTGAATGTTATAGTGTAAATAGACTTACCTTCATGAAATAAAGCAATTTTCCCTATAAGGACTCATTTGCCCCTTATTGTCATAAAGCATGTAAAAACTGCTTGTATGCGTTAAAATAATGGTTAATATGCAGTTTGCATTTTTTTATGAGAGAATGATCCAAACCTGAATGTAATAGTGTAAATAGACTTACCTTTGTAAAATAAAGCAATTTTGCCTATAAAGACTCATTTGCACCTAATTGTCATAAAGCATGTAAAAACTGCTTGTATGCGTTAAAATGATAGTAAATATGCAGTTAGCATTTTCTTATGAGAGAATGACCCAAACCTGAATGTTATAGTGTAAATAGACTTACCCTCATCAAATAAAGCAATTTTGCCTATAAAGACTCATTTGCACCTAATTGTCATAAAGCATGTAAAAACTGCTTGTATGCGTTAAAATAATAAATAATATGCAGTTTGCATTTTCTTATGAGAGAATGATCCAAACCTGAATGTTATAGTGTAAATAGACTTCCCTTTGTAAAATAAAGCAATTTTGCCTATAAGGACTCATTTGCACGCAATTGTCGTGAAGCATGTAAAAACTGCTTGTATGCGTTAAAATAATGGTTAATATGCAGTTTGCATTTTCTTATGAGAGAATGATCCAAACCTGAATGTTATAGTGTAAATAGACTTACCTTCATGAAATAAAGCAATTTTGCCTATAAGGACTCATTTGTCCTTAATTGTCATAAAGTATGTAAAAACTGCTTGTATGCGTTAAAATAATGGTTAATATGCAGATTGCATTTTCTTATGAGAGAATGATCCAAACCTTAATGTTATAGTGTAAATAGACTTACCGTTGTAAAATAAAGCAATTTTGCCTACAAGGACTCATTTGCACGCAATTGTCGTAAAGCATGTAAAAACTGCTTGTTTGCGTTAAAATAATGGTTAATATGCAGTTTGCATTTTCTTATGAGAAAATGATCCAAACCTGAATGTTATAGTGAAAGTAGTTAACCTTTGTAAATATAATACAATTTTGCTTTTAGGGACTTATTTCCACCTAATTGTCGTAAAACATGTGAAAACTGCTTGTCTGCGTGAAAATGATAGTAAATATGCAGTTTGCATTTTCTTATGAGAGAATGATCCAAAACTGAATGTTATAGTCTAAATAGACTTACCCTCATGAAATAAAGCACTTTTGCCTATAAGGACTCATTTGCACCTAATTGTCGCAAAGCATGTAAAAACTGCCTGTCAGCGTTAAAATAATTGTTAATATGCAGTTTGCATTTTCTTATGAGAGAATGATCTAAACCTGAATGTTATAGTTTAAAAAAACTTACCTTTGTAAAATAAAGCAATTTTGCCTATATAGACTCATTTGCCCCTAATTGTCATAAAGCATGTAAAAACTGCTTGTATGCGTTAAAATAATGGTTAATATGCAGTTTGCATTTTCTTATGAGAGAATGATCCAAACCTGAATGTTATTGTGTAAATAGACTTACCTTTGTAAAATAAAGCAATTTTGCCTATAAGGACTCATTTGCACGAAATTGTCGTGAAGCATGTAAAAACTGCTTGTCTGCGTGAAAATGATAGTAAATATGCAGTTTGCATTTTATTATGAGAGAATGATCCAAACCTGAATATTATAGTGTAAATAGACTTACCCTCATGAAATAAACCAATTTTGCCTATAAAGACTCATTTGCACCTGATTGTCGTAAAGCATGTAAAAACTGCTTGTCTGCGTTTAAATAATGGTTAATATGCAGTTTGCATTTTCTTATGAGAGAAAGATCCAAACCTGAATGTTATAGTGTAAACAGACTTACCTTCATGAAATAAAGCAATTTTGCCTATAAAGACTCATTTGCACCTAATTGTCATAAAGCATGTAAAAACTGCTTGTATGCGTTAAAATGATAGTAAATATGCAGTTTATATTTTCTTATGAGAGAATGATCCAAACCTGAATGTTATAGTGTAAATAAACTTACCCTCATGAAATAAAGCAATTTTGCCGATAAAGACTCATATGCACCTAATTGTCGTAAAGCATGTAAATCCTGCTTGTCTGCGTTTAAATAATGGTTAATATGCAGTTTGCATTTTCTTATGAGAGAATGATCCAAACCTGAATGTTATAGTGTAAATAGACTTACCTTCATGAAATAAAGCAATTTTGCCTATAAGGACTCATTTGCCCTTAATTGTCATAAAGCATGTAAAAACTGCTTGTCTGCGTTAAAATAATGGTTAATATGCAGTTTGCATTTTCTTCTGAGAGAATGATCCAAACCTAAATGTTATAGTGTAAATAGACTTACCTAAGGAAATAAAGCAATTTTGCCTATAGGGACTTATTTGCCCCTAATTGTCATAAAGCATGTAAAAACTGCTTGTCAGCGTTAAAATAATTGTTAATATGCAGTTTGCATTTTCTTATGAGAGAATGATCCAAACCTGAATGTTATAGTGTAAATAGACTTACCTTCATGTAATAAAGCAATTTTGCCTATAAGGACTCATTTGTCCCTAATTGTCATAACGCATGTAAAAACTGCTTGTATGCGTTAAAATAATAGTTAATATGCAGTTTGCATTTTCTTATGAGAGAATGATCTAAACCTGAATGTTATAGTTTAAGTAAACTTACCTTTGTAAAATAAAGCAATTTTGCCTATATAGACTCATTTGCCCCTAATTGTCATAAAGCATGTAAAAACTGCTTGTCTGCGTTTAAATAATGGTTAATATATAGTTTGCATTTTCTTATGAGAGAATGATCCAAACCTAAATGTTATAGTGTTGATAGATTTACCTTCATGAAATAAAGCAATTTTGCCTATAGGGACTCATTTGCCCCTAGTTATCATAAAGCATGTAAAAACTGCTTGTCAGCGTTAAAATAAAGGTTAATATGCAGTTTGCATTTTCTTATGAGAGAATGATCCAAACCTGAATGTTATAGTGTAAATAGACTTACCTTCATGAAATAAAGCAATTTTGCCTATAAGGACTCATTTGCCCCTAATTGTCATAAAGCATGTAAAAACTGCTTGTATGCGTTAAAATAATGTATAATATGCAGTTTGCATTTTCTTATGAGAGAATGATCCAAACCTGAATGTTATAGTGAAAATAGACTTACCTTTGTAAAATAAAGCAATTTTGCCTATAAGGACTCATTTGCACGCAATTGTCGTAAAGCATGTAAAAACTGCTTGTCTGCGTTAAAATAATGGTTAATATGCAGTTTGCATTTTCTTATGAGAGAATGATCCAAACCTAAATGTTATAGTGTAAATAGACTTACCCTCATGAAATAAAGCAATTTTGCCTATAAAGACTCATTTGCACCTAATTGTCATTGAGCATGTAAAAACTGCTTGTATGCGTTAAAATGATAGTAAATATGCGGTTTGCATTTTCTTATGAGAGAATGATCCAAACCTGAATGTTATAGTGTAAATAGTCTTACCCTCTTGTAATAAAGCAATTTTGCCTATAAGGAGTCATTTGCACCTAATTGTCATAAAGCTTGTAAAAACTGCTTGTATGCGTTAAAATAATAGTTAATATGCAGTTTGCATTTTCTTAGGAGAGAATGATCTAAACCTGAATGTTATAGTTTAAGTAAACTAACCTTTGTAAAATAAAGCAATTTTGCCTATATAGACTCATTTGCCCCTAATTGTCATAAAGCATGTAAAAACTGCATGTATGCGTTAAAATAATGGTTAATATGCAGTTTGCATTTTCTTATGAGAGAATGATCCAAACCAGAATGTTTTAGTGTAAATAGACTTACCTTTGTAAAATAAAGCAATTTTGCCTATAAGGACTCATTTGCACGCAATTGTCGTAAAGCATGTAAAAACTGCTTGTCTGCGTGAAAATGATAGTAAATATGCAGTTTGCATTTTCTTATGAGAGAATGATCCAGACCTGAATGTTATAGTGTAAATAGACTTACCCTCATGAAATAAAGCAATTTTGCCTATAAAGACTCATTTGCACCTAATTGTCGTAAAGCATGTAAAAACTGCTTGTCTGCGTTTAAATAATGGTTAATATGCAGTTTGCATTTTCTTATGAGATCCAAACCTGAATGTTATAGTGTAAATAGACTTACCCTCATGAAATAAAGCAATTTTGCCTATAAAGACTCATTTGTACCTAATTGTCGTAAAGTATGTTAAAACTGCTTGTATGCGTTAAAATAATGGTTAATATGCAGTTTGCATTTTCTTATGAGAGAATGATCCAAACCTGAATGTTATAGTGTTAATAGACTTACCTTCATGAAATAAAGCAATTTTGCCTATAAGGACTCATTTGCCCCTAATTGTCATAAAGCATGTAAAAACTGCTTGTCTGCGTTAAAATAATGGTTAATATGCAGTTTGCATTTTCTTATGAGAAAATGATCCAAACCTGAATGTTATAGTGAAAGTAGACTAACCTTTGTGAAATAAAACAATTTTGCCTTTAGGGACTTATTTCCACTTAATTGTCGTAAAACATGTGAAAACTGCTTGTCTGCGTGAAAATGATAGTAAATATGCAGTTTGCATTTTCTTATGAGAGAATGATCCAAAACTGAATGTTATAGTGTAAATAGACTAACCCTCATGAAATAAAGCACTTTTGCCTATAAGGACTCATTTGCACTTAATTGTCGTAAAGCATGTAAAAACTGCTTGTCAGCGTTAAAATAATTGTTAATATGCAGTTTGCATTTTCTTATGAGAGAATGATCCAAACCTGAATGTTATAGTGTAAATAGACTTACCATCATGAAATAAAGCAATTTTGCCCGTAAGGACTCATTTGCACCTAATTGTCATAAAGCTTGTAAAAACTGCTTGTATGCGTTAATGATTAGTTAATATGCAGTTTGCATTTTCTTATAAGAGAATGATCTAAACCTGAATGTTATAGTTTAAAAAAACTTACCTTTGTAAAATAAAGCAATTTTGCCTATATAGACATATTTGCCCCTAATTGTCATTAAGCATGTAAAAACTGCTTGTATGCGTGAAAATAATGGTTAATATGCAGTTTGCATTTTCTTATGAGAGAATGATCCAAACCTGAATGTTATAGTGTAAATAGACTTACCTTTGTAAAATAAAGCAATTTTGCCTATAAGGACTCATTTGCACGAAATTGTCGTGAAGCATGTAAAAACTGCTTGTCTGCGTGAAAATGATAGTAAATATGCAGTTTGCATTTTATTATGAGAGAATGATCCAAACCTGAATATTATAGTGTAAATAGACTTACCCTCATGAAATAAAGCAATTTTGCTTATAAAGACTCATTTGCACCTAATGGTCGTAAAGCATGTAAAAACTGCTTGTCTGCGTTTAAATAATGGTTAATATGCAGTTTGCATTTTCTTATGAGAGAATGATCCAAACCTGAATGTTATAGTGTAAATAGACTTACCCTCATGATATAAAGCAATTTTGCCTATAAAGACTCATTTGCACCTAATTGTCGTAAAGTATGTAAAAACTGCTTGTATGCGTTAAAATAATGGTTAATATGCAGTTTGCATTTTCTTATGAGAGAATGATCCAAACCTGCATGTTATAGTGTAAATAGACTTACATCATGAAATAAAGCAATTTTGCCTATAAGGACTCATTTGCCCCTAATTGTCATAAAGCATGTAAAAACTGCTTATCAGCGTTAAAATAATGGTTAATATGCAGTTTGCATTTTCTTATGAGAGAATGATCCAAACCTGAATGTTATAGTGTAAATAGACTTACCTTCATTAAATAAAGCAATTTTGCCTATAAGGACTCATTTGTCCCTAATTGTCATAACGCATGTAAAAACTGCTTGTATGCTTTAAAATAATGTATAATATGCAGTTTGCATTTTCTTATGAAAGAATGATCCAAACCTGAATGTTATAGTGAAAATAGACTTACCTTTGTAAAATAAAGCAATTTTGCCTATAAGGACTCATTTGCACGCAATTGTCGTGAAGCATGTAAAAACTGCTTGTCTGCGTTAAAATAATGGTTAATATACAGTTTGCATTTTCTTATGAGAGAATGATCCAAACCTGAATGTTATAGTTAAAATAGACTTACCCTCATGAAATAAAGCAATTTTGCCTATAAAGACTCATTTGCACCTAATTGTCATAAAGCATGTAAAAATTGCTTGTATGCGTTAAAATGATAGTAAATATGCAGTTTGCATTTTCTTATGAAAGAATGATATATACCTGAATGGTATAGTGTAAATAATCTTACCCTCTTGAAATAAAGCAATTTTGCCTATAAGGAGTCATTTGCACCTAATTGTCATAAAGCTTGTAAAAACTGCTTGTATGCGTTAAAATAATAGTTAATATGGAGTTTGCATTTTCTTATGAGAGAATGATCTAAACCTGAATGTTATAGTTTAAGTAAACTTACCTTTGTAAAATAAAGCAATTTTGCCTATATAGACTCATTTGCCCCTAATTGTATAAAGCATGTAAAAACTGCTTGTATGCGTTAAAATAATGGTTAATATGCAGTTTGCATTTTCTTATGAGAGAATGATCCAAACCTGAATGTTATAGTGTAAATAGACTTACCTTTGTAAAATAAAGCAATTTTGCCTATAAGGACTCATTTGCACGCAATTGTCGTGAAGCATGTATAAACTGCTTGTCTGCGTTTAAATAATGGTTAATATATAGTTTGCATTTTCTTATGAGAGAATGATCCAAACCTGAATGGTATAGTCTAAATAGACTTACCCTCATGAAATAAAGCAATTTTGCCTATAAAGACTCATTTGCACCTTATTGTCGTAAAGTATGTAAAAACTGCTTGTATGCGTTAAAATAATGGTTAATATGCAGTTGCATTTTCTTATGAGAGACGGATCCAAACCTGAATGTTATAGTGTAAATAGACTTACCTTCATGAAATAAAGCAATTTTGCCTATAAGGACTTATTTGCCCCGAATTGTCATAAAGCATGTAAAAACTGCTTGTCTGCGTTAAAATAATGGTTAATATGCAGTTTGCATTTTCTTATGAGAAAATGATCCAAACCTGAATGTTATAGTGAAAGTAGACTAACCTTTGTGAAATAAAACAATTTTGCCTTTAGGGACTTATTTCCACCTAATTGTCGTAAAACATGTGAAAACTGCTTGTCTGCGTGAAAATGATAGTAAATATGCAGTTTGCATTTTCTTATGAGAGAATGATCCAAAACTGAATGTTATAGTGTAAATAGACTTACCCTCATGAAATAAAGCACTTTTGCCTATAAGGACTCATTTGCACCTAATTGTCGTAAAGCATGTAAAAACTGCTTGTCAGCGTTAAAATAATTGTTAATATGCAGTTTGCATTTTCTTATGAGAGAATGATCCAAACCTGAATGTTATAGTGTAAATAGATTTACCTTCATGAAATAAAGCAATTTTGCCTATAAAGACTCATTTGCACCTAATTGTCATAAAGCATGTAAAAACTGCTTGTATGCGTTAAAATGATAGTAAATATGCAGTTTATATTTTCTTATGAGAGAATGATCCAAACCTGAATGTTATAGTGTAAATAGACTTACCCTCATGAAATAAAGCAATTTTGCCGATAAAGACTCATTTGCACCTAATTGTCGTAAAGCATGTAAAAACTGCTTGTCTGCGTTTAAATAATGGTTAATATGCAGTTTGCATTTTCTTATGAGAGAATGATCCAAACCTGAATGTTATAGTGTAAATAGTCTTACCCTCTTGAAATAAAGCAATTTTGCCTATAAGGAGTCATTTGCACCTAATTGTCATAAAGCTTGTAAAAACTGCTTGTATGCGTTAAAAAAATAGTTAATATGCAGTTTGCATTTTCTTATGCGAGAATGATCTAAACCTGAATGTTATAGTTTAAGTAAACTTACCTTTGTAAAATAAAGCAATTTTGCCTATATAGACTCATTTGCCCCTAATTGTCATAAAGCATGTAAAAACTGCTTGTATGCGTTAAAATAATGCTTAATATGCAGTTTGCATTTTCTTATGAGAGAATGATCCAAACCTGAATGTTATAGTGTAAATAGACTTACCTTTGTAAAATAAAGCAATTTTGCCTATAAGGACTCATTTGCACGCAATTGTCGTGAAGCATGTAAAAACTGCTTGTCTGCGTGAAAATGATAGTAAATATGCAGTTTGCATTTTCTTATGAGAGAATGATCCAAACCTGAATGTTATAGTGTAAATAGACTTACCCTCATGAAATAAAGCAATTTTGCCTATAAAGACTCATTTGCACCTAATTGTCGTAAAGCATGTAAAAACTGCTTGTATGCGTTAAAATAATAGTTAATATGCAGATTGCATTTTCTTATGAGAGAATGATCCAAACCTTAATGTTATAGTGTAAATAGACTTACCGTTGTAAAATAAAGCAATTTTGCCTACAAGGACTCATTTGCACGCAATTGTCGTGAAGCATGTAAAAACTGCTTGTTTGCGTTAAAATAATGGTTAATATGCAGTTTGCATTTTCTTATGAGAAAATGATCCAAACCTGAATGTTATAGTGAAAGTAGTTAACCTTTGTAAATATAATACAATTTTGCCTTTAGGGACTTATTTCCACCTAATTGTCGTAAAACATGTGAAAACTGCTTGTCTGCGTGAAAATGATAGTAAAGATGCAGTTTGCATTTTCTTATGTGAGAATGATCTAAAACTGAATGTTATAGTGTAAATAGACTTACCCTCATGAAATAAAGCACTTTTGCCTATAAGGACTCATTTGCACCTAATTGTCGTAAAGCATGTTAAAACTGCTTGTCAGCGTTAAAATAATTGTTTATATGCAGTTTGCATTTTCTTATGAGAGAATGATCCAAACCTGAATGTTATAGTGTAAATAGATTTACCTTCATGAAATAAAGCAATTTTGCCTATAGGGACTCATTTGCCCCTAATTGTCATAAAGCATGTAAAAACTGCTTGTCAGCGTTAAAATGATAGTAAATATGCAGTTTATATTTTCTTATGAGAGAATGATCCAAACCTGAATGTTATAGTGTAAATAGACTTACCATCATGAAATAAAGCAATTTTGCCTGTAAGGACTCATTTGCACCTAATTGTCATAAAGCTTGTAAAAACTGCTTGTATGCGTTAAATAATAGTTAATATGCAGTTTGCATTTTCTTATGAAAGAATGATCCAAACCTGAATGGTATAGTGTAAATAGTCTTACCCTCTTGAAATAAAGCAATTTTGCCTATAAGGAGTCATTTGCACCTAATTGTCATAAAGCTTGTAAAAACTGCTTGTATGCGTTAAAATAATAGTTAATATGCAGTTTGCATTTTCTTATGAGAGAATGATCTAAACCTGAATGTTATAGTTTAAGTAAACTTACCTTTGTAAAATAAAGCAATTTTGCCTATATAGACTCATTTGCCCCTAATTGTCATAAAGCATGTAAAAACTGCTTGTCTGCGTTTAAATAATGGTTAATATATAGTTTGCATTTTCTTATGAGAGAATGATCCAAACCTGAATGGTATAGTCTAAATAGACTTACCCTCATGAAATAAAGCAATTTTGCCTATAAAGACTCATTTGCCCCTAATTGTCATAAAGCATGTAAAAACTGCTTGTATGCGTTAAAATAATGTATAATATGCAGTTTAAATTTTCTTATGAGAGAAGGATCCAAACCTGAATGTTATAGTGAAAATAGACTTACCTTTGTAAAATAAAGCAATTTTGCCTATAAGGACTCATTTGCACGCAATTGTCGTGAAGCATGTAAAAACTGCTTGTCTGCGTTAAAATAATGGATAATATGCAGTTTGCATTTTCTTATGAGAGAATGATCCAAACCTGAATGTTATAGTGTAAATAGACTTACCCTCATGAAATAAAGCAATTTTGCCTATAAAGACTCATTTGCACCTAATTGTCATAAAGCATGTAAAAACTGCTTGTATGCGTTAAAATGATAGTAAATATGCAGTTTGCATTTTCTTATGAGAGAATGATCCAAACCTGAATGTTATAGTGTAAATAGTCTTACCCTCTTGTAATAAAGCAATTTTGCCTATAAGGAGTCATTTGCACCTAATTGTCATAAAGCTTGTAAAAACTGCTTGTATGCGTTAAAATAATAGTTAATATGCAGTTTGCATTTTCTTAGGAGAGAATGATCTAAACCTGAATGTTATAGTTTAAGTAAACTAACCTTTGTAAAATAAAGCAATTTTGCCTATATAGACTCATTTGCCCCTAATTGTCATAAAGCATGTAAAAACTGCATGTATGCGTTAAAATAATGGTTAATATGCAGTTTGCATTTTCTTATGAGAGAATGATCCAAACCAGAATGTTATAGTGTAAATAGACTTACCTTTGTAAAATAAAGCAATTTTGCCTATAAGGACTCATTTGCACGCAATTGTCGTGAAGCATGTAAAAACTGCTTGTCTGCGTGAAAATGATAGTAAATATGCAGTTTGCATTTTCTTATGAGAGAATGATCCAAACCTAAATGTTATAGTGTAAATAGACTTACCCTAATGAAATAAAGCAATTTTGCCTATAAAGACTCATTTGCACCTAATTGTCGTAAAGCATGTAAAAACTGCTTGTCTGCGTTTAAATAATGGTTAATATGCAGTTTGCATTTTCTTATGAGATCCAAACCTGAATGTTATAGTGTAAATAGACTTACCCTCATGAAATAAAGCAATTTTGCCTATAAAGACTCATTTGTACCTAATTGTCGTAAAGTATGTTAAAACTGCTTGTATGCGTTAAAATAATGGTTAATATGCAGTTTGCATTTTCTTATGAGAGAATGATCCAAACCTGAATGTTATAGTGTAAATAGACTTACCTTCATGAAATAAAGCAATTTTGCCTATAAGGACTCATTTGCCCCTAATTGTCATAAAGCATGTAAAAACTGCTTGTCTGCGTTAAAATAATGGTTAATATGCAGTTTGCATTTTCTTATGAGAAAATGATCCAAACCTGAATGGTATAGTGAAAGTAGACTAACCTTTGTGAATAGTTCAATCAACGAAGACCAAAAACTGCCAAATAGGGGAAATAATTCGTGTAAAAGCGATTTTTGGCATAGTTGTAGGGGAGGGTGTCTGAAGCAACATACTCAAAGTACTGATGGATGGGGGTGGAGCTAAGGGGTGGGGGGTGGCGTTAAGGTCCCCTTTTAAAGTTTTTATTATTTATCTCGTAAACGGTGGCTCAAAACAAAAAAAAATTTTTACTCAAGCAATCTACATAAAATTCTCTACAAAAAAGGTCCTGTACACTTTTTCGCTGGGATTAATATTTAACGAGATATCAAAGAAGAAAAGTTAATTATGCTCAATTCTCGCGTTTTTACGTATTGGTTCAAACTGCTGGCGCACACGGCACGTTTCTGTAGCGTCGTCGGGTGCAAGGGACTGGCGCCAGAGGTGGTACAAACTGTTATTTTTTAATAACAGTTCCGTTCCGTTCCTGTTCCGCTTACGGAACAGTTCCAAAAACCTGTTACTTTTTAACAGTTCCAACGTTGGAACCTTGACATTCTCGGAATAGCTAGTAACATGCAACTTATAAAAATTTCAAATTATGAAATGTGTATGATTTGTATTTTTTCGTGAATTAATTCTATTATTCAAGTTTAATAATTTAAGGTACCTAATTATTAAAAATATACTTTTACAGAATGTAAGTAACAGTTGTTCTGCAGAATGCTTATACTATGACAAAATCAAATAATATTATTTCACCACAGTTCAATATTATTCGCGTATGTAATATAAAATTAATAAGCCGTCCAGTTTTGTCTGAAACTTTGCGACGCATGTTAATGTGATGGTGTGATACTAAAATCGACTTTACGTACAATGTACGCTAGGCGTAGGTGAAGAGCATAACTGTTGCAGTTTGCAAAGTAGGTACAATAATAATTGACAACGGGAACGGAGAATGTTTATTTTATGCAGAAGAACGCCCGTTATGTTATTCGGAACAGTCGAAGCAATGGAACAGCCCGGAACAGGTATTTTATTATACTGACAACTGTTCCAATCTGTTCCTCGTTTGAAACCGTTCCAAAATAACTGTTCCTAGTATTTTGTATCATCTCTCACTGGCGGCAAGGTCACCGCCAACCAATCACGACGCACACGTGGAGTATGAAATGGAACCCGTCCTCCAACGTTTCTACGATTTGCCATCAAAACATTACCTACTTCCAGAAACATTACGGTCCAAACTGTATGGTGGTTTTTGATGGTTACAGTGATGTCAACAGCACTAAACGAGCAGAGCAGAAATGACGAGGTCTGACTAAAACGTCGGTTGATATTAACTGTAACGAAAATACGATCATCACTGTTAAACAGGAGCATTTCCTCGACAACGAAAAAAATAAAACGAGGCTGATTCAGTTCCTCACCGAGAAAATGACAGCAGCAGGGATTGAAACAACTGTTGCAACAGGAGATGCTGATGGTACTATTGTCAGATGCGGGTTGGATAAGGCTGCCATTCATCCAACTGTTGTAATAGTTGGGGAAAATGTCGACTTGATAGTCCTCCTCATGGGATTGGCTCCACCAAATATTAACGTGTTCTTTATGAAACCAGGGCGTGGAAAGGTGGAAACCAAATTGTTTTCAGTGCGACAAATTCAACAGTTTCCACTTGCCAAGACAATTCTCCTTCTCCACAGCTTCTCCGGATGCGACACCACCACTGCAATCCATGGAAAGAGCAAAGTGGGAATTGCTAAGCTGTTCACGGATAAACCAGACCTGACCCAAAAAATCTCAGACATTTTTAATGAGCCTTCAACATCACCTGAGAGTATTGAACAGGCCGGCGAGAAACTGTTTCTGGCCATTTACAAAGCGTCTAAGCAGGAACAAAATCTAAATAAATTACGATACTCAGCTTTTTTGAAAGCATCAATGAATCCGAAATCAGATCAGGCCACTCTTCGTCCTACCAGAGAAGCTTAGAAGCAGCATTCGTTGAGAGTGTACCTACAGGTATCATTAACCACAGAAGTTGTCAAATATATTTTAAATATATATTTGAGCTAAATACTTACGTTGATCTTATTACATCTTTTACAGATACAACAATGGCTCAGCAAGCCCCTACCACCTACTCAATGGGGCTGGGCCAGAAGAGACGATGGCATTAAAGTCGGTGACAACAAACGATCCTGTGGCACCTGACTCCATACTCAACAGCATATTTTGCCGATGTAGAACTGGGTGTGGGGTGCGATGCGGCTGCCGGAAAGCAGGAATTGCCCGCTCCAGTGTTTGCGGGGTATACTCCAGCTCATGCACTAACGGAGCCCCAATCGAAAACACCGTCGACGATGATGTTGATGATGATATTATGTTAGATTTAGAAGATAATTGGAATTTTTTTAATACATGCCATACCTACTCAAAGAACTGTATCTTTATTTTATTATTGACCATCTTCTTTCCTTCACGGGTCATTCAATATTGATCCCACCGAAAAAGTGTACAGGACCTTTTTTGTAGAGAATTTTATGTAGATTGCTTGAGTAAAAAATTTTTTTTGTTATGAGCCACCGTTTACAAGATATATAAGAAAAACTTTAAAAGGGGACCTTAACGCCACCCCCCACCCCTTAGCTCCACCCCCATCCATCAGTACTTTGAGTATGTTGCTTCAGACACCATTCCCTACAACTATGCCAAAAATCGCTTTTACACGAATTATTTCCCCTATTTTTGCTTCTTTGAGTGAGCTAATAAAACAATTTTGCCTTTAGGGACTTATTTCCACTTAATTGTCGTAAAACATGTGAAAACTGCTTGTCTGCGTGAAAATGATAGTAAATATGCAGTTTGCATTTTCTTATGAGAGAATGATCCAAGACTGAATGTTATAGTGTAAATAGACTAACCCTCATGAAATAAAGCACTTTTGCCTATAAGGACTCATTTGCACTTAATTGTCGTAAAGCATGTAAAAACTGCTTGTCAGCGTTAAAATAATTGTTAATATGCAGTTTGCATTTTCTTATGAGAGAATGATCCAAACCTGAATGTTATAGTGTAAATAGATTAACCTTCATGAAATAAAGCAATTTTGCCTATAAAGACTCATTCGCACCTAATTGTCATAAAGCATGTAAAAACTGCTTGTATGCGTTAAAATGATAGTAAATATGCAGTTTATATTTTCCAATGAGAGAATGATCCAAACCTGAATGTTATAGTGTAAATAGACTTACCATCATGAAATAAAGCAATTTTGCCCGTAAGGACTCATTTGCACCTAATTGTCATAAAGCTTGTAAAAACTGCTTGTATGCGTTAAATATTAGTTAATATGCAGTTTGCATTTTCTTATAAGAGAATGATCTAAACCTGAATGTTATAGTTTAAAAAAACTTACCTTTGTAAAATAAAGCAATTTTGCCTATATAGACATATTTGCCCCTAATTGTCATTAAGCATGTAAAAACTGCTTGTATGCGTTAAAATAATGGTTAATATGCAGTTTGCATTTTCTTATGAGAGAATGATCCAAACCTGAATGTTATAGTGTAAATAGACTTACCTTTGTAAAATAAAGCAATTTTGCCTATAAGGACTCATTTGCACAAAATTGTCGTGAAGCATGTAAAAACTGCTTGTCTGCGTGAAAATGATAGTAAATATGCAGTTTGCATTTTATTATGAGAGAATGATCCAAACCTGAATATTATAGTGTAAATAGACTTACCCTCATGAAATAAAGCAATTTTGCTTATAAAGACTCATTTGCACCTAATGGTCGTAAAGCATGTAAAAACTGCTTGTCTGCGTTTAAATAATGGTTAATATGCAGTTTGCATTTTCTTATGAGAGAATGATCCAAACCTGAATGTTATAGTGTAAATAGACTTACCCTCATGATATAAAGCAATTTTGCCTATAAAGACTCATTTGCACCTAATTGTCGTAAAGTATGTAAAAACTGCTTGTATGCGTTAAAATAATGGTTAATATGCAGTTTGCATTTTCTTATGAGAGAATGATCCAAACCTGCATGTTATAGTGTAAATAGACTTACATCATGAAATAAAGCAATTTTGCCTATAAGGACTCATTTGCCCCTAATTGTCATAAAGCATGTAAAAACTGCTTATCAGCGTTAAAATAATGGTTAATATGCAGTTTGCATTTTCTTATGAGAGAATGATCCAAACCTGAATGTTATAGTGTAAATAGACTTACCTTCATTAAATAAAGCAATTTTGCCTATAAGGACTCATTTGTCCCTAATTGTCATAACGCATGTAAAAACTGCTTGTATGCTTTAAAATAATGTATAATATGCAGTTTGCATTTTCTTATGAAAGAATGATCCAAACCTGAATGTTATAGTGAAAATAGACTTACCTTTGTAAAATAAAGCAATTTTGCCTATAAGGACTCATTTGCACGCAATTGTCGTGAAGCATGTAAAAACTGCTTGTCTGCGTTAAAATAATGGTTAATATACAGTTTGCATTTTCTTATGAGAGAATGATCCAAACCTGAATGTTATAGTGTAAATAGACTTACCCTCATGAAATAAAGCAATTTTGCCTATAAAGACTCATTTGCACCTAATTGTCATAAAGCATGTAAAAATTGCTTGTATGCGTTAAAATGATAGTAAATATGCAGTTTGCATTTTCTTATGAAAGAATGATATATACCTGAATGGTATAGTGTAAATAATCTTACCCTCTTGAAATGAAGCAATTTTGCCTATAAGGAGTCATTTGCACCTAATTGTCATAAAGCTTGTAAAAACTGCTTGTATGCGTTAAAATAATAGTTAATATGCAGTTTGCATTTTCTTATGAGAGAATGATCTAAACCTGAATGTTATAGTTTAAGTAAACTTACCTTTGTAAAATAAAGCAATTTTGCCTATATAGACTCATTTGCCCCTAATTGTATAAAGCATGTAAAAACTGCTTGTATGCGTTAAAATAATGGTTAATATGCAGTTTGCATTTTCTTATGAGAGAATGATCCAAACCTGAATGTTATAGTGTAAATAGACTTACCTTTGTAAAATAAAGCAATTTTGCCTATAAGGACTCATTTGCACGCAATTGTCGTGAAGCATGTATAAACTGCTTGTCTGCGTTTAAATAATGGTTAATATATAGTTTGCATTTTCTTATGAGAGAATGATCCAAACCTGAATGGTATAGTCTAAATAGACTTACCCTCATGAAATAAAGCAATTTTGCCTATAAAGACTCATTTGCACCTTATTGTCGTAAAGTATGTAAAAACTGCTTGTATGCGTTAAAATAATGGTTAATATGCAGTTGCATTTTCTTATGAGAGACGGATCCAAACCTGAATGTTATAGTGTAAATAGACTTACCTTCATGAAATAAAGCAATTTTGCCTATAAGGACTTATTTGCCCCGAATTGTCATAAAGCATGTAAAAACTGCTTGTCTGCGTTAAAATAATGGTTAATATGCAGTTTGCATTTTCTTATGAGAAAATGATCCAAACCTGAATGTTATAGTGAAAGTAGACTAACCTTTGTGAAATAAAACAATTTTGCCTTTAGGGACTTATTTCCACCTAATTGTCGTAAAACATGTGAAAACTGCTTGTCTGCGTGAAAATGATAGTAAATATGCAGTTTGCATTTTCTTATGAGAGAATGATCCAAAACTGAATGTTATAGTGTAAATAGACTTACCCTCATGAAATAAAGCACTTTTGCCTATAAGGACTCATTTGCACCTAATTGTCGTAAAGCATGTAAAAACTGCTTGTCAGCGTTAAAATAATTGTTAATATGCAGTTTGCATTTTCTTATGAGAGAATGATCCAAACCTGAATGTTATAGTGTAAATAGATTTACCTTCATGAAATAAAGCAATTTTGCCTATAAAGACTCATTTGCACCTAATTGTCATAAAGCATGTAAAAACTGCTTGTATGCGTTAAAATGATAGTAAATATGCAGTTTATATTTTCTTATGAGAGAATGATCCAAACCTGAATGTTATAGTGTAAATAGACTTACCCTCATGAAATAAAGCAATTTTGCCGATAAAGACTCATTTGCACCTAATTGTCGTAAAGCATGTAAAAACTGCTTGTCTGCGTTTAAATAATGGTTAATATGCAGTTTGCATTTTCTTATGAGAGAATGATCCAAACCTGAATGTTATAGTGTAAATAGTCTTACCCTCTTGAAATAAAGCAATTTTGCCTATAAGGAGTCATTTGCACCTAATTGTCATAAAGCTTGTAAAAACTGCTTGTATGCGTTAAAAAAATAGTTAATATGCAGTTTGCATTTTCTTATGCGAGAATGATCTAAACCTGAATGTTATAGTTTAAGTAAACTTACCTTTGTAAAATAAAGCAATTTTGCCTATATAGACTCATTTGCCCCTAATTGTCATAAAGCATGTAAAAACTGCTTGTATGCGTTAAAATAATGCTTAATATGCAGTTTGCATTTTCTTATGAGAGAATGATCCAAACCTGAATGTTATAGTGTAAATAGACTTACCTTTGTAAAATAAAGCAATTTTGCCTATAAGGACTCATTTGCACGCAATTGTCGTGAAGCATGTAAAAACTGCTTGTCTGCGTGAAAATGATAGTAAATATGCAGTTTGCATTTTCTTATGAGAGAATGATCCAAACCTGAATGTTATAGTGTAAATAGACTTACCCTCATGAAATAAAGCAATTTTGCCTATAAAGACTCATTTGCACCTAATTGTCGTAAAGCATGTAAAAACTGCTTGTATGCGTTAAAATAATAGTTAATATGCAGATTGCATTTTCTTATGAGAGAATGATCCAAACCTTAATGTTATAGTGTAAATAGACTTACCGTTGTAAAATAAAGCAATTTTGCCTACAAGGACTCATTTGCACGCAATTGTCGTGAAGCATGTAAAAACTGCTTGTTTGCGTTAAAATAATGGTTAATATGCAGTTTGCATTTTCTTATGAGAAAATGATCCAAACCTGAATGTTATAGTGAAAGTAGTTAACCTTTGTAAATATAATACAATTTTGCCTTTAGGGACTTATTTCCACCTAATTGTCGTAAAACATGTGAAAACTGCTTGTCTGCGTGAAAATGATAGTAAAGATGCAGTTTGCATTTTCTTATGAGAGAATGATCTAAAACTGAATGTTATAGTGTAAATAGACTTACCCTCATGAAATAAAGCACTTTTGCCTATAAGGACTCATTTGCACCTAATTGTCGTAAAGCATGTTAAAACTGCTTGTCAGCGTTAAAATAATTGTTTATATGCAGTTTGCATTTTCTTATGAGAGAATGATCCAAACCTGAATGTTATAGTGTAAATAGATTTACCTTCATGAAATAAAGCAATTTTGCCTATAGGGACTCATTTGCCCCTAATTGTCATAAAGCATGTAAAAACTGCTTGTCAGCGTTAAAATGATAGTAAATATGCAGTTTATATTTTCTTATGAGAGAATGATCCAAACCTGAATGTTATAGTGTAAATAGACTTACCATCATGAAATAAAGCAATTTTGCCTGTAAGGACTCATTTGCACCTAATTGTCATAAAGCTTGCAAAAACTGCTTGTATGCGTTAAATAATAGTTAATATGCAGTTTGCATTTTCTTATGATAGAATGATCTAAACCTGAATGTTATAGTTTAAAAAAACTTACCTTTGTAAAATAAAGCAATTTTGCCTATATAGATCCATTTGCCCCTAATTGTCATAAAGCATATAAAAACTGCTTGTATGCGTTAAAATAATGGTTAATATGCAGTTTGCATTTTCCTATGAGAGAATGATCCAAACCTGAATGTTATAGTGAAAGTAGACTTACCTTTGTGAAATAAAACAATTCGCCTTTAAGAACTCATTTGCACCTAATTGTCGTAAAGCATGTAAAAACTGCTTGTCAGCGTAAAAATAATGGTTAATATGCAGTTTGCATTTTCTTATGAGAGAATGATCCAAACCTGAATGTTATAGTGTAAATAGATTTACCTTAATGAAATAAAGCAATTTTGCCTATAAGGACTCATTTGCCCCTAATTGTCATAAAGCATGTAAAAACTGCTTGTATGCGTTAAAATAATGGTTAATATGCAGTTTGCATTTTCTTATGAGAAAATGATCCAAACCTGAATGTTATAGTAAAAATAGACTTTCCTTTGTAAAATAGCGCAATTTTGCCTATAAGGACTCATTTGCACGCAATTGTCGTGAAGCATGTAAAAACTGCTTGTCTGCGTTAAAATAATGGTTAATATGCAGTTTGCATTTTCCTATGAGAGAATGATCCAAACCTGAATGTAATAGTGTAAATCGACTGACTCTCATGAAATAAAGCAATTTTGCCTATAAAGACTCATTTGCACCTAATTGTCATAAAGCATGTAAAAACTGCTTGTATGCGTTAAAATGATAGTAAATATGCAGTTTGCATTTTCTTATGAGAGAATGATCTAAACCTGAATGTTATAGTTTAAGTAAACTTACCTTTGTAAAATAAAGCAATTTTGCCTATAAGGACTCATTTGCCCCTAATTGTCATAAAGCATGTAAAAACTGCTTGTATGCGTTAAAATAGTGGTTAATATGCAGTTTGCATTTTGTTATGAGATAATGATCCAAACCTGAATATTATAGTATAAATAGACTTACCTTTGTAAAATAAAGCTATTTTGCCTATAAGGACTCATTTGCACGCAATTGTCGTGAAGCATGTAAAAACTGCTTGTCTGCGTTAAAATAATGGTTAATATGCAGTTTGCATTTTCCTATGAGAGAATGATGCAAACCTAAATATTATAGTGTAAATAGACTTACCTTCATGAAATAAATCAATTTTGCCTATAAGGACTCATTTGCCCCTAATTGTCATAAAGCATGTAAAAACTGCTTGTCTGCGTTAAAATAATGGTTAATATGCAGTTTGCATTTTCTTCTGAGAGAATGATCCAATCCTAAATGTTTTAGTGTAAATAGACTTACCTTCAGGAAATAAAGCAATTTTGCCTATAGGGACTCATTTGCCCCTAATTGTCATAAAGCATGTAAAAACTGCTTGTCAGCGTTAAAATAATGGTTAATATGCAGTTTGCATTTTCTTATGAGAGAATGATCCAAACCTGAATGTCATAGTGTAAATAGACTTACCTTCATGTAATAAAGCAATTTTGCCTATAAGGACTCATTTGTCCCTAATTGTCATAACGCATGTAAAAACTGCTTGTATGCGTTAAAATAATGTATAATATGCAGTTTGCATTTTCTTATGAAAGAATGATCCAAACCTGAATGTTATAGTGAAAATAGACTTACCTTTGTAAAATAAAGCAATTTTGCCTATAAGGACTCATTTGCACGCAATTGTCGTGAAGCATGTAAAAACTGCTTGTCTGCGTTAAAATAATGGTTAATATGCAGTTTGCATTTTCTTATGAGAGAATGATCCAAACCTGAATGTTATAGTGTAAATAGATTTACCCTCATGAAATAAAGCAATTTTGCCTATAAAGACTCATTTGCACCTAATTGTCATAAAGCATGTAAAAACTGCTTGTATGCGTTAAAATTATAGTAAATATGCAGTTTGCATTTTCTTATGAGAAAATGATCCAAACCTGAATGTTATAGTGTAAATAGTCTTACCCTCTTGAAATAAAGCAATTTTGCCTATAAGGAGTCATTTGCACCTAATTGTCATAAAGCTTGTAAAAACTGCTTGTATGCGTTAAAATAATAGTTAATATGCAGTTTGCATTTTCTTATGAGAGAATGATCTAAACCTGATTGTTATAGTTTAAGTAAACTTACCTTTGTAAAATAAAGCAATTTTGCCTATATAGACTCATTTGCCCCTAATTGTATAAAGCATGTAAAAACTGCTTGTATGCGTTAAAATAATGGTTAATATGCAGTTTGCATTTTCTTATGAGAGAATGATCCAAACCTGAATGTTATAGTGTAAATAGACTTACCTTTGTAAAATAAAGCAATTTTGCCTATAAGGACTCATTTGCACGCAATTGTCGTGAAGCATGTATAAACTGCTTGTCTGCGTTTAAATAATGGTTAATATATAGTTTGCATTTTCTTATGAGAGAATGATCCAAACCTGAATGGTATAGTCTAAATAGACTTACCCTCATGAAATAAAGCAATTTTGCCTATAAAGACTCATTTGCACCTTATTGTCGTAAAGTATGTAAAAACTGCTTGTATGCGTTAAAATAATGGTTAATATGCAGTTGCATTTTCTTATGAGAGAATGATCCAAAACTGAATGTTATAGTGTAAATAGACTTACCCTCATGAAATAAAGCACTTTTGCCTATAAGGACTCATTTGCACCTAATTGTCGTAAAGCATGTAAAAACTGCTTGTCAGCGTTAAAATAATTGTTAATATGCAGTTTGCATTTTCTTATGAGTGAATGATCCAAACCTGAATGTTATAGTGTAAATAGATTTACCTTCATGAAATAAAGCAATTTTGCCTATAAAGACTCATTTGCACCTAATTGTCATAAAGCATGTAAAAACTGCTTATATGCGTTAAAATGATAGTAAATATGCAGTTTATATTTTCTTATGAGAGAATGATCCAAACCTGAATGTTATAGTGTAAATAGACTTACCCTCATGAAATAAAGCAATTTTGCCGATAAAGACTCATTTGCACCTAATTGTCGTAAAGCATGTAAAAACTGCTTGTCTGCGTTTAAATAATGGTTAATATGCAGTTTGCATTTTCTTATGAGAGAATGATCCAAACCTGAATGTTATAGTGTAAATAGACTTACCTTCATGAAATAAAGCAATTTTGCCTATAAGGACTCATTTGCCCCTAATTGTCATAAAGCATGTAAAAACTGCTTGTCTGCGTTAAAATAATGGTTAATATGCAGTTTGCATTTTCTTCTGAGAGAATGATCCATACCTAAATGTTTTAGTGTAAATAGACTTACCTTCAGGAAATAAAGCAATTTTGCCTATAGGGACTCATTTGCCCCTAATTGTCATAAAGCATGTAAAAACTGCTTGTCAGCGTTAAAATAATGGTTAATATGCAGTTTGCATTTTCTTATGAGAGAATGATCCAAACCTGAATGTCATAGTGTAAATAGACTTACCTTCATGTAATAAAGCAATTTTGCCTATAAGGACTCATTTGTCCCTAATTGTCATAACGCATGTAAAAACTGCTTGTATGCGTTAAAATAATGTATAATATGCAGTTTGCATTTTCTTATGAAAGAATGATCCAAACCTGAATGTTATAGTGAAAATAGACTTACCTTTGTAAAATAAAGCAATTTTGCCTATAAGGACTCATTTGCACGCAATTGTCGTGAAGCATGTAAAAACTGCTTGTCTGCGTTAAAATAATGGTTAATATGCAGTTTGAATTTTCTTATGAGAGAATGATCCAAACCTGAATGTTATAGTGTAAATAGACTTACCCTCATGAAATAAAGCAATTTTGCCTATAAAGACTCATTTGCACCTAATTGTCATAAAGCATGTAAAAACTGCTTGTATGCGTTAAAATTATAGTAAATATGCAGTTTGCATTTTCTTATGAGAGAATGATCCAAACCTGAATGTTATAGTGTAAATAGTCTAACCCTCATGAAATAAAGCAATTTTGCCTATAAAGACTCATTTGCACCTAATTGTCGTAAAGCATGTAAAAACTGCTTGTATGCGTTAAAATAATGGTTAATATGCAGATTGCATTTTCTTATGAGAGAATGATCCAAACCTTAATGTTATAGTGTAAATAGACTTACCGTTGTAAAATAAAGCAATTTTGCCTACAAGGACTCATTTGCACGCAATTGTCGTGAAGCATGTAAAAACTGCTTGTTTGCGTTAAAATAATGGTTAATATGCAGTTTGCATTTTTTTATGAGAAAATGATCCAAACCTGAATGTTATAGTGAAAGTAGTTAACCTTTGTAAATATAATACAATTTTGCCTTTAGGGACTTATTTCCACCTAATTGTCGTAAAACATGTGAAAACTGCTTGTCTGCGTGAAAATGATAGTAAAGATGCAGTTTGCATTTTCTTATGAGAGAATGATCTAAAACTGAATGTTATAGTGTAAATAGACTTACCCTCATGAAATAAAGCACTTTTGCCTATAAGGACTCATTTGCACCTAATTGTCGTAAAGCATGTAAAAACTGCTTGTCAGCGTTAAAATAATTGTTAATATGCAGTTTGCATTTTCTTATGAGAGAATGATCCAAACCTGAATGTTATAGTGTAAATAGATTTACCTTCATGAAATAAAGCAATTTTGCCTATAGGGACTCATTTGCCCCTAATTGTCATAAAGCATGTAAAAACTGCTTGTCAGCGTTAAAATGATAGTAAATATGCAGTTTATATTTTCTTATGAGAGAATGATCCAAACCTGAATGTTATAGTGTAAATAGACTTACCATCATGAAATAAAGCAATTTTGCCTGTAAGGACTCATTTGCACCTAATTGTCATAAAGCTTGTAAAAACTGCTTGTATGCGTTAAATAATAGTTAATATGCAGTTTGCATTTTCTTATGAGAGAATGATCTAAACCTGAATGTTATTGTTTAAAAAAACTTACCTTTGTAAAATAAAGCAATTTTGCCTATATAGACTCATTTGCCCCTAATTGTCATAAAGCATGTAAAAACTGCTTGTATGCGTTAAAATAATGGTTAATATGCAGTTTGCATTTTCCTATGAGAGAATGATCCAAACCTGAATGTTATAGTGAAAGTAGACTTACCTTTGTGAAATAAAACAATTCGCCTTTAAGGACTCATTTGCACCTAATTGTCGTAAAGCATGTAAAAACTGCTTGTCAGCGTAAAAATAATGGTTAATATGCAGTTTGCATTTTCTTATGAGAGAATGATCCAAACCTGAATGTTATAGTGTAAATAGATTTACCTTAATGAAATAAAGCAATTTTGCCTATAAGGACTCATTTGCCCCTAATTGTCATAAAGCATGTAAAAACTGCTTGTATGCGTTAAAATAATGGTTAATATGCAGTTTGCATTTTCTTATGAGAAAATGATCCAAACCTGAATGTTATAGTGAAAATAGACTTTCCTTTGTAATATAGCGCAATTTTGCCTATAAGGACTCATTTGCACGCAATTGTCGTGAAGCATGTAAAAACTGCTTGTCTGCGTTAAAATAATGGTTAATATGCAGTTTGCATTTTCCTATGAGAGAATGATCCAAACCTGAATGTAATAGTGTAAATCGACTTACTCTCATGAAATAAAGCAATTTTGCCTATAAAGACTCATTTGCACCTAATTGTCATAAAGCATGTAAAAACTGCTTGTATGCGTTAAAATGATAGTAAATATGCAGTTTGCATTTTCTTATGAGAGAATGATCTAAACCTGAATGTTATAGTTTAAGTAAACTTACCTTTGTAAAATAAAGCAATTTTGCCTATAAGGACTCATTTGCCCCTAATTGTCATAAAGCATGTAAAAACTGCTTGTATGCGTTAAAATAGTGGTTAATATGCAGTTTGCATTTTGTTATGAGATAATGATCCAAACCTGAATATTATAGTATAAATAGACTTACCTTTGTAAAATAAAGCAATTTTGCCTATAAGGACTCATTTGCACGCAATTGTCGTGAAGCATGTAAAAACTGCTTGTCTGCGTTAAAATAATGGTTAATATGCAGTTTGCATTTTCCTATGAGAGAATGATGCAAACCTAAATATTATAGTGTAAATAGACTTACCCTCATGAAATAAAGCAATTTTGCTTATAAAGACTCATTTGCACCTAATTGTCGTAAAGCATGTAAAAACTGCTTGTCTGCGTTTAAATAATGGTTAATATGCAGTTTGCATTTTCTTATGAGAGAATGATCCAAACCTGAATGTTATAGTGTAAATAGACTTACCTTCATGAAATAAAGCAATTTTGCCTATAAGGACTCATTTGCCCCTAATTGTCATAAAGCATGTAAAAACTGCTTGTCTGCGTTAAAATAATGGTTAATATGCAGTTTGCATTTTCTTCGGAGAGAATGATCCAAACCTAAATGTTATAGTGTAGATAGATTTACCTTCATGAAATAAAGCAATTTTGCCTATAGGGACTCATTTGCCCCTAATTATCATAAAGCATGTAAAAACTGCTTGTCAGCGTTAAAATAATGGTTAATATGCAGTTTGCATTTTCTTATGAGAGAATGATCCAAACCTGCATGTTATAGTGTAAATAGACTTACCTTCATGAAATAAAGCAATTTTGCCTATAAGGACTCATTTGCCCCTAATTGTCATAAAGCATGTAAAAACTGCTTGATGCGTTAAAATAATGTATAATAAACAGTTTGCATTTTCTTATGAGAGAATGATCCAAACCTGAATGTTATAGTGAAAATAGACTTACCTTTGTAAAATAAAGCAATTTTGCCTATAAGGACTCATTTGCACGCAATTGTCGTGAAGCATGTAAAAACTGCTTGTCTGCGTTAAAATAATGGTTAATATGCAGTTTGCATTTTCTTATGAGAGAATGATCCAAACCTGAATGTTATAGTGTAAATAGTCTTACCCTCTTGTAATAAAGCAATTTTGCCTATAAGGAGTCATTTGCACCTAATTGTCATAAAGCTTGTAAAATCTGCTTGTATGCGTTAAAATAATAGTTAATATGCAGTTTGCATTTTCTTAGGAGAGAATGATCTAAACCTGAATGTTATAGTTTAAGTAAACTAACCTTTGTAAAATAAAGCAATTTTGCCTATATAGACTCATTTGCCCCTAATTGTCATAAAGCATGTAAAAACTGCTTGTCAGCGTTAAAATAATTGTTAATATGCAGTTTGCATTTTCTTATGAGAGAATGATCTAAACCTGAATGTTATAGTTTAAAAAAACTTACCTTTGTAAAATAAAGCAATTTTGCCTATAAGGACTCATTTGCACGCAATTGTCGTGAAGCATGTAAAAACTGCTTGTCTGCGTGAAAATGATAGTAAATATGCAGTTTGCATTTTATTATGAGAGAATGATCCAAACCTGAATATTATAGTGTAAATAGACTTACCCTCATGAAATAAAGCAATTTTGCCTATAAAGACTCATTTGCACCTAATTGTCGTAAAGCATGTAAAAACTGCTTGTCTGCGTTTAAATAATGGTTAATATGCAGTTTGCATTTTCTTATGAGAGAATGATCCAAACCTGAATGTTATAGTGAAAATAGACTTACCTTTGTAAAATAAAGCAATTTTGCCTATAAGGACTCATTTGCACGCAATTGTCGTGAAGCATGTAAAAACTGTTTGTCTGCGTTAAAATAATGGTTAATATGCAGTTTGCATTTTCTTATGAGAGAATGATCCAAACCTGAATGTTATAGTGTAAATAGACTTACCCTCATGAAATAAAGCAATTTTGTTTATAAAGACTCATTTGCACCTAATTGTCGTAAAGCATGTAAAAACTGCTTGTCTGCGTTTAAATAATGGTTAATATGCAGTTTGCATTTTCTTATGAGAGAATGATCCAAACCTGAATGTTATTGTGTAAATAGACTTACCTTTGTAAAATAAAGCAATTTTGCCTATAAGGACTCATTTGCACGAAATTGTCGTGAAGCATGTAAAAACTGCTTGTCTGCGTGAAAATGATAGTAAATATGCAGTTTGCATTTTATTATGAGAGAATGATCCAAACCTGAATATTATAGTGTAAATAGACTTACCCTCATGAAATAAAGCAATTTTGCCTATAAAGACTCATTTGCACCTAATTGTCGTAAAGCATGTAAAAACTGCTTGTCTGCGTTTAAATAATGGTTATTATGCAGTTTGCATTTTCTTATGAGAGAATGATCCAAACCTGAATGTTATAGTGTAAATAGACTTACCCTCATAAAATAAAGCAATTTTGCCTATAAAGACTCATTTGCACCTAATTGTCATAAAGCATGTAAAAGCTGCTTGTATGCGTTAAAATTATAGTAAATATGCAGTTTGCATTTTCTTATGAGAGAATGATCCAAACCTGAATGTTATAGTGTAAATAGTCTTACCCTCTTGAAAAAAAGCAATTTTGCCTATAAGGAGTCATTTGCACCTAATTGTCATAAAGCTTGTAAAAACTGCTTGTATGCGTTAAAATAATAGTTAATATGCAGTTTGCATTTTCTTATGAGAGAATGATCTAAACCTGAATGTTATAGTTTAAGTAAACTTACCTTTGTAAAATAAAGCAATTTTGCCTATATAGACTCATTTGCCCCTAATTGTCATAAAGCATGTAAAAACTGCTTGTATGCGTTAAAATTATAGTAAATATGCAGTTTGCATTTTCTTATGAGAGAATGATCCAAACCTGAATGTTATAGTGTAAATAGTCTTACCCTCTTGAAATAAAGCAATTTTGCCTATAAGGAGTCATTTGCACCTAATTGTCATAAAGCTTGTAAAAACTGCTTGTATGCGTTAAAATAATAGTTAATATGCAGTTTGCATTTTCTTATGAGAGAATGATCTAAACCTGAATGTTATAGTTTAAGTAAACTTACCTTTGTAAAATAAAGCAATTTTGCCTATATAGACTCATTTGCCCCTAATTGTCATAAAGCATGTAAAAACTGCTTGTATGCGTTAAAATAATGCTTAATATGCAGTTTGCATTTTCTTATGAGAGAATGATCCAAACCTGAATGTTATAGTGTAAATAGACTTCCCTTTGTAAAATAAAGCAATTTTGCCTATAAGGACTCATTTGCACGCAATTGTCGTGAAGCATGTAAAAACTGCTTGTATGCGTTAAAATAATGGTTAATATGCAGTTTGCATTTTCTTATGAGAGAATGATCCAAACCTGAATGTTATAGTGTAAATAGACTTACCTTCATAAAATAAAGCAATTTTGCCTATAAGGACTCATTTGTCCTTAATTGTCATAAAGTATGTAAAAACTGCTTGTATGCGTTAAAATAATGGTTAATATGCAGATTGCATTTTCTTATGAGAGAATGATCCAAACCTTAATGTTATAGTGTAAATAGACTTACCGTTGTAAAATAAAGCAATTTTGCCTACAAGGACTCATTTGCACGCAATTGTCGTAAAGCATGTAAAAACTGCTTGTTTGCGTTAAAATAATGGTTAATATGCAGTTTGCATTTTCTTATGAGAAAATGATCCAAACCTGAATGTTATAGTGAAAGTAGTTAACCTTTGTAAATATAATACAATTTTGCCTTTAGGGACTTATTTCCACCTAATTGTCGTAAAACATGTGAAAACTGCTTGTCTGCGTGAAAATGATAGTAAATATGCAGTTTGCATTTTCTTATGAGAGAATGATCCAAAACTGAATGTTATAGTGTAAATAGACTTACCCTCATGAAATAAAGCACTTTTGCCTATAAGGACTCATTTGCACCTAATTGTCGCAAAGCATGTAAAAACTGCTTGTCAGCGTTAAAATAATTGTTAATATGCAGTTTGCATTTTCTTATGAGAGAATGATCTAAACCTGAATGTTATAGTTTAAAAAAACTTACCTTTGTAAAATAAAGCAATTTTGCCTATATAGACTCATTTGCCCCTAATTGTCATAAAGCATGTAAAAACTGCTTGTATGCGTTAAAATAATGGTTAATATGCAGTTTGCATTTTCTTATGAGAGAATGATCCAAACCTGAATGTTATTGTGTAAATAGACTTACCTTTGTAAAATAAAGCAATTTTGCCTATAAGGACTCATTTGCACGAAATTGTCGTGAAGCATGTAAAAACTGCTTGTCTGCGTGAAAATGATAGTAAATATGCAGTTTGCATTTTCTTATGAGAGAATGATCCAAACCTGAATATTATAGTGTAAATAGACTTACCCTCATGAAATAAACCAATTTTGCCTATAAAGACTCATTTGCACCTAATTGTCGTAAAGCATGTAAAAACTGCTTGTCTGCGTTTAAATAATGGTTAATATGCAGTTTGCATTTTCTTATGAGAGAAAGATCCAAACCTGAATGTTATAGTGTAAATAGACTTACCTTCATGAAATAAAGCAATTTTCCCTATAAGGACTCATTTGCCCCTTATTGTCATAAAGCATGTAAAAACTGCTTGTATGCGTTAAAATAATGGTTAATATGCAGTTTGCATTTTTTTATGAGAGAATGATCCAAACCTGAATGTAATAGTGTAAATAGACTTACCTTTGTAAAATAAAGCAATTTTGCCTATAAAGACTCATTTGCACCTAATTGTCATAAAGCATGTAAAAACTGCTTGTATGCGTTAAAATGATAGTAAATATGCAGTTTGCATTTTCTTATGAGAGAATGATCCAAACCTGAATGTTATAGTGTAAATAGACTTACCCTCATCAAATAAAGCAATTTTGCCTATAAAGAATCATTTGCACCTAATTGTCATAAAGCATGTAAGAACTGCTTGTATGCGTTAAAATAATAAATAATATGCAGTTTGCATTTTCTTATGAGAGAATGATCCAAACCTGAATGTTATAGTGTAAATAGACTTCCCTTTGTAAAATAAAGCAATTTTGCCTATAAGGACTCATTTGCACGCAATTGTCGTGAAGCATGTAAAAACTGCTTGTATGCGTTAAAATAATGGTTAATATGCAGTTTGCATTTTCTTATGAGAGAATGATCCAAACCTGAATGTTATAGTGTAAATAGACTTACCTTCATGAAATAAAGCAATTTTGCCTATAAGGACTCATTTGTCCTTAATTGTCATAAAGTATGTAAAAACTGCTTGTATGCGTTAAAATAATGGTTAATATGCAGATTGCATTTTCTTATGAGAGAATGATCCAAACCTTAATGTTATAGTGTAAATAGACTTACCGTTGTAAAATAAAGCAATTTTGCCTACAAGGACTCATTTGCACGCAATTGTCGTAAAGCATGTAAAAACTGCTTGTTTGCGTTAAAATAATGGTTAATATGCAGTTTGCATTTTCTTATGAGAGAAAGATCCAAACCTGAATGTTATAGTGTAAACAGACTTACCTTCATGAAATAAAGCAATTTTGCCTATAAAGACTCATTTGCACCTAATTGTCATAAAGCATGTAAAAACTGCCTGTATGCGTTAAAATGATAGTAAATATGCAGTTTATATTTTCTTATGAGAGAATGATCCAAACCTGAATGTTATAGTGTAAATAAACTTACCCTCATGAAATAAAGCAATTTTGCCGATAAAGACTCATTTGCACCTAATTGTCGTAAAGCATGTAAATCCTGCTTGTCTGCGTTTAAATAATGGTTAATATGCAGTTTGCATTTTCTTATGAGAGAATGATCCAAACCTGAATGTTATAGTGTAAATAGACTTACCTTCATGAAATAAAGCAATTTTGCCTATAAGGACTCATTTGCCCTTAATTGTCATAAAGCATGTAAAAACTGCTTGTCTGCGTTAAAATAATGGTTAATATGCAGTTTGCATTTTCTTCTGAGAGAATGATCCAAACCTAAATGTTATAGTGTAAATAGACTTACCTAAGGAACTAAAGCAATTTTGCCTATAGGGACTCATTTGCCCCTAATTGTCATAAAGCATGTAAAAACTGCTTGTCAGCGTTAAAATAATTGTTAATATGCAGTTTGCATTTTCTTATGAGAGAATGATCCAAACCTGAATGTTATAGTGTAAATAGACTTACCTTCATGTAATAAAGCAATTTTGCCTATAAGGACTCATTTGTCCCTAATTGTCATAACGCATGTAAAAACTGCTTGTATGCGTTAAAATAATGTATAATATGCAGTTTGCATTTTCTTATGAAAGAATGATCCAAACCTGAATGTTATAGTGAAAATAGACTTACCTTTGTAAAAGAAAGCAATTTTGCCTATAAGGACTCATTTGCACGCAATTGTCGTGAAGCATGTAAAAACTGCTTGTCTGCGTTAAAATAATGGTTAATATGCAGTTTGCATTTTCTTATGAGAGAATGATTCAAACCTGAATGTTATAGTGTAAATAGACTTACCCTCATGAAATAAAGCAATTTTGCCTATAAAGACTCATTTGCACCTAATTGTCATAAAGCATGTAAAAACTGCTTGTATGCGTTAAAATTATAGTAAATATGCAGTTTGCATTTTCTTATGAGAGAATGATCCAAACCTGAATGTTATAGTGTAAATAGTCTTACCCTCTTGAAATAAAGCAATTTTGCCTATAAGGAGTCATTTGCACCTAATTGTCATAAAGCTTGTAAAAACTGCTTGTATGCGTTAAAATAATAGTTAATATGCAGTTTGCATTTTCTTATGAGAGAATGATCTAAACCTGAATGTTATTGTGTAAATAGACTTACCTTTGTAAAATAAAGCAATTTTGCCTATAAGGACTCATTTGCCCCTAATTGTCATAAAGCATGTAAAAACTGCTTGTATGCGTTAAAATAATGCTTAATATGCAGTTTGCATTTTCTTATGAGAGAATGATCCAAACCTGAATGTTATAGTGTAAATAGACTTACCTTTGTAAAATAAAGCAATTTTGCCTATAAGGACTCATTTGCACGCAATTGTCGTGAAACATGTAAAAACTGCTTGTCTGCGTGAAAATGATAGTAAATATGCAGTTTGCATTTTCTTATGAGAGAATGATCCAAACCTGAATGTTATAGTGTAAATAGACTTACCCTCATGAAATAAAGCAATTTTGCCTATAAAGACTCATTTGCACCTAATTGTCGTAAAGCATGTAAAAACTGCTTGTATGCGTTAAAATAATGGTTAATATGCAGTTTGCATTTTCTTATGAGAGAATGATCCAAACCTGAATGTTATTGTGTAAATAGACTTACCTTTGTAAAATAAAGCAATTTTGCCTATAAGGACTCATTTGCACGAAATTGTCGTGAAGCATGTAAAAACTGCTTGTCTGCGTGAAAATGATAGTAAATATGCAGTTGGCATTTTATTATGAGAGAATGATCCAAACCTGAATATTATAGTGTAAATAGACTTACCCTCATGAAATAAAGCAATTTTGCCTATAAAGACTCATTTGCACCAAATTGTCGTAAAGCATGTAAAAACTGCTTGTCTGCGTTTAAATAATGGTTAATATGCAGTTTGCATTTTCTTATGAGAGAAAGATCCAAACCTGAATGTTATAGTGTAAATAGACTTACCTTCATGAAATAAAGCAATTTTCCCTATAAGGACTCATTTGCCCCTTATTGTCATAAAGCATGTAAAAACTGCTTGTATGCGTTAAAATAATGGTTAATATGCAGTTTGCATTTTTTTATGAGAGAATGATCCAAACCTGAATGTAATAGTGTAAATAGACTTACCTTTGTAAAATAAAGCAATTTTGCCTATAAAGACTCATTTGCACCTAATTGTCATAAAGCATGTAAAAACTGCTTGTATGCGTTAAAATGATAGTAAATATGCAGTTTGCATTTTCTTATGAGAGAATGATCCAAACCTGAATGTTATAGTGTAAATAGACTTACCCTCATCAAATAAAGCAATTTTGCCTATAAAGACTCATTTGCACCTAATTGTCATAAAGCATGTAAGAACTGCTTGTATGCGTTAAAATAATAAATAATATGCAGTTTGCATTTTCTTATGAGAGAATGATCCAAACCTGAATGTTATAGTGTAAATAGACTTCCCTTTGTAAAATAAAGCAATTTTGCCTATAAGGACTCATTTGCACGCAATTGTCGTGAAGCATGTAAAAACTGCTTGTATGCGTTAAAATAATGGTTAATATGCAGTTTGCATTTTCTTATGAGAGAATGATCCAAACCTGAATGTTATAGTGTAAATAGACTTACCTTCATGAAATAAAGCAATTTTGCCTATAAGGACTCATTTGTCCTTAATTGTCATAAAGTATGTAAAAACTGCTTGTATGAGTTAAAATAATGGTTAATATGCAGATTGCATTTTCTTATGAGAGAATGATCCAAACCTTAATGTTATAGTGTAAATAGACTTACCGTTGTAAAATAAAGCAATTTTGCCTACAAGGACTCATTTGCACGCAATTGTCGTAAAGCATGTAAAAACTGCTTGTTTGCGTTAAAATAATGGTTAATATGCAGTTTGCATTTTCTTATGAGAAAATGATCCAAACCTGAATGTTATAGTGAAAGTAGTTAACCTTTGTAAATATAATACAATTTTGCCTTTAGGGACTTATTTCCACCTAATTGTCGTAAAACATGTGAAAACTGCTTGTCTGCGTGAAAATGATAGTAAATATGCAGTTTGCATTTTCTTATGAGAGAATGATCCAAAACTGAATGTTATAGTGTAAATAGACTTACCCTCATGAAATAAAGCACTTTTGCCTATAAGGACTCATTTGCACCTAATTGTCGCAAAGCATGTAAAAACTGCTTGTCAGCGTTAAAATAATTGTTAATATGCAGTTTGCATTTTCTTATGAGAGAATGATCTAAACCTGAATGTTATAGTTTAAAAAAACTTACCTTTGTAAAATAAAGCAATTTTGCCTATATAGACTCATTTGCCCCTAATTGTCATAAAGCATGTAAAAACTGCTTGTATGCGTTAAAATAATGGTTAATATGCAGTTTGCATTTTCTTATGAGAGAATGATCCAAACCTGAATGTTATTGTGTAAATAGACTTACCTTTGTAAAATAAAGCAATTTTGCCTATAAGGACTCATTTGCACGAAATTGTCGTGAAGCATGTAAAAACTGCTTGTCTGCGTGAAAATGATAGTAAATATGCAGTTTGCATTTTCTTATGAGAGAATGATCCAAACCTGAATATTATAGTGTAAATAGACTTACCCTCATGAAATAAACCAATTTTGCCTATAAAGACTCATTTGCACCTAATTGTCGTAAAGCATGTAAAAACTGCTTGTCTGCGTTTAAATAATGGTTAATATGCAGTTTGCATTTTCTTATGAGAGAAAGATCCAAACCTGAATGTTATAGTGTAAACAGACTTACCTTCATGAAATAAAGCAATTTTGCCTATAAAGACTCATTTGCACCTAACTGTCATAAAGCATGTAAAAACTGCTTGTATGCGTTAAAATGATAGTTAATATGCAGTTTATATTTTCTTATGAGAGAATGATCCAAACCTGAATGTTATAGTGTAAATAAACTTACCCTCATGAAATAAAGCAATTTTGCCGATAAAGACTCATTTGCACCTAATTGTCGTAAAGCATGTAAATCCTGCTTGTCTGCGTTTAAATAATGGTTAATATGCAGTTTGCATTTTCTTATGAGAGAATGATCCAAACCTGAATGTTATAGTGTAAATAGACTTACCTTCATGAAATAAAGCAATTTTGCCTATAAGGACTCATTTGCCCTTAATTGTCATAAAGCATGTAAAAACTGCTTGTCTGCGTTAAAATAATGGTTAATATGCAGTTTGCATTTTCTTCTGAGAGAATGATCCAAACCTAAATGTTATAGTGTAAATAGACTTACCTAAGGAAATAAAGCAATTTTGCCTATAGGGACTCATTTGCCCCTAATTGTCATAAAGCATGTAAAAACTGCTTGTCAGCGTTAAAATAATTGTTAATATGCAGTTTGCATTTTCTTATGAGAGAATGATCCAAACCTGAATGTTATAGTGTAAATAGACTTACCTTCATGTAATAAAGCAATTTTGCCTATAAGGACTCATTTGTCCCTAATTGTCATAACGCATGTAAAAACTGCTTGTATGCGTTAAAATAATGTATAATATGCAGTTTGCATTTTCTTATGAAAGAATGATCCAAACCTGAATGTTATAGTGAAAATAGACTTACCTTTGTAAAAGAAAGCAATTTTGCCTATAAGGACTCATTTGCACGCAATTGTCGTGAAGCATGTAAAAACTGCTTGTCTGCGTTAAAATAATGGTTAATATGCAGTTTGCATTTTCTTATGAGAGAATGATTCAAACCTGAATGTTATAGTGTAAATAGACTTACCCTCATGAAATAAAGCAATTTTGCCTATAAAGACTCATTTGCACCTAATTGTCATAAAGCATGTAAAAACTGCTTGTATGCGTTAAAATTATAGTAAATATGCAGTTTGCATTTTCTTATGAGAGAATGATCCAAACCTGAATGTTATAGTGTAAATAGTCTTACCCTCTTGAAATAAAGCAATTTTGCCTATAAGGAGTCATTTGCACCTAATTGTCATAAAGCTTGTAAAAACTGCTTGTATGCGTTAAAATAATAGTTAATATGCAGTTTGCATTTTCTTATGAGAGAATGATCTAAACCTGAATGTTATTGTGTAAATAGACTTACCTTTGTAAAATAAAGCAATTTTGCCTATAAGGACTCATTTGCCCCTAATTGTCATAAAGCATGTAAAAACTGCTTGTATGCGTTAAAATAATGCTTAATATGCAGTTTGCATTTTCTTATGAGAGAATGATCCAAACCTGAATGTTATAGTGTAAATAGACTTACCTTTGTAAAATAAAGCAATTTTGCCTATAAGGACTCATTTGCACGCAATTGTCGTGAAACATGTAAAAACTGCTTGTCTGCGTGAAAATGATAGTAAATATGCAGTTTGCATTTTCTTATGAGAGAATGATCCAAACCTGAATGTTATAGTGTAAATAGACTTACCCTCATGAAATAAAGCAATTTTGCCTATAAAGACTCATTTGCACCTAATTGTCGTAAAGCATGTAAAAACTGCTTGTATGCGTTAAAATAATGGTTAATATGCAGTTTGCATTTTCTTATGAGAGAATGATCCAAACCTGAATGTTATTGTGTAAATAGACTTACCTTTGTAATATAAAGCAATTTTGCCTATAAGGACTCATTTGCACGAAATTGTCGTGAAGCATGTAAAAACTGCTTGTCTGCGTGAAAATGATAGTAAATATGCAGTTTGCATTTTATTATGAGAGAATGATCCAAACCTGAATATTATAGTGTAAATAGACTTACCCTCATGAAATAAAGCAATTTTGCCTATAAAGACTCATTTGCACCTAATTGTCGTAAAGCATGTAAAAACTGCTTGTCTGCGTTTAAATAATGGTTAATATGCAGTTTGCATTTTCTTATGAGAGAAAGATCCAAACCTGAATGTTATAGTGTAAATAGACTTACCTTCATGAAATAAAGCAATTTTCCCTATAAGGACTCATTTGCCCCTTATTGTCATAAAGCATGTAAAAACTGCTTGTATGCGTTAAAATAATGGTTAATATGCAGTTTGCATTTTTTTATGAGAGAATGATCCAAACCTGAATGTAATAGTGTAAATAGACTTACCTTTGTAAAATAAAGCAATTTTGCCTATAAAGACTCATTTGCACCTAATTGTCATAAAGCATGTAAAAACTGCTTGTATGCGTTAAAATGATAGTAAATATGCAGTTTGCATTTTCTTATGAGAGAATGATCCAAACCTGAATGTTATAGTGTAAATAGACTTACCCTCATCAAATAAAGCAATTTTGCCTATAAAGACTCATTTGCACCTAATTGTCATAAAGCATGTAAAAACTGCTTGTATGCGTTAAAATAATAAATAATATGCAGTTTGCATTTTCTTATGAGAGAATGATCTAAACCTGAATGTTATAGTTTAAGTAAACTTACCTTTGTAAAATAAAGCAATTTTGCCTATAAGGACTTATTTGCACCTAATTGTCGTAAAGCATGTAAAAACTGCTTGTCTGCGTTAAAATAATGGATAATATGCATTTGCATTTTCTTATGAGAGAATGATCCAAACCTGAATGTTATAGTGTAAATAGTTATACCTACATGAAATAAAGCAATTTTGCCTATATGGACTCATTTGCCCCTAATTGTCATAAAGCATGTAAAAACTGCTTGTCTGCGTTAAAATAATGGTTAATATGCAGTTTGCATTTTCTTATGAGAGAATGATCCAAACCTGAATGTTATAGTGTAAATAGACTTACCCTCATGAAATAAAGCAATTTTGCCTATAAAGACTCATTTGCACCTAATTGTCATAAAGCATGTAAAAACTGCTTGTCTGCGCAAAAATAATGGTTAATATGCAGTTTGCATTTTCTTATGAAAGAATGATCCAAACCTGAATGTTATAGTGTAAATAGACTTACCCTCATGAAATAAAGCAATTTTGCCTATAAGGACTCATTTGCACCTAATTGTCGTAAAGCATGTAAAAACTGCTTGTATGCGTTAAAATAATGGTTAATATGCAGTTTGCATTTTCTTATGAGAGAATGATCCAAACCCGAATGTTATAGTGTAAATAGACTTACCTTTGTAAAATAAAGCAATTTTGCCTATAAGGACTCATTTGCACGAAATTGTCGTGAAGCATGTAAAAACTGCTTGTCTGCGTTAAAATAATGGTTAATATGCAGTTTGCATTTTCTTATGAGAGAATGATCCAAACCTGAATGTTATAGTGTAAATCGACTTACCCTCATGAAATAAAGCAATTTTGCCTATAAAGACTTATTTGCACCTAATTGTCATAAAGCATGTAAAAACTGCTTGTATGCGTTAAAATAGTGGTTAATATGCAGTTTACATTTTATTATGAGAGAATGATCCAAACCTTAATGTTATAGTGTAAATAGACTTACCATTGTAAAATAAAGCAATTTTGCCTATAAGGACTCATTTGCACGCAATTGTCGTGGAGCATGTAAAAACTGCTTGTCTGCGTTAAAATAATAATTAATATGCAGTTTGCATTTTCTTATGAGAGAATGATCCAAACCTAAATGTTATAGTGTAAATAGACTTACCTTAATGAAATAAAGCAATTTTGCCTATAGGGACTCATTTGCCCCTAATTGTCATAAAGCATGTAAAAACTGCTTGTCAGCGTTAAAATAATATTTAATATGCAGTTTGCATTTTCTTATGAGAGAATGATCTAAACCTGAATGTTATAGTTTAAGTAAACTTACCTTTGTAAAATAAAGCAATTTTGCCTATAAAGACTCATTTGCCCCTAATTGTCATAAAGCATGTAAAAACTGCTTGTATGCGTTAAAATAATTTATAATATGCAGTTTGCATTTTCTTATGAGAGAATGATCCAAACCTGAATGTTATAGTGAAAATAGACTTACCTTTGTAAAATAAAGCAATTTGGCCTATAAGGACTCATTTGCACGCAATTGTCGTGAAGCATGTAAAAACTGCTTGTCTGCGTTAAAATAATGGTTTATATGCAGATTGCATTTTCTTATGAGAGAATGATCCGAACCTGAATGTTATAGTGTAAATAGACTTACCTTCATGAAATATAGCAATTTTGCCTATAAGGACTCATTTGCCCCTAATTGTCATAAAGCATGTAAAAACTGTTTGTATGCGTTAAAATAATGGTTAATATGCAGTTTGCATTTTCTTATAAGACAATGATCCAAACCTGAATATTATAGTGTAAATAGACTTACCCTCATGAAATAAAGCAATTTTGCCTATAAAGACTCATTTGCACCTAATTGTCGTAAAGCATGTAAAAACTGTTTGTCTGCGTTTAAATAATGGTTAATATGCAGTTTGCATTTTCTTATGAGAGAATGATCCAAACCTGAATGTTATAGTGTAAATAGACTTACCTTTATGAAATAAAGCAATTTTGCCTATAAGGACTCATTTGCCCCTAATTGTCATAAAGCATGTAAAAACTGCTTGTCTGCGTTAAAATAATGGTTAATATGCAGTTTGCATTTTCTTCTGAGAAAATGATCCAAACCTAAATGTTATAGTGTAAATAGACTTACCTTCAGGAAATAAAGCAATTTTGCCTATAGGGACTCATTTGCCCCTAATTGTCATAAAGCATGTAAAAACTGCTTGTCTGCATTAAAATAATGGTTAATATGCAGTTTGCATTTTCTTATGAGAGAATGATCCAAACCTGAATGTTATAGTGTAAATAGACTTACCCTCATAAAATAAAGCAATTTTGCCTATAAAGACTTATTTGCACCTAATTGTCATAAAGCATGTAAAAACTGCTTGTATGCGTTAAAATTATAGTAAATATGCAGTTTGCATTTTCTTATGAGAGAATGATCCAAACCTGAATGTTATAGTGTAAATAGTCTTACCCTCTTTAAATAAAGCAATTTTGCCTATAAGGAGTCATTTGCACCTAATTGTCATAAAGCTTGTAAAAACTGCTTGTATGCGTTAAAATAATAGTTAATATGCAGTTTGCATTTTCTTATGAGAGAATGATCTAAACCTGAATGTTATAGTTTAAGTAAACTAACCTTTGTAAAATAAAGCAATGTTGCCTATATAGACTCATTTGCCCCTAATTGTCATAAAGCATGTAAAAACTGCTTGTATGCGTTAAAATAATGGTTAATATGCAGTTTGCATTTTCTTATGAGAGAATGATCCAAACCTGAATGTTATAGTGTAAATAGACTTACCCTCATAAAATAAAGCAATTTTGCCTATAAAGACTTATTTGCACCTAATTGTCATAAAGCATGTAAAAACTGCTTGTATGCGTTAAAATAATGGTTAATATGCAGTTTGCATTTTCTTATGAAAGAATGATCCAAACCTGAATATTATAGTGTAAATAGATTTACCTTTGTAAAATAAAGCAATTTTGCCTATAAGGACTCATTTGCACGCAATTGTCGTGAAGCATATAAAAACTGCTTGTCTGCGTGAAAATGATAGTCAATATTCAGTTTGCATTTTCTTATGAGAGAATGATCCAAACCTGAATGTTATAGTGTAAATAGACTTACTTTCATGAAATAAAGCAATTTTGCCTATAAGGACTCGTTTGCACCTAATTGTCATAAAGCATGTAAAAACTGCTTGTATGCGTTAAAATAATAGTTAATATGCATTTTGCATTTTCTTGTGAGAGAATGATCCAAACCTGAATGTTATAGTGTGAGTAATCTTACCCTTGTGAAATAAAGCAATTTTGCTTATAAAGACTCATTTGCACCTAATTGTCGTAAAGCATGTAAAAACTGCTTGTCTGCGTTTAAAGAATGGTTAATATGTAGTTTGCATTTTCTTATGAGAGAATGATCCAAACCTGAATGCTATAGTGTAAATAGACTTACCTTTGTAAAATAAAGCAATTTTGCCTATAAGGACTCATTTGCACGCAATTGTCGTGAAGCATGTAAAAACTGCTTGTCTGCGTCAAAATGATAGTAAATATGCAGTTTGCATTTTCTTATGAGAGAATGATCCAAACCTGATTGTTATAGTGTAAATAGACTAACCCTCATGAAATAAAGCAATTTTGCCTATAAGGACTCATTTGCACCTAATTGTCATAAAGCATGTAAAAACTGCTTGTATGCGTTAAAATAATGGTTAATATGCAGTTTGCATTTTCTTATGAGAGAATAATCCAAACCTGAATGTTATAGTGTAAATAGACTTACCTTTGTAAAATAAAGCAATTTTGCCTATAAGGACTCATTTGCACGCAATTGTCGTGAAGCATGTAAAAACTGCTTGTCTGCGTCAAAATGATAGTAAATATGCAGTTTGCATTTTCTTATGAGAGAATGATCCAAACCTGAATGTTATAGAGTAAATAGACTTACCCTCATGAAATAAAGCAATTTTGCCTATAAAGACTCATTTGCACCTAATTGTCGTAAAGCATAAAAAAACTGCTTGTCTGCGTTTAAATAATGGTTAATATGCAGTTTGCATTTTCTTATGAAAGAATGATCCAAACCTTAATGTATAGTGTAAAAAGACTTACCTTTGTAAAATAAAGCAATTTTGCTTATAAGGACTCATTTGCACGCAATTGTCGTGTGCATGTAAAAACTGCTTGTCTGCGTAAAAATGATAGTAATTATGCAGTTTGCATTTTCTTATGAGAGAATGATCCAAACCTGAATGTGATAGTGAAAATAGACTTACCCTCATGAAATAAAGCAATTTTGCTTATAAAGACTCATTTGCACCTAATTGTCGTAAAGCATGAAAAAACTGCTTGTCTGCGTTTAAATAATGGTTAATATGCAGTTTGCATTTTCTTATGAGAGAAAGATCCAAACCTTAATGTTATAGTATAAATAGACTTACCTTCATGAAATAAAGCAATTTTGCCTATAAGGACTCATTTGCCCCTAATTGTCATAAAGCCTGTGAAAAATGCTTTTATGCGTTAAAATAATGGTTAATATGCAGTTTGCATTTTCTTATGAGAGAATGATCCAAACCTGAATGTTATAGTGTAAATAGACTTACCTTTGTAAAATAAAGCAATTTTGCTTATAAGGACTCATTTGAACGCAAATGTCGTGAAGCATGTAAAAACTGCTTGTCTACGTTAAAATAATGGTTAATATGCAGTTTGCATTTTCTTATGAGAGAATGATCCAAACCTGAATGTTATAGTGAAAGTAGACTTACCTTTGTGAAACAAAACAGTTTTGCCTTTAAGGACTTATTTCCACCTAATTGTCGTAAAACATGTGAAAACTGCTTGCCTGCGTGAAAATGATAGTAAATATGCAGTTTGCATTTTCTTATGAGAGAATGATCCAAACCTGAATGTTATAGTCTAAATAGACTTACCCTCATGAAATAAAGCACTTTTGCCTATAAGGACTCATTTGCACCTAATTGTCGTAAAGCATGTAAAAACTGCTTGTCAGCGTTAAAATAATGGTTAATATGCAGTTTGCATTTTCTTATGAGAGAATTATCCAAACCTGAATGTTATAGTGTAAATAGACTTACCTTAATGAAATAAAGCAATTTTGCCTATAAGGACTCATTTGCCCCTAATTGTCATAAAGCATGTAAAAACTGCTTGTCTGCGTAAAAATAATGGTTAATATTCAGTTTGCATTTTCTTATGAGAGAATGATCCAAACCTGAATGTTATAGTGTAAATAGACTTACCTTCATGAAATAAAGCAATTTTGCCTATAAGGACTCATTTGCACGCAATTGTCGTGAAGCATGTAAAAACTGCTTGTCTGCGTGAAAATAATAGGAAATGATTAGTTTGCATTATCTTTTGAGAAAATGATCCAAACCTGAATGTTATAATATAAATAGACTTACCTTTGTAAAATAAAGCAATTTTGCCTATAAGGACTCATTTGCACGCAATTGTCGTGAAGCATGTAAAAACTGCTTGTCTGCGTGAAAATGATAGTAAATATGCAGTTTGCATTTTCTTATGAGAGAATGATCCAAACCTGAATGTTATAGTGTAAATAGACTTATTCTCATGAAATAAAGCAGTTTTGCCTATAAGGACTCATTTGCACCTAATTGTCATAAAGCATGTAAAAACTGCTTGTATGCGTTAAAATAATAGTTAATATGCAGTTTGCATTTTCTTGTGAGAGAATAATCCAAACCTGAATGTTATAGTGTAAATAGACTTACCTTTGTAAATAAAAGCAATTTTGCCTATAAGGACTCATTTTCATGCAATTGTCGTGAAGCATGTAAAAACTGCTTGTCTGCGTTAAAATAATGGTTAATATGCAGTTTGCATTTTCTTATGAGAGAATGATCCAAACCTGAATGTTATAGTGAAAGTAGACTTACCTTTGTGAAATAAAACAATTTTGCCTTTAAGGACTAATTTCCACCTAATTGTCGTAAAACATGTGAAAACTGCTTGTCTGCGTGAAAATGATAGTAAATATGCAGTTTGCATTTTCTTATGAGAGAATGATCCAAACCTGAATGTTATAGTGTAAATAGACTTACCCTCATGAAATAAACCACTTTTGCCTATAAGGACTCATTTGCACCTAATTGTCGAAAAGCATGTAAAAACTGCTTGTCAGCGTTAAAATAATGGTTAATATGCAGTTTGCATTTTCTTATGAGAGAATAATCCAAACCTGAATGGTATAGTGAAAGTAGACTTACCTTTGTGAAATAAAACAATTTTGCTTTTAAGGACTTATTTGCACCTAATTGTCGTAAACCATGTAAAAACTGCTTGTCTGCGTGAAAATGATAGTCAATATTCAGTTTGCATTTTCTTATGAGAGAATGATCCAAACCTGAATGTTATAGTGTAAATCGACTTACCCTCATGAAATAAAGCAATTTTGCCTATAAAGACTCATTTGCACCTAATTGTCATAAAGCATGTAAAAACTGCTTGCATGCGTTAAAATGATAGTAAATATGCAGTTTGCATTTTCTTATGAGAGAATGATCTAAACCTGAATGTTATAGTTTAAGTAAACTTACCTTTGTAAAATAAAGCAATTTTGCCTATAAGGACTCATTTGCCCCTAATTGTCATAAAGCATGTAAAAACTGCTTGTATGCGTTAAAATAGTGGTTAATATGCAGTTTGCATTTTCTTATGAGAGAAAGATCCAAACCTGAATGTTATAGTGTAAATAGACTTACCATTGTAAAATAAAGCAATTTTGCCTATAAGGACTCATTTGCACGCAATTGTCGTGGAGCATGTAAAAACTGCTTGTCTGCGTTAAAATAATGCTTAATATGCAGTTTGCATTTTCTTATGAGAGAATGATCCAAACCTAAATGTTATAGTGTAAATAGACTTACCTTAATGAAATAAAGCAATTTTGCCTATAGGGACTCATTTGCCCCTAATTGTCATAAAGCATGTAAAAACTGCTTGTCAGCGTTAAAATAATGGTTAATATGCAGTTTGCATTTTCTTATGAGAGAATGATCCAAACCTGAATGTTATAGAGTAAATAGACTTACCTTCATGAAATAAAGCAATTTTGCCTATAAGGACTCATTTGCCCCTAATTGTCATAAAGCATGTAAAAACTGCTTGTATGCGTTAAAATAATTTATAATATGCAGTTTGCATTTTCTTATGAGAGAATGATCCAAACCTGAATGTTATAGTGAAAATAGACTTACCTTTGTAAAATAAAGCAATTTGGCCTATAAGGACTCATTTGCACGCAATTGTCGTGAAGCATGTAAAAACTGCTTGTCTGCGTTAAAATAATGGTTAATATGCAGATTGCATTTTCTTATGAGAGAATGATCCAAACCTGAATGTTATAGTGTAAATAGACTTACCTTCATGAAATAAAGCAATTTTGCCTATAAGGACTCATTTGCCCCTAATTGTCATAAAGCATGTAAAAACTGTTTGTATGCGTTAAAATAATGGTTAATATGCAGTTTGCATTTTCTTATAAGAGAATGATCCAAACCTGAATGTTATAGTGTTAATAGACTTACCTTTGTAAAATAAAGCAATTTTGCTTATAAGGACTCATTTGCACGCAATTGTCGTGAAGCATGTAAAAACTGCTTGTCTGCGTTAAAATAATGGTTAATATGCAGTTTGCATTTTCTTATGAGAGAATGATCCAAACCTGAATGTTATAGTGTAAATAGACTTACCTTCATGAAATAAAGCAATTTTGCCTATAAAGACTCATTTGCACCTAATTGTCATAAAGCATGTAAAAACTGCTTGCATGCGTTAAAATGATAGTAAATATGCAGTTTGCATTTTCTTATGAGAGAATAATCTAAACCTGAATGTTATAGTTTAAGAAAACTTACCTTTGTAAAATAAAGCAATTTTGCCTATAAGGACTCATTTGCCCTTAATTGTCATAAAGCATATAAAAACTGCTTGTATTCGTTAAAATAGTGGTAAATATGCAGTTTGCAGTTTCTTATAAGAGAATGATCCAAACCTAAATGTTATAGTGTAAATAGACTTACTATTGTAAAATAAAGCAATTTTGCCTATAAGGACTCATTTGCACGCAATTGTCGTGGAGCATGTAAAAACTACTTGTCTGCGTTAAAATAATGGTTAATATGCAGTTTGCATTTTCTTATGAGAGAATGATCCAAACCTAAATGTTATAGTGTAAATAGACTTACCTTAATAAAATAAAGCAATTTTGCCTATAGGGACTCATTTGCCCCTAATTGTCATAAAGCATGTAAAAACTGCTTGTCAGCGTTAAAATAATGGTTAATATGCAGTTTGCATTTTCTTATGAAAGAATGATCCAAACCTGAATGTTATAGTGTAAATAGACTTACCTTCATGAAATAAAGCAATTTTGCCTATAAGGACTCATTTGCCCCTAATTGTCATAAAGCATGTAAAAACTGCTTGTCTGCGTTAAAATAATGGTTAATATGCAGTTTGCATTTTCTTATGAGAGAATGATCCAAACCTGAATGTTATAGTGTAAATAGACTTACCTTCATGAAATAAAGCAATTTTGCCTATAAAGACTCATTTGCACCTAATTGTCATAAAGCATGTAAAAACTGCTTGCATGCGTTAAAATGATAGTAAATATGCAGTTTGCATTTTCTTATGAGAGAATGATCTAAACCTAAATGTTATAGTTTAAGTAAACTTACCTTTGTAAAATAAAGCAATTTTGCCTATAAGGACTCATTTGCCCCTAATTGTCATAAAGCATGTAAAAACTGCTTGTATGCGTTAAAATAGTGGTTAATATGCAGTTTGCATTTTCTTATGAGAGAATGATCCAAACCTGAATGTTATAGTGAAAATAGACTTACCTTTGTAAAATAAAGCAATTTGGCCTATAAGGACTCATTTGCACGCAATTGTCGTGAAGCATGTAAAAACTGCTTGTCTGCGTTAAAATAATGGTTAATATGCAGATTGCATTTTCTTATGAATTAATGATCCAAACCTGAATGTTATAGTGTAAATAGACTTACCTTCATGAAATAAAGCAATTTTGCCTATAAGGACTCATTTGCCCCTAATTGTCATAAAGCATGTAAAAACTGTTTGTATGCGTTAAAATAATGGTTAATATGCAGTTTGCATTTTCTTATAAGAGAATGATCCAAACCTGAATGTTATAATGTTAATAGACTTACCTTTGTAAAATAAAGCAATTTTGCTTATAAGGACTCATTTGCACGCAATTGTCGTGAAGCATGTAAAAACTGCTTGTCTGCGTTAAAATAATGGTTAATATGCAGTTTGCATTTTCTTATGAGAGAATGATCCAAACCTAAGTGTTATAGTGTAAATAGACTTACCTTCATGAAATAAAGCAATTTTGCCTATAAAGACTCATTTGCACCTAATTGTCATAAAGCATGTAAAAACTGCTTGCATGCGTTAAAATGATAGTAAATATGCAGTTTGCATTTTCTTATGAGAGAATGATCTAAACCTGAATGTTATAGTTTAAGTAAACTTACCTTTGTAAAATAAAGCAATTTTGCCTATAGGAACTCATTTGCCCCTAATTGTCATAAAGCATGTAAAAACTGCTTGTCAGCGTTAAAATAATGGTTAATATGCAGTTTGCATTTTCTTATGAGAGAATGATCCAAACCTGAATGTTATAGTGTAAATAGACTTACCTTCATGAAATAAAGCAATTTTGCCTATAAGGACTCATTTGCCCCTAATTGTCATAAAGCATGTAAGAACTGCTTGTCTGCGTTTAAATAATGGTTAATATGCAGTTTGCATTTTCTTATGAGAGAATGATCCAAACCTGAATGTTATAGTGTAAATAGACTTACCTTCATGAAATAAAGCAATTTTGCCTATAAGGACTCATTTGCCCCTAACTGTCAAATTGTCATAAAGCATGTAAAAACTGCTTGTATGCGTTAAAATAATGGTTAATATGCAGTTTGCATTTTCTTATGAAAGAATGATCTAAACCTGAATATTATAGTGTAAATAGACTTACCTTTGTAAAATAAAGCAATTTTGCCTATAAGGACTCATTTGCACGCAATTGTCGTGAAGCATATAAAAACTGCTTGTCTGCGTGAAAATGATAGTCAATATTCAGTTTGCATTTTCTTATGAGAGAATGATCCAAACCTGAATGTTATAGTGTAAATAGACTTACTTTCATGAAATAAAGCAATTTTGCCTATAAGGACTCATTTGCACGAAATTGTCGTGAAGCATGTAAAAACTGCTTGTCTGCGTGAAAATGATAGTAAATATGCAGTTTGCATTTTATTATGAGAGAATGATCCAAACCTGAATATTATAGTGTAAATAGACTTACCCTCATGAAATAAAGCAATTTTGCCTATAAAGACTCATTTGCACCTAATTGTCGTAAAGCATGTAAAAACTGCTTGTCTGCGTTTAAATAATGGTTAATATGCAGTTTGCATTTTCTTATGAGAGAAAGATCCAAACCTGAATGTTATAGTGTAAATAGACTTACCTTCATGAAATAAAGCAATTTTCCCTATAAGGACTCATTTGCCCCTTATTGTCATAAAGCATGTAAAAACTGCTTGTATGCGTTAAAATAATGGTTAATATGCAGTTTGCATTTTTTTATGAGAGAATGATCCAAACCTGAATGTAATAGTGTAAATAGACTTACCTTTGTAAAATAAAGCAATTTTGCCTATAAAGACTCAATTGCACCTAATTGTCATAAAGCATGTAAAAACTGCTTGTATGCGTTAAAATGATAGTAAATATGCAGTTTGCATTTTCTTATGAGAGAATGATCCAAACCTGAATGTTATAGTGTAAATAGACTTACCCTCATCAAATAAAGCAATTTTGCCTATAAAGACTCATTTGCACCTAATTGTCATAAAGCATGTAAGAACTGCTTGTATGCGTTAAAATAATAAATAATATGCAGTTTGCATTTTCTTATGAGAGAATGATCCAAACCTGAATGTTATAGTGTAAATAGACTTCCCTTTGTAAAATAAAGCAATTTTGCCTATAAGGACTCATTTGCACGCAATTGTCGTGAAGCATGTAAAAACTGCTTGTATGCGTTAAAATAATGGTTAATATGCAGTTTGCATTTTCTTATGAGAGAATGATCCAAACCTGAATGTTATAGTGTAAATAGACTTACCTTCATGAAATAAAGCAATTTTGCCTATAAGGACTCATTTGTCCTTAATTGTCATAAAGTATGTAAAAACTGCTTGTATGCGTTAAAATAATGGTTAATATGCAGATTGCATTTTCTTATGAGAGAATGATCCAAACCTTAATGTTATAGTGTAAATAGACTTACCGTTGTAAAATAAAGCAATTTTGCCTACAAGGACTCATTTGCACGCAATTGTCGTAAAGCATGTAAAAACTGCTTGTTTGCGTTAAAATAATGGTTAATATGCAGTTTGCATTTTCTTATGAGAAAATGATCCAAACCTGAATGTTATAGTGAAAGTAGTTAACCTTTGTAAATATAATACAATTTTGCCTTTAGGGACTTATTTCCACCTAATTGTCGTAAAACATGTGAAAACTGCTTGTCTGCGTGAAAATGATAGTAAATATGCAGTTTGCATTTTCTTATGAGAGAATGATCCAAAACTGAATGTTATAGTGTAAATAGACTTACCCTCATGAAATAAAGCACTTTTGCCTATAAGGACTCATTTGCACCTAATTGTCGCAAAGCATGTAAAAACTGCATGTCAGCGTTAAAATAATTGTTAATATGCAGTTTGCATTTTCTTATGAGAGAATGATCTAAACCTGAATGTTATAGTTTAAAAAAACTTACCTTTGTTAAATAAAGCAATTTTGCCTATATAGACTCATTTGCCCCTAATTGTCATAAAGCATGTAAAAACTGCTTGTATGCGTTAAAATAATGGTTAATATGCAGTTTGCATTTTCTTATGAGAGAATGATCCAAACCTGAATGTTATTGTGTAAATAGACTTACCTTTGTAAAATAAAGCAATTTTGCCTATAAGGACTCATTTGCACGAAATTGTCGTGAAGCATGTAAAAACTGCTTGTCTGCGTGAAAATGATAGTAAATATGCAGTTTGCATTTTCTTATGAGAGAATGATCCAAACCTGAATATTATAGTGTAAATAGACTTACCCTCATGAAATAAACCAATTTTGCCTATAAAGACTCATTTGCACCTAATTGTCGTAAAGCATGTAAAAACTGCTTGTCTGCGTTTAAATAATGGTTAATATGCAGTTTGCATTTTCTTATGAGAGAAAGATCCAAACCTGAATGTTATAGTGTAAACAGACTTACCTTCATGAAATAAAGCAATTTTGCCTATAAAGACTCATTTGCACCTAATTGTCATAAAGCATGTAAAAACTGCTTGTATGCGTTAAAATGATAGTAAATATGCAGTTTATATTTTCTTATGAGAGAATGATCCAAACCTGAATGTTATAGTGTAAATAAACTTACCCTCATGAAATAAAGCAATTTTGCCGATAAAGACTCATTTGCACCTAATTGTCGTAAAGCATGTAAATCCTGCTTGTCTGCGTTTAAATAATGGTTAATATGCAGTTTGCATTTTCTTATGAGAGAATGATCCAAACCTGAATGTTATAGTGTAAATAGACTTACCTTCATGAAATAAAGCAATTTTGCCTATAAGGACTCATTTGCCCTTAATTGTCATAAAGCATGTAAAAACTGCTTGTCTGCGTTAAAATAATGGTTAATATGCAGTTTGCATTTTCTTCTGAGAGAATGATCCAAACCTAAATGTTATAGTGTAAATAGACTTACCTAAGGAAATAAAGCAATTTTGCCTATAGGGACTCATTTGCCCCTAATTGTCATAAAGCATGTAAAAACTGCTTGTCAGCGTTAAAATAATTGTTAATATGCAGTTTGCATTTTCTTATGAGAGAATGATCCAAACCTGAATGTTATAGTGTAAATAGACTTACCTTCATGTAATAAAGCAATTTTGCCTATAAGGACTCATTTGTCCCTAATTGTCATAACGCATGTAAAAACTGCTTGTATGCGTTAAAATAATGTATAATATGCAGTTTGCATTTTCTTATGAAAGAATGATCCAAACCTGAATGTTATAGTGAAAATAGACTTACCTTTGTAAAAGAAAGCAATTTTGCCTATAAGGACTCATTTGCACGCAATTGTCGTGAAGCATGTAAAAACTGCTTGTCTGCGTTAAAATAATGGTTAATATGCAGTTTGCATTTTCTTATGAGAGAATGATTCAAACCTGAATGTTATAGTGTAAATAGACTTACCCTCATGAAATAAAGCAATTTTGCCTATAAAGACTCATTTGCACCTAATTGTCATAAAGCATGTAAAAACTGCTTGTATGCGTTAAAATTATAGTAAATATGCAGTTTGCATTTTCTTATGAGAGAATGATCCAAACCTGAATGTTATAGTGTAAATAGTCTTACCCTCTTGAAATAAAGCAATTTTGCCTATAAGGAGTCATTTGCACCTAATTGTCATAAAGCTTGTAAAAACTGCTTGTATGCGTTAAAATAATAGTTAATATGCAGTTTGCATTTTCTTATGAGAGAATGATCTAAACCTGAATGTTATTGTGTAAATAGACTTACCTTTGTAAAATAAAGCAATTTTGCCTATAAGGACTCATTTGCCCCTAATTGTCATAAAGCATGTAAAAACTGCTTGTATGCGTTAAAATAATGCTTAATATGCAGTTTGCATTTTCTTATGAGAGAATGATCCAAACCTGAATGTTATAGTGTAAATAGACTTACCTTTGTAAAATAAAGCAATTTTGCCTATAAGGACTCATTTGCACGCAATTGTCGTGAAACATGTAAAAACTGCTTGTCTGCGTGAAAATGATAGTAAATATGCAGTTTGCATTTTCTTATGAGAGAATGATCCAAACCTGAATGTTATAGTGTAAATAGACTTACCCTCATGAAATAAAGCAATTTTGCCTATAAAGACTCATTTGCACCTAATTGTCGTAAAGCATGTAAAAACTGCTTGTATGCGTTAAAATAATGGTTAATATGCAGTTTGCATTTTCTTATGAGAGAATGATCCAAACCTGAATGTTATTGTGTAAATAGACTTACCTTTGTAAAATAAAGCAATTTTGCCTATAAGGACTCATTTGCACGAAATTGTCGTGAAGCATGTAAAAACTGCTTGTCTGCGTGAAAATGATAGTAAATATGCAGTTTGCATTTTATTATGAGAGAATGATCCAAACCTGAATATTATAGTGTAAATAGACTTACCCTCATGAAATAAAGCAATTTTGCCTATAAAGACTCATTTGCACCTAATTGTCGTAAAGCATGTAAAAACTGCTTGTCTGCGTTTAAATAATGGTTAATATGCAGTTTGCATTTTCTTATGAGAGAAAGATCCAAACCTGAATGTTATAGTGTAAATAGACTTACCTTCATGAAATAAAGCAATTTTCCCTATAAGGACTCATTTGCCCCTTATTGTCATAAAGCATGTAAAAACTGCTTGTATGCGTTAAAATAATGGTTAATATGCAGTTTGCATTTTTTTATGAGAGAATGATCCAAACCTGAATGTAATAGTGTAAATAGACTTACCTTTGTAAAATAAAGCAATTTTGCCTATAAAGACTCATTTGCACCTAATTGTCATAAAGCATGTAAAAACTGCTTGTATGCGTTAAAATGATAGTAAATATGCAGTTTGCATTTTCTTATGAGAGAATGATCCAAACCTAAATGTTATAGTGTAAATAGACTTACCCTCATCAAATAAAGCAATTTTGCCTATAAAGACTCATTTGCACCTAATTGTCATAAAGCATGTAAAAACTGCTTGTATGCGTTAAAATAATAAATAATATGCAGTTTGCATTTTCTTATGAGAGAATGATCTAAACCTGAATGTTATAGTTTAAGTAAACTTACCTTTGTAAAATAAAGCAATTTTGCCTATAAGGACTTATTTGCACCTAATTGTCGTAAAGCATGTAAAAACTGCTTGTCTGCGTTAAAATAATGGATAATATGCATTTGCATTTTCTTATGAGAGAATGATCCAAACCTGAATGTTATAGTGTAAATAGTTATACCTACATGAAATAAAGCAATTTTGCCTATATGGACTCATTTGCCCCTAATTGTCATAAAGCATGTAAAAACTGCTTGTCTGCGTTAAAATAATGGTTAATATGCAGTTTGCATTTTCTTATGAGAGAATGATCCAAACCTGAATGTTATAGTGTAAATAGACTTACCCTCATGAAATAAAGCAATTTTGCCTATAAAGACTCATTTGCACCTAATTGTCATAAAGCATGTAAAAACTGCTTGTCTGCGCAAAAATAATGGTTAATATGCAGTTTGCATTTTCTTATGAAAGAATGATCCAAACCTGAATGTTATAGTGTAAATAGACTTACCCTCCTGAAATAAAGCAATTTTGCCTATAAGGACTCATTTGCACCTAATTGTCGTAAAGCATGTAAAAACTGCTTGTATGCGTTAAAATAATGGTTAATATGCAGTTTGCATTTTCTTATGAGAGAATGATCCAAACCCGAATGTTATAGTGTAAATAGACTTACCTTTGTAAAATAAAGCAATTTTGCCTATAAGGACTCATTTGCACGAAATTGTCGTGAAGCATGTAAAAACTGCTTGTCTGCGTTAAAATAATGGTTAATATGCAGTTTGCATTTTCTTATGAGAGAATGATCCAAACCTGAATGTTATAGTGTAAATCGACTTACCCTCATGAAATAAAGCAATTTTGCCTATAAAGACTTATTTGCACCTAATTGTCATAAAGCATGTAAAAACTGCTTGTATGCGTTAAAATAGTGGTTAATATGCAGTTTACATTTTATTATGAGAGAATGATCCAAACCTTAATGTTATAGTGTAAATAGACTTACCATTGTAAAATAAAGCAATTTTGCCTATAAGGACTCATTTGCACGCAATTGTCGTGGAGCATGTAAAAACTGCTTGTCTGCGTTAAAATAATAATTAATATGCAGTTTGCATTTTCTTATGAGAGAATGATCCAAACCTAAATGTTATAGTGTAAATAGACTTACCTTAATGAAATAAAGCAATTTTGCCTATAGGGACTCATTTGCCCCTAATTGTCATAAAGCATGTAAAAACTGCTTGTCAGCGTTAAAATAATATTTAATATGCAGTTTGCATTTTCTTATGAGAGAATGATCTAAACCTGAATGTTATAGTTTAAGTAAACTTACCTTTGTAAAATAAAGCAATTTTGCCTATAAAGACTCATTTGCCCCTAATTGTCATAAAGCATGTAAAAACTGCTTGTATGCGTTAAAATAATTTATAATATGCAGTTTGCATTTTCTTATGAGAGAATGATCCAAACCTGAATGTTATAGTGAAAATAGACTTACCTTTGTAAAATAAAGCAATTTGGCCTATAAGGACTCATTTGCACGCAATTGTCGTGAAGCATGTAAAAACTGCTTGTCTGCGTTAAAATAATGGTTTATATGCAGATTGCATTTTCTTATGAGAGAATGATCCGAACCTGAATGTTATAGTGTAAATAGACTTACCTTCATGAAATATAGCAATTTTGCCTATAAGGACTCATTTGCCCCTAATTGTCATAAAGCATGTAAAAACTGTTTGTATGCGTTAAAATAATGGTTAATATGCAGTTTGCATTTTCTTATAAGACAATGATCCAAACCTGAATATTATAGTGTAAATAGACTTACCCTCATGAAATAAAGCAATTTTGCCTATAAAGACTCATTTGCACCTAATTGTCGTAAAGCATGTAAAAACTGTTTGTCTGCGTTTAAATAATGGTTAATATGCAGTTTGCATTTTCTTATGAGAGAATGATCCAAACCTGAATGTTATAGTGTAAATAGACTTACCTTCATGAAATAAAGCAATTTTGCCTATAAGGACTCATTTGCCCCTAATTGTCATAAAGCATGTAAAAACTGCTTGTCTGCGTTAAAATAATGGTTAATATGCAGTTTGCATTTTCTTCTGAGAAAATGATCCAAACCTAAATGTTATAGTGTAAATAGACTTACCTTCAGGAAATAAAGCAATTTTGCCTATAGGGACTCATTTGCCCCTAATTGTCATAAAGCATGTAAAAACTGCTTGTCTGCATTAAAATAATGGTTAATATGCAGTTTGCATTTTCTTATGAGAGAATGATCCAAACCTGAATGTTATAGTGTAAATAGACTTACCCTCATAAAATAAAGCAATTTTGCCTATAAAGACTTATTTGCACCTAATTGTCATAAAGCATGTAAAAACTGCTTGTATGCGTTAAAATTATAGTAAATATGCAGTTTGCATTTTCTTATGAGAGAATGATCCAAACCTGAATGTTATAGTGTAAATAGTCTTACCCTCTTTAAATAAAGCAATTTTGCCTATAAGGAGTCATTTGCACCTAATTGTCATAAAGCTTGTAAAAACTGCTTGTATGCGTTAAAATAATAGTTAATATGCAGTTTGCATTTTCTTATGAGAGAATGATCTAAACCTGAATGTTATAGTTTAAGTAAACTAACCTTTGTAAAATAAAGCAATGTTGCCTATATAGACTCATTTGCCCCTAATTGTCATAAAGCATGTAAAAACTGCTTGTATGCGTTAAAATAATGGTTAATATGCAGTTTGCATTTTCTTATGAGAGAATGATCCAAACCTGAATGTTATAGTGTAAATAGACTTACCCTCATAAAATAAAGCAATTTTGCCTATAAAGACTTATTTGCACCTAATTGTCATAAAGCATGTAAAAACTGCTTGTATGCGTTAAAATAATGGTTAATATGCAGTTTGCATTTTCTTATGAAAGAATGATCCAAACCTGAATATTATAGTGTAAATAGACTTACCTTTGTAAAATAAAGCAATTTTGCCTATAAGGACTCATTTGCACGCAATTGTCGTGAAGCATATAAAAACTGCTTGTCTGCGTGAAAATGATAGTCAATATTCAGTTTGCATTTTCTTATGAGAGAATGATCCAAACCTGAATGTTATAGTGTAAATAGACTTACTTTCATGAAATAAAGCAATTTTGCCTATAAGGACTCGTTTGCACCTAATTGTCATAAAGCATGTAAAAACTGCTTGTATGCGTTAAAATAATAGTTAATATGCATTTTGCATTTTCTTGTGAGAGAATGATCCAAACCTGAATGTTATAGTGTGAGTAATCTTACCCTTGTGAAATAAAGCAATTTTGCTTATAAAGACTCATTTGCACCTAATTGTCGTAAAGCATGTAAAAACTGCTTGTCTGCGTTTAAAGAATGGTTAATATGTAGTTTGCATTTTCTTATGAGAGAATGATCCAAACCTGAATGCCATAGTGTAAATAGACTTACCTTTGTAAAATAAAGCAATTTTGCCTATAAGGACTCATTTGCACGCAATTGTCGTGAAGCATGTAAAAACTCCTTGTCTGCGTTAAAATAATGGTTAGTATGCAGTTTGCATTTTCTTATGAGAGAATGATCCAAACCTGAATGTTATAGTGAAAGTAGACTTACCTTTGTAAAATAAAGCAATTTTGCCTATAAGGACTCATTTGCCCCTAATTGTCATAAAGCATGTAAAAACTGCTTGTATGCGTTAAAATAATTGTTAATATGCAGATTGCATTTTTTTATGAGAGAATGATCCAAACCTGAATGTTATAGTGTAAATAGACTTACCTTTGTAAAATAAAGCAATTTTGCCTATAAGGACTCATTTGCACGCAATTGTCGTGAAGCATGTAAAAACTGCTTGTCTGCGTTAAAATAATGGTTAATATGCAGTTTGCATTTTCTTATGAGAGAATGATCCAAACCTGAATGTTATAGTGAAAGTAGACTTACCTTTGTGAAATGAAACAATTTTGCCTTTATGGACTTATTTGCACCTAATTGTCGTAAACCATGTAAAAACTGCTTGTCTGCGTGAAAATTATAGTCAATATTCAGTTTGCATTTACTTATGAGAGAATGATCCAAACCTGAATGTTATAGTGTAAATAGACTTACCTTTGTAAAATAAAGCAATTTTGCCTATAAGGACTCATTTGCACGCAATTGTCGTGAAGCATGTAAAAACTGCTTGTCTGCGTCAAAATGATAGTAAATATGCAGTTTGCATTTTCTTATGAGAGAATGATCCAAACCTGATTGTTATAGTGTAAATAGACTAACCCTCATGAAATAAAGCAATTTTGCCTATAAGGACTCATTTGCACCTAATTGTCATAAAGCATGTAAAAACTGCTTGTATGCGTTAAAATAATGGTTAATATGCAGTTTGCATTTTCTTATGAGAGAATAATCCAAACCTGAATGTTATAGTGTAAATAGACTTACCTTTGTAAAATAAAGCAATTTTGCCTATAAGGACTCATTTGCACGCAATTGTCGTGAAGCATGTAAAAACTGCTTGTCTGCGTCAAAATGATAGTAAATATGCAGTTTGCATTTTCTTATGAGAGAATGATCCAAACCTGAATGTTATAGAGTAAATAGACTTACCCTCATGAAATAAAGCAATTTTGCCTATAAAGACTCATTTGCACCTAATTGTCGTAAAGCATAAAAAAACTGCTTGTCTGCGTTTAAATAATGGTTAATATGCAGTTTGCATTTTCTTATGAAAGAATGATCCAAACCTTAATGTATAGTGTAAAAAGACTTACCTTTGTAAAATAAAGCAATTTTGCTTATAAGGACTCATTTGCACGCAATTGTCGTGTGCATGTAAAAACTGCTTGTCTGCGTAAAAATGATAGTAATTATGCAGTTTGCATTTTCTTATGAGAGAATGATCCAAACCTGAATGTGATAGTGAAAATAGACTTACCCTCATGAAATAAAGCAATTTTGCTTATAAAGACTCATTTGCACCTAATTGTCGTAAAGCATGAAAAAACTGCTTGTCTGCGTTTAAATAATGGTTAATATGCAGTTTGCATTTTCTTATGAGAGAAAGATCCAAACCTTAATGTTATAGTATAAATAGACTTACCTTCATGAAATAAAGCAATTTTGCCTATAAGGACTCATTTGCCCCTAATTGTCATAAAGCCTGTGAAAAATGCTTTTATGCGTTAAAATAATGGTTAATATGCAGTTTGCATTTTCTTATGAGAGAATGATCCAAACCTGAATGTTATAGTGTAAATAGACTTACCTTTGTAAAATAAAGCAATTTTGCTTATAAGGACTCATTTGAACGCAAATGTCGTGAAGCATGTAAAAACTGCTTGTCTACGTTAAAATAATGGTTAATATGCAGTTTGCATTTTCTTATGAGAGAATGATCCAAACCTGAATGTTATAGTGAAAGTAGACTTACCTTTGTGAAACAAAACAGTTTTGCCTTTAAGGACTTATTTCCACCTAATTGTCGTAAAACATGTGAAAACTGCTTGCCTGCGTGAAAATGATAGTAAATATGCAGTTTGCATTTTCTTATGAGAGAATGATCCAAACCTGAATGTTATAGTCTAAATAGACTTACCCTCATGAAATAAAGCACTTTTGCCTATAAGGACTCATTTGCACCTAATTGTCGTAAAGCATGTAAAAACTGCTTGTCAGCGTTAAAATAATGGTTAATATGCAGTTTGCATTTTCTTATGAGAGAATTATCCAAACCTGAATGTTATAGTGTAAATAGACTTACCTTAATGAAATAAAGCAATTTTGCCTATAAGGACTCATTTGCCCCTAATTGTCATAAAGCATGTAAAAACTGCTTGTCTGCGTAAAAATAATGGTTAATATTCAGTTTGCATTTTCTTATGAGAGAATGATCCAAACCTGAATGTTATAGTGTAAATAGACTTACCTTCATGAAATAAAGCAATTTTGCCTATAAGGACTCATTTGCACGCAATTGTCGTGAAGCATGTAAAAACTGCTTGTCTGCGTGAAAATAATAGGAAATGATTAGTTTGCATTATCTTTTGAGAAAATGATCCAAACCTGAATGTTATAATATAAATAGACTTACCTTTGTAAAATAAAGCAATTTTGCCTATAAGGACTCATTTGCACGCAATTGTCGTGAAGCATGTAAAAACTGCTTGTCTGCGTGAAAATGATAGTAAATATGCAGTTTGCATTTTCTTATGAGAGAATGATCCAAACCTGAATGTTATAGTGTAAATAGACTTATTCTCATGAAATAAAGCAGTTTTGCCTATAAGGACTCATTTGCACCTAATTGTCATAAAGCATGTAAAAACTGCTTGTATGCGTTAAAATAATAGTTAATATGCAGTTTGCATTTTCTTGTGAGAGAATAATCCAAACCTGAATGTTATAGTGTAAATAGACTTACCTTTGTAAATAAAAGCAATTTTGCCTATAAGGACTCATTTTCATGCAATTGTCGTGAAGCATGTAAAAACTGCTTGTCTGCGTTAAAATAATGGTTAATATGCAGTTTGCATTTTCTTATGAGAGAATGATCCAAACCTGAATGTTATAGTGAAAGTAGACTTACCTTTGTGAAATAAAACAATTTTGCCTTTAAGGACTAATTTCCACCTAATTGTCGTAAAACATGTGAAAACTGCTTGTCTGCGTGAAAATGATAGTAAATATGCAGTTTGCATTTTCTTATGAGAGAATGATCCAAACCTGAATGTTATAGTGTAAATAGACTTACCCTCATGAAATAAACCACTTTTGCCTATAAGGACTCATTTGCACCTAATTGTCGAAAAGCATGTAAAAACTGCTTGTCAGCGTTAAAATAATGGTTAATATGCAGTTTGCATTTTCTTATGAGAGAATAATCCAAACCTGAATGGTATAGTGAAAGTAGACTTACCTTTGTGAAATAAAACAATTTTGCTTTTAAGGACTTATTTGCACCTAATTGTCGTAAACCATGTAAAAACTGCTTGTCTGCGTGAAAATGATAGTCAATATTCAGTTTGCATTTTCTTATGAGAGAATGATCCAAACCTGAATGTTATAGTGTAAATCGACTTACCCTCATGAAATAAAGCAATTTTGCCTATAAAGACTCATTTGCACCTAATTGTCATAAAGCATGTAAAAACTGCTTGCATGCGTTAAAATGATAGTAAATATGCAGTTTGCATTTTCTTATGAGAGAATGATCTAAACCTGAATGTTATAGTTTAAGTAAACTTACCTTTGTAAAATAAAGCAATTTTGCCTATAAGGACTCATTTGCCCCTAATTGTCATAAAGCATGTAAAAACTGCTTGTATGCGTTAAAATAGTGGTTAATATGCAGTTTGCATTTTCTTATGAGAGAAAGATCCAAACCTGAATGTTATAGTGTAAATAGACTTACCATTGTAAAATAAAGCAATTTTGCCTATAAGGACTCATTTGCACGCAATTGTCGTGGAGCATGTAAAAACTGCTTGTCTGCGTTAAAATAATGCTTAATATGCAGTTTGCATTTTCTTATGAGAGAATGATCCAAACCTGAATGTGATAGTGAAAATAGACTTACCCTCATGAAATAAAGCAATTTTGCTTATAAAGACTCATTTGCACCTAATTGTCGTAAAGCATGAAAAAACTGCTTGTCTGCGTTAAAATAATGGTTAATATGCAGTTTGCATTTTCTTATGAGAGAATGATCCAAACCTGAATGTTATAGTGTAAATAGACTTACCTTCATGAAATAAAGCAATTTTGCCTATAAGGACTCATTTGCCCCTAATTGTCATAAAGCATGTAAAAACTGCTTGTATGCGTTAAAATAATTTATAATATGCAGTTTGCATTTTCTTATGAGAGAATGATCCAAACCTGAATGTTATAGTGAAAATAGACTTACCTTTGTAAAATAAAGCAATTTGGCCTATAAGGACTCATTTGCACGCAATTGTCGTGAAGCATGTAAAAACTGCTTGTCTGCGTTAAAATAATGGTTAATATGCAGATTGCATTTTCTTATGAGAGAATGATCCAAACCTGAATGTTATAGTGTAAATAGACTTACCTTCATGAAATAAAGCAATTTTGCCTATAAGGACTCATTTGCCCCTAATTGTCATAAAGCATGTAAAAACTGTTTGTATGCGTTAAAATAATGGTTAATATGCAGTTTGCATTTTCTTATAAGAGAATGATCCAAACCTGAATGTTATAGTGTTAATAGACTTACCTTTGTAAAATAAAGCAATTTTGCTTATAAGGACTCATTTGCACGCAATTGTCGTGAAGCATGTAAAAACTGCTTGTCTGCGTTAAAATAATGGTTAATATGCAGTTTGCATTTTCTTATGAGAGAATGATCCAAACCTGAATGTTATAGTGTAAATAGACTTACCTTCATGAAATAAAGCAATTTTGCCTATAAAGACTCATTTGCACCTAATTGTCATAAAGCATGTAAAAACTGCTTGCATGCGTTAAAATGATAGTAAATATGCAGTTTGCATTTTCTTATGAGAGAATAATCTAAACCTGAATGTTATAGTTTAAGAAAACTTACCTTTGTAAAATAAAGCAATTTTGCCTATAAGGACTCATTTGCCCTTAATTGTCATAAAGCATATAAAAACTGCTTGTATTCGTTAAAATAGTGGTAAATATGCAGTTTGCAGTTTCTTATAAGAGAATGATCCAAACCTAAATGTTATAGTGTAAATAGACTTACTATTGTAAAATAAAGCAATTTTGCCTATAAGGACTCATTTGCACGCAATTGTCGTGGAGCATGTAAAAACTACTTGTCTGCGTTAAAATAATGGTTAATATGCAGTTTGCATTTTCTTATGAGAGAATGATCCAAACCTAAATGTTATAGTGTAAATAGACTTACCTTAATAAAATAAAGCAATTTTGCCTATAGGGACTCATTTGCCCCTAATTGTCATAAAGCATGTAAAAACTGCTTGTCAGCGTTAAAATAATGGTTAATATGCAGTTTGCATTTTCTTATGAAAGAATGATCCAAACCTGAATGTTATAGTGTAAATAGACTTACCTTCATGAAATAAAGCAATTTTGCCTATAAGGACTCATTTGCCCCTAATTGTCATAAAGCATGTAAAAACTGCTTGTCTGCGTTAAAATAATGGTTAATATGCAGTTTGCATTTTCTTATGAGAGAATGATCCAAACCTGAATGTTATAGTGTAAATAGACTTACCTTCATGAAATAAAGCAATTTTGCCTATAAAGACTCATTTGCACCTAATTGTCATAAAGCATGTAAAAACTGCTTGCATGCGTTAAAATGATAGTAAATATGCAGTTTGCATTTTCTTATGAGAGAATGATCTAAACCTAAATGTTATAGTTTAAGTAAACTTACCTTTGTAAAATAAAGCAATTTTGCCTATAAGGACTCATTTGCCCCTAATTGTCATAAAGCATGTAAAAACTGCTTGTATGCGTTAAAATAGTGGTTAATATGCAGTTTGCATTTTCTTATGAGAGAATGATCCAAACCTGAATGTTATAGTGAAAATAGACTTACCTTTGTAAAATAAAGCAATTTTGCCTATAAGGACTCATTTGCACGCAATTGTCGTGAAGCATGTAAAAACTGCTTGTCTGCGTTAAAATAATGGTTAATATGCAGATTGCATTTTCTTATGAATTAATGATCCAAACCTGAATGTTATAGTGTAAATAGACTTACCTTCATGAAATAAAGCAATTTTGCCTATAAGGACTCATTTGCCCCTAATTGTCATAAAGCATGTAAAAACTGTTTGTATGCGTTAAAATAATGGTTAATATGCAGTTTGCATTTTCTTATAAGAGAATGATCCAAACCTGAATGTTATAATGTTAATAGACTTACCTTTGTAAAATAAAGCAATTTTGCTTATAAGGACTCATTTGCACGCAATTGTCGTGAAGCATGTAAAAACTGCTTGTCTGCGTTAAAATAATGGTTAATATGCAGTTTGCATTTTCTTATGAGAGAATGATCCAAACCTAAGTGTTATAGTGTAAATAGACTTACCTTCATGAAATAAAGCAATTTTGCCTATAAAGACTCATTTGCACCTAATTGTCATAAAGCATGTAAAAACTGCTTGCATGCGTTAAAATGATAGTAAATATGCAGTTTGCATTTTCTTATGAGAGAATGATCTAAACCTGAATGTTATAGTTTAAGTAAACTTACCTTTGTAAAATAAAGCAATTTTGCCTATAGGAATTCATTTGCCCCTAATTGTCATAAAGCATGTAAAAACTGCTTGTCAGCGTTAAAATAATGGTTAATATGCAGTTTGCATTTTCTTATGAGAGAATGATCCAAACCTGAATGTTATAGTGTAAATAGACTTACCTTCATGAAATAAAGCAATTTTGCCTATAAGGACTCATTTGCCCCTAATTGTCATAAAGCATGTAAGAACTGCTTGTCTGCGTTTAAATAATGGTTAATATGCAGTTTGCATTTTCTTATGAGAGAATGATCCAAACCTGAATGTTATAGTGTAAATAGACTTACCTTCATGAAATAAAGCAATTTTGCCTATAAGGACTCATTTGCCCCTAACTGTCAAATTGTCATAAAGCATGTAAAAACTGCTTGTATGCGTTAAAATAATGGTTAATATGCAGTTTGCATTTTCTTATGAAAGAATGATCTAAACCTGAATATTATAGTGTAAATAGACTTACCTTTGTAAAATAAAGCAATTTTGCCTATAAGGACTCATTTGCACGCAATTGTCGTGAAGCATATAAAAACTGCTTGTCTGCGTGAAAATGATAGTCAATATTCAGTTTGCATTTTCTTATGAGAGAATGATCCAAACCTGAATGTTATAGTGTAAATAGACTTACTTTCATGAAATAAAGCAATTTTGCCTATAAGGACTCATTTGCACGAAATTGTCGTGAAGCATGTAAAAACTGCTTGTCTGCGTGAAAATGATAGTAAATATGCAGTTTGCATTTTATTATGAGAGAATGATCTAAACCTGAATATTATAGTGTAAATAGACTTACCCTCATGAAATAAAGCAATTTTGCCTATAAAGACTCATTTGCACATAATTGTCGTAAAGCATGTAAAAACTGTTTGTCTGCGTTTAAATAATGGTTAATATGCAGTTTGCAATTTCTTATGAGAGAATGATCCAAACCTGAATGTTATAGTGTAAATAGACTTACCTTCATGAAATAAAGCAATTTTGCCTATAAGGACTCATTTGCCCCTAATTGTCATAAAGCATGTAAAAACTGCTTATCTGCGTTAAAATAATGGTTAATATGCAGTTTGCATTTTCTTCTGAGAGAACGATCCAAACCTAAATGTTATAGTGTAAATAGACTTACCTTCAGGAAATAAAGCAATTTTGCCTATAGGGACTCATTTGCCCCTAATTGTCATAAAGCATGTAAAAACTGCTTGTCTGCGTTAAAATAATGGTTGATATGCAGTTTGCATTTTCTTATGAGAGAATGATCCAAACCTGAATGTTATAGTGTAAATAGACTTACCCTCATAAAATAAAGCAATTTTGCCTATAAAGACTTATTTGCACCTAATTGTCATAAAGCATGTAAAAACTGCTTGTATGCGTTAAAATTATAGTAAATATGCAGTTTGCATTTTCTTATGAGAGAATGATCCAAACCTGAATGTTATAGTGTAAATAGTCTTACCCTCTTTAAATAAAGCAATTTTGCCTATAAGGAGTCATTTGCACCTAATTGTTATAAAGCTTGTAAAAACTGCTTGTATGCGTTAAAATAATAGTTAATATGCAGTTTGCATTTTCTTATGAGAGAATGATCTAAACCTGAATGTTATAGTTTAAGTAAACTTACCTTTGTAAAATAAAGCAATGTTGCCTATATAGACTCATTTGCCCCTAATTGTCATAAAGCATGTAAAAACTGCTTGTATGCGTTAAAATAATGGTTAATATGCAGTTTGCATTTTCTTATGAGAAAATGATCCAAACCTGAATGTTATAGTGTAAATAGACTTACCTTAATGAAATAAAGCAATTTTGCCTATAAGGACTCATTTGCCCCTAACTGTCAAATTGTCATAAAGCATGTAAAAACTGCTTGTATGCGTTAAAATAATGGTTAATATGCAGTTTGCATTTTCTTATGAAAGAATGATCTAAACCTGAATATTATAGTGTAAATGGACTTACCTTTGTAAAATAAAGCAATTTTGCCTATAAGGACTCATTTGCACGCAATTGTCGTGAAGCATATAAAAACTGCTTGTCTGCGTGAAAATGATAGTCAATATTCAGTTTGCATTTTCTTATGAGAGAATGATCCAAACCTGAATGTTATAGTGTAAATAGACTTACTTTCATGAAATAAAGCAATTTTGCCTATAAGGACCCCTTTCCACCTAATTGTCATAAAGCATGTGAAAACTGCTTGCCTGCGTGAAAATGATAGTAAATATGCAGTTTGCATTTTCTTATGAGAGAATGATCCAAACCTGAATGTTATAGTCTAAATAGACTTACCCTCATGAAATAAAGCACTTTTGCCTATAAGGACTCATTTGCACCTAATTGTCGTAAAGCATGTAAAAACTGCTTGTCAGCGTTAAAATAATGGTTACAATGCAGTTTGCATTTTCTTATGAGAGAATGATCCAAACCTGAATGTTATAGTGTAAATAGACTTACCTTTGTAAAATAAAGCAATTTTACCTATAAGGACTCATTTGCACGCAATTGTCGTGAAGCATGTAAAAACTGCTTGTCTGCGTTAAATTAATGGTTAATATGCAGTTTGAATTTTCTTATGAGAGAATGATCCAAACCTGAATGTTATAGTGAAAGTAGACTTACCTTTGTAAAATAAAGCAATTTTGCCTATAAGGACTCATTTGCCCCTAATTGTCATAAAGCATGTAAAAACTGCTTGTATGCGTTAAAATAATGGTTAATATGCAGTTTGCATTTTCTTATGAGAGAATGATCCAAACCTGAATGTTATAGTGTAAATAGACTTACCTTTGTAAAATAAAGCAATTTTGCCTATAAGGACTCATTTGCACGCAATTGTCGTGAAGCATGTAAAAACTGCTTGTCTGCGTCAAAATGATAGTAAATATGCAGTTTGCATTTTCTTATGAGAGAATGATCCAAACCTGAATGTGATAGTGAAAATAGACTTACCCTCATGAAATAAAGCAATTTTGCTTATAAAGACTCATTTGGACCTAATTGTCGTAAAGCATGAAAAAACTGCTTGTCTGCGTTTAAATAATGGTTAATATGCAGTTTGCATTTTCTTATGAGAGAAAGATCCAAACCTTAATGTTATAGTATAAATAGACTTATCTTCATGAAATAAAGCAATTTTGCCTATAAGGACTCATTTGCCCCTAATTGTCATAAAGCCTGTGAAAAATGCTTTTATGCGTTAAAATAATGGTTAATATGCAGTTTGCATTTTCTTATGAGAGAATGATCCAAACCTGAATGTGATAGTGTAAATAGACTTACCTTTGTAAAATAAAGCAATTTTGCTTATAAGGACTCATTTGAACGCAAATGTCGTGAAGCATGTAAAAACTGCTTGTCTACGTTAAAATAATGGTTAATATGCAGTTTGCATTTTCTTATGAGAGAATGATCCAAACCTGAATGTTATAGTGAAAGTAGACTTACCTTTGTGAAATAAAACAATTTTGCCTTTAAGGACTTATTTCCACCTAATTGTCGTAAAACATGTGAAAACTGCTTGCCTGCGTGAAAATGATAGTAAATATGCAGTTTGCATTTTCTTATGAGAGAATGATCCAAACCTGAATGTTATAGTCTAAATAGACTTACCCTCATGAAATAAAGCACTTTTGCCTATAAGGACTCATTTGCACCTAATTGTCGAAAAGCATGTAAAAACTGCTTGTCAGCGTTAAAATAATGGTTAATATGCAGTTTGCATTTTCTTATGAGAGAATTATCCAAACCTGAATGTTATAGTGTAAATAGACTTACCTTAATGAAATAAAGCAATTTTGCCTATAAGGACTCATTTGCCCCTAATTGTCATAAAGCATGTAAAAACTGCTTGTCTGCGTAAAAATAATGGTTAATATTCAGTTTGCATTTTCTTATGAGAGAATGATCCAAACCTGAATGTTATAGTGTAAATAGACTTACCTTCATGAAATAAAGCAATTTTGCCTATAAGGACTCATTTGCACGCAATTGTCGTGAAGCATGTAAAAACTGCTTGTCTGCGTGAAAATAATAGGAAATGATTAGTTTGCATTATCTTTTAAGAAAATGATCCAAACCTGAATGTTATAATATAAATAGACTTACCTTTGTAAAATAAAGCAATTTTGCCTATAAGGACTCATTTGCACGCAATTGTCGTGAAGCATGTAAAAACTGCTTGTCTGCGTGAAAATGATAGTAAATATGCAGTTTGCATTTTCTTATGAGAGAATGATCCAAACCTGAATGTTATAGTGTAAATAGACTTATTCTCATGAAATAAAGCAATTTTGCCTATAAGGACTCATTTGCACCTAATTGTCGTAAAGCATGTAAAAACTGCTTGTCAGCGTTAAAATAATGTTTAATATGCAGTTTGCATTTTCTTATGAGAGAATAATCCAAACCTGAATGGTATAGTGAAAGTAGACTTACCTTTGTGAAATAAAACAATTTTGCTTTTAAGGACTTATTTGCACCTAATTTTCGTAAACCATGTAAGAACTGCTTGTCTGCGTGAAAATGATAGTCAATATTCAGTTTGCATTTTCTTATGAGAGAATGATCCAAACCTGAATGTTATAGTGTAAATAGACTTACCTTTGTAAATAAAAGCAATTTTGCCTATAAGGACTCATTTTCACGCAATTGTCGTGAAGCATGTAAAAACTGCTTGTCTGCGTTAAAATAAAGGTTAATATGCAGTTTGCATTTTCTTATGAGAGAATGATCCAAACCTGAATGTTATAGTGAAAGTAGACTTACCTTTGTGAAATAAAACAATTTTGCCTTTAAGGACTTATTTCCACCTAATTGTCGTAAAACATGTGAAAACTGCTTGTCTGCGTGAAAATGATAGTAAATATGCAGTTTGCATTTTCTTATGAGAGAATGATCCAAACCTGAATGTTATAGTGTAAATAGACTTACCCTCATGAAATAAAGCACTTTTGCCTATAAGGACTCATTTGCACCTAATTGTCGTAAAGCATGTAAAAACTGCTTGTCAACGTTAAAATAATGTTTAATATGCAGTTTGCATTTTCTTATGAGAGAATAATCCAAACCTGAATGGTATAGTGAAAGTAGACTTACCTTTGTGAAATAAAACAATTTTGCTTTTAAGGACTTATTTGCACCTAATTTTCGTAAACCATGTAAGAACTGCTTGTCTGCGTGAAAATGATAGTCAATATTCAGTTTGCATTTTCTTATGAGAGAATGATCCAAACCTGAATGTTATAGTGTAAATAGACTAACCTTCATAAAATAAAGCAATTTTGCCTATAAGGACCCATTTGCCCCTAACTGTCATAAAGCATGTAAAAACTGCTTGTATGCGTTAAAATAATGTTTAATATGCAGTTTGCATTTTCTTATGAGAGAATGATCCAAACCTGAATGTTATAGTGTAAATAGACTTACCCTCACGAAATAAAGCAATTTTGCCTATAAGGACTCATTTGCACCTAATTGTCATAAATCATGTAAAAACTGCTTGTATGCTTTTAAATTATGGTTAATATGCAGTTTGCATTTTCTTATGAAAGAATGATCCAAACCTGAATGTTATAGTGTAAATAGACTTACCTTCATGAAATAAAGCAATTTTGCCTATAAGGACTCATTTGCTTCTAATTGTCATAAAGCATGTAAAAACTGCTTGTATGCGTGAAAATAATGGTTAAAATGCAGTTTGCATTTTCTTATGAGAGAATGATCCAAACCTGAATGATATAGTGTAAATAGACTTACCTTTGTAAAATAAAGCAATTTTGCCTATAAGGACTCATTTGCACGATATTGTCGTGAAGCATGTAAAAACTGCTTGTCTGCGTGAAAATGATAGTAAATATGCAGTTTGCATTTTCTTATGAGAGAATGATCCAAACCTGAATGTTATAGTGTAAATAGACTGACCCTCATGAAATAAAGCAATTTTGCCTATAAAGACTCAGTTGCACCTAATTGTCGTAAAGCATAAAAAAACTGCTTGTCTGCGTTTAAATAATGGTTAATATGCAGTTTGCATTTTCTTATGAGAGAATGATCCAAACCTGAATGTTATAGTGTAAATAGACTTACCTTCATGAAATAAAGCAATTTTGCCTATAAGGACTCATTTGCCCCTAATTGTCATAAAGCATGTAAAAACTGCTTGTATGCGTTAAAATAATGGTTAATATGCAGTTTGCATTTTCTTATGAGAGAATGATCCAAACCTGAATGATATAGTGTAAATAGACTTACCTTCATGAAATAAAGCAATTTTGCCTATAAGGACTCATTTGCCCCTAATTGTCATAAAGCATGTAAAAACTGCTTGTATGCGTTAAAATAATGGTTAATATGCAGTTTGCATTTTCTTATGAGAGAATGATCCAAACCTGAATGATATAGTGTAAATAGACTTACCTTCATGAAATAAAGCAATTTTGCCTATAAGGACTCATTTGCCCCTAATTGTCATAAAGCATGTAAAAACTGCTTGTATGCGTTAAAATAATGGTTAAAATGCAGTTTGCATTTTCTTATGAGATAATGATCCAAACCTGAATGTTATAGTGTAAATAGACTTACCTTCATGAAATAAAGCAATTTTGCCTATAAGGACTCATTTGCCCCTAATTGTCATAAAGCATGTAAAAACTGTTTGTATGCGTTAAAATAATGGTTAATATGCAGTTTGCATTTTCTTATAAGAGAATGATCCAAACCTGAATGTTATAGTGTAAATAGACTTACCTTTGTAAAATAAAGCAATTTTGCTTATAAGGACTCATTTGCACGCAATTGTCGTGAAGCATGTAAAAACTGCTTGTCTGCGTTAAAATAATGGTTAATATGCAGTTTGCATTTTCTTATGAGAGAATGATCCAAACCTGAATGTTATAGTGTAAATCGACTTACCCTCATGAAATAAAGCAATTTTGCCTATAAAGACTCATTTGCACCTAATTGTCATAAAGCATGTAAAAACTGCTTGCATGCGTTAAAATGATAGTAAATATGCAGTTTGCATTTTCTTATGAGAGAATGATCTAAACCTGAATGTTATAGTTTAAGTAAACTTACCTTTGTAAAATAGAGCAATTTTGCCTATAAGGACTCATTTGCCCCTAATTGTCATAAAGCATGTAAAAACTGCTTGTATGCGTTAAAATAGTGGTTAATATGCAGTTTGCATTTTCTTATGAGAGAATGATCCAAACCTAAATGTTATAGTGTAAATAGACTTACCATTGTAAAATAAAGCAATTTTGCCTATAAGGACTCATTTGCACGCAATTGTCGTGGAGCATGTAAAAACTGCTTGTCTTCGTTAAAATAATGGTTAATATGCAGTTTGCATTTTCTTATGAGAGAATGATCCAAACCTAAATGTTATAGTGTAAATAGACTTACCTTAATGAAATAAAGCAATTTTGCCTATAGGGACTCATTTGCCCTTAATTGTCATAAAGCATGTAAAAACTGCTTGTCAGCGTTAAAATAATGGTTAATATGCAGTTTGCATTTTCTTATGAGAGAATGATCCAAACCTGAATGTTATAGTGTAAATAGACTTACCTTCATGAAATAAAGCAATTTTGCCTATAAGGACTCATTTGCCCCTAATTGTCATAAAGCATGTAAAAACTGCTTGTCTGCGTTAAAATAATGGTTAATATGCAGTTTGCATTTTCTTATGAGAGAATCATCTAAACCTGAATGTTATAGTTTAAAAAAACTTACCTTTGTAAAATAAAGCAATTTTGCCTATATAGACTCATTTGCACCTAATTGTCATAAAGCATGTAAAAACTGCTTGTATGCGTTAAAATAATGGTTAATATGCAGTTTGCATTTTCTTATGAGAGAATGATCTAAACCTGAATGTTATAGTTTAAAAAAACTTACCTTTGTAAAATAAAGCAATGTTGCCTATATAGACTCATTTGCCCCTAATTGTCATAAAGCATGTAAAAACTGCTTGTATGCGTTAAAATAATGGTTAATATGTAGTTTGCATTTTCTTATGAGAAAATGATCCAAACCTGAAAGTTATAGTGTAAATAGACTTACCTTAATGAAATAAAGCAATTTTGCCTATAAGGACTCATTCGCCCCTAATTGTCATAAAGCATGTAAAAACTGCTTGTATGCGTTAAAATAATGGTTAATATGCAGTTTGCATTTTCTTATGAAAGAATCATCCAAACCTGAATATTATAGTGTAAATAGACTTACCTTTGTAAAATAAAGCAATTTTGCCTATAAGGACTCATTTGCACGCAATTGTCGTGAAGCATATAAAAACTGCTTGTCTGCGTGAAAATGATAGTCAATATTCAGTTTGCATTTTCTTATGAGAGAATGATCCAAACCTGAATGTTATAGTGTAAATAGACTTACTTTCATTAAATAAAGCAATTTTGCCTAGAAGGACTCATTAGCACCTAATTGTCATAAAGCATGTAAAAACTGCTTGTATGCGTTAAAATAATAGTTAATATGGAGTTTGCATTTTCTTGTGAGAGAATGATCCAAACCTGAATGTTATAGTGTGAGTAAACTTACCCTTGTGAAATAAAGCAATTTTGCTTATAAAGACTCATTTGCACCTAATTGTCGTAAACCATGTAAAAACTGCTTGTCTGCGTGAAAATTATAGTCAATATTCAGTTTGCATTTACTTATGAGAGAATGATCCAAACCTGAATGTTATAGTGTAAATAGACTTACTCTCATGAAATAAAGCAATTTTGCCTATAAGGACTCATTTGCACCTAATTGTCATAAAGCATGTAAAAACTGCTTGTATGCGTTAAAATAATGGTTAATATGCAGTTTGCATTTTCTTATGAGAGAATGATCCAAACCTTAATGTTATAGTGTAAATAGACTTACCTTTGTAAAATAAAGCAATTTTGCCTATAAGGACTCATTTGCACGCAATTGTCGTGAAGCATGTAAAAACTGCTTGTCTGCGTCAAAATGATAGTAAATATGCAGTTTGCATTTTCTTATGAGAGAATGATCCAAACCTAAATGTTATAGAGTAAATAGACTTACCATCATGAAATAAAGCAATTTTGCCTATAAAAACTCATTTGCACCTAATTGTCGTAAAGCATGAAAAAACTGTTTGTCTGCGTTTAAATAATGGTTAATATGCAGTTTGCATTTTCTTATGAAAGAATGATCCAAACTTTAATGTTATAGTGTAAATAGACTTACCTTCATGAAATAAAGCAATTTTGCCTATAAGGACTCATTTGCCCCTATATGTCATAAAGCATGTAAAAACTGCTTGTATGCGTTAAAATAATGGTTAATATGCAGTTCGCATTTTCTTATGAGAGAATGATCCAAACCTAAATGTTATAGTGTAAAAAGACTTACCTTTGTAAAATAAAGCAATTTTGCTTATAAGGACTCATTTGCACGCAATTGTCGTGTGCATGTAAAAACTGCTTGTCTGCGTGAAAATGATAGTAATAATGCAGTTTGCATTTTCTTATGAGAGAATGATCCAAACCTGAATGTGATAGTGAAAATAGACTTACCCTCATGAAATAAAGCAATTTTGCTTATAAAGACTCATTTGCACCTAATTGTCGTAAAGCATGAAAAAACTGCTTGTCTGCGTTAAAATAATGGTTAATATGCAGTTTGCATTTTCTTATGAGAGAATCATCCAAACCTGAATGTTATAGTGTAAATAGACTTACCTTTGTAAAATAAAGCAATTTTGCTTATAAGGACTCATTTGAACGCAAATGTCGTGAAGCATGTAAAAACTGCTTGTCTACGTTAAAATAATGGTTAATATGCAGTTTGCATTTTCTTATGAGAGAATGATCCAAACCTGAATGTTATAGTGAAAGTAGACTTACCTTTGTGAAATAAAACAATTTTGCCTTTAAGGACTTATTTCCACCTAATTGTCGTAAAACATGTGAAAACTGCTTGCCTGCGTGAAAATGATAGTAAATATGCAGTTTGCATTTTCTTATGAGAGAATGATCCAAACCTGAATGTTATAGTCTAAATAGACTTACCCTCATGAAATAAAGCACTTTTGCCTATAAGGACTCATTATCACCTAATTGTCGTAAAGCATGTAAAAACTGCTTGTCAGCGTTAAAATAATGGTTAATATGCAGTTTGCATTTTCTTATGAGAGAATTATCCAAACCTGAATGTTATAGTGTAAATAGACTTACCTTAATGAAATAAAGCAATTTTGCCTATAAGGACTCATTTGCCCCTAATTGTCATAAAGCATGTAAAAACTGCTTGTCTGCGTAAAAATAATGGTTAATATTCAGTTTGCATTTTCTTATGAGAGAATGATCCAAACCTGAATGTTATAGTGTAAATAGACTTACCTTCATGAAATAAAGCAATTTTGCCTATAAGGACTCATTTGCACGCAATTGTCGTGAAGCATGTAAAAACTGCTTGTCTGCGTGAAAATAATAGGAAATGATTAGTTTGCATTATCTTTTGAGAAAATGATCCAAACCTGAATGTTATAATATAAATAGACTTACCTTTGTAAAATAAAGCAATTTTGCCTATAAGGACTCATTTGCACGCAATTGTCGTGAAGCATGTAAAAAGTGCTTGTCTGCGTGAAAATGATAGTAAATATGCAGTTTGCATTTTCTTATGAGAGAATGATCCAAACCTGAATGTTATAGTGTAAATAGACTTATTCTCATGAAATAAAGCAATTTTGCCTAAATGGACTCATTTGCACCTAATTGTCATAAAGCATGTAAAAACTGCTTGTATGCGTTAAAATAATAGTTAATATGCAGTTTGCATTTTCTTGTGAGAGAATAATCCAAACCTGAATGTTATAGTGTAAATAGACTTACCTTTGTAAATAAAAGCAATTTTGCCTATAAGGACTCATTTTCACGCAATTGTCGTGAAGCATGTAAAAACTGCTTGTCTGCGTTAAAATAAAGGTTAATATGCAGTTTGCATTTTCTTATGAGAGAATGATCCAAACCTGAATGTTATAGTGAAAGTAGACTTACCTTTGTGAAATAAAACAATTTTGCCTTTAAGGACTTATTTCCACCTAATTGTCGTAAAACATGTGAAAACTGCTTGTCTGCGTTAAAATAATGGTTAATATGCAGTTTGCATTTTCTTATGAGAGAATAATCCAAACCTGAATGGTATAGTGAAAGTAGACTTACCTTTGTGAAATAAAACAATTTTGCTTTTAAGGACTTATTTGCACCTAATTTTCGTAAACCACGTAAAAACTGCTTGTCTGCGTGAAAATGATAGTCAATATTCAGTTTGCATTTTCTTATGAGAGAATGATCCAAACCTGAATGTTATAGTGTAAATAGACTAACCTTCATAAAATAAAGCAATTTTGCCTATAAGGACCCATTTGCCCCTAACTGTCATAAAGCATGTAAAAACTGCTTGTATGCGTTAAAATAATGGTTAATATGCAGTTTGCATTTTCTTATGAGAGAATGATCCAAACCTGAATGTTATAGTGTAAATAGACTTACCCTCACGAAATAAAGCAATTTTGCCTATAAGGACTCATTTGCACCTAATTGTCATAAAGCATGTAAAAACTGCTTGTATGCTTTTAAATTATGGTTAATATGCAGTTTGCATTTTCTTATGAAAGAATGATCCAAACCTGAATGTTATAGTGTAAATAGACTTACCTTCATGAAATAAAGCAATTTTGCCTATAAGGACTCATTTGCCCCTAATTGTCATAAAGCATGTAAAAACTGCTTGTATGCGTGAAAATAATGGTTAAAATGCAGTTTGCATTTTCTTATGAGAGAATGATCCAAACCTGAATGTTATAGTGTAAATAGACTTACCTTCGTAAAATAAAGCAATTTTGCCTATAAGGACTCATTTGCACGATATTGTCGTGAAGCATGTAAAAACTGCTTGTCTGCGTGAAAATGATAGTAAATATGCAGTTTGCATTTTCTTATGAGAGAATGATCCAAACCTGAATGTTATAGTGTTAATAGACTTACCTTCATGAAATAAAGCAATTTTGCCTATAAGGACTCATTTGCCCCTAATTGTCATAAAGCATGTAAAAACTGCTTGTATGCGTTAAAATAATGGTTAAAATGCAGTTTGCATTTTCTTATGAGAGAATGATCCATACCTAAATGTTATAGTGTAAATAGACTTACCTTTGTAAAATAAAGCAATTTTGCCTATAAGGACTCATTTGCACGCAAATGTCGTGAAGCATGTAAAAACTGCTTGTCTGCGTGAAAATGATAGTAAATATGCAGTTTGCATTTTCTTATGAGAGAATGATCCAAACCTGAATCGTATAGTGTAAATAGACTTACCTTCATGAAATAAAGCAATTTTGCCTATAAGGACTCATTTGCCCCTAATTGTCATAAAGCATGTAAAAACTGCTTGTATGCGTTAAAATAATGGTTAATATGCAGTTTGCATTTTCTTATGAGAGAATGATCCAAACCTGAATGATATAGTGTAAATAGACTTACCTTCATGAAATAAAGCAATTTTGCCTATAAGGACTCATTTGCCCCTAATTGTCATAAAGCATGTAAAAACTGCTTGTATGCGTTAAAATAATGGTTAAAATGCAGTTTGCATTTTCTTATGAGATAATGATCCAAACCTGAATGTTATAGTGTAAATAGACTTACCTTTGTAAAATAAAGCAATTTTGCTTATAAGGACTCATTTGCACGCAATTGTCGTGAAGCATGTAAAAACTGCTTGTCTGCGTTAAAATAATGGTTAATATGCAGTTTGCATTTTCTTATGAGAGAATGATCCAAACCTGAATGTTATAGTGTAAATCGACTTACCCTCATGAAATAAATCAATTTTGCCTATAAAGACTCATTTGCACCTAATTGTCATAAAGCATGTAAAAACTGCTTGCATGCGTTAAAATGATAGTAAATATGCAGTTTGCATTTTCTTATGAGAGAATGATCTAAACCTGAATGTTATAGTTTAAGTAAACTTACCTTTGTAAAATAAAGCAATTTTGCCTATAAGGACTCATTTGCCCCTAATTGTCATAAAGCATGTAAAAACTGCTTGTATGCGTTAAAATAGTGGTTAATATGCAGTTTGCATTTTCTTGTGAGAGACTGATCCAAACCTGAATGTTATAGTGTGAGTAAACTTACCCTTGTGAAATAAAGCAATTTTGCTTATAAAGACTCATTTGCACCTAATTGTCGTAAACCATGTAAAAACTGCTTGTCTGCGTGAAAATTATAGTCAATATTCAGTTTGCATTTACTTATGAGAGAATGATCCAAACCTGAATGTTATAGTGTAAATAGACTTACCCTCATGAAATAAAGCAATTTTGCCTATAAGGACTCATTTGCACCTAATTGTCATAAAGCATGTAAAAACTGTTTGTATGCGTTAAAATAATGGTTAATATGCAGTTTGCATTTTCTTATGAGAGAATGATCCAAACCTGAATGTTATAGTGTAAATAGACTTACCTTTCTAAAATAAAGCAATTTTGCCTATAAGGACTCATTTGCACGCAATTGTCGTGAAGCATGTAAAAACTGCTTGTCTGCGTCAAAATGATAGTAAATATGCAGTTTGCATTTTCTTATGAGAGAATGATCCAAACCTGAATGTTATAGAGTAAATAGACTTACCATCATGAAATAATGCAATTTTGCCTATAAAGACTCATTTGCACCTAATTGTCGTAAAGCATGAAAAAACTGCTTGTCTGCGTTTAAATAATGGTTAATATGCAGTTTGCATTTTCTTATGAAAGAATGATCCAAACCTGAATGATATAGTGTAAATAGACTTACCTTCATGAAATAAAGCAATTTTGCCTATAAGGACTCATTTGCCCCTAATTGTCATAAAGCATGTAAAAACTGCTTGTATGCGTTAAAATAATGGTTAAAATGCAGTTTGCATTTTCTTATGAGATAATGATCCAAACCTGAATGTTGTAGTGTAAATAGACTTACCTTTGTAAAATAAAGCAATTTTGTCTATAAGGACTCATTTGCACGCAATTGTCGTGAAGCATGTAAAAACTGCTTGTCAGCGTTAAAATAATGGTTAATATGCAGTTTGCATTTTCTTATGAGAGAATGATCCAAACCTAAATGTTATAGTGTAAATAGACTTACCTTCATGAAATAAAGCAATTTTGCCTATAAGGACTCATTTGCCCCTAATTGTCATAAAGCATGTAAAAACTGCTTGTCTGCGTTAAAATAATGGTTAATATGCAGTTTGCATTTTCTTATGAGAGAATCATCTAAACCTGAATGTTATAGTTTAAAAATACTTACCTTTGTAAAATAAAGCAATTTTGCCTATATAGACTCATTTGCACCTAATTGTCATAAAGCATGTAAAAACTGCTTGTATGCGTTAAAATAATGGTTAATATGCAGTTTGCATTTTCTTATGAGAGAATGATCTAAACCTGAATGTTATAGTTTAAAAAAACTTACCTTTGTAAAATAAAGCAATGTTGCCTATATAGACTCATTTGCCCCTAATTGTCATAAAGCATGTAAAAACTGCTTGTATGCGTTAAAATAATGGTTAATATGCAGTTTGCATTTTCTTATGAGAAAATGATCCAAACCTGAATGTTATAGTGTAAATAGACTTACCTTAATGAAATAAAGCAATTTTGCCTATAAGGACTCATTTGCTCCTAATTGTCATAAAGCATGTAAAAACTGCTTGTATGCGTTAAAATAATGGTTAATATGCAGTTTGCATTTTCTTATGAAAGAATGATCCAAACCTGAATATTATAGTGTAAATAGACTTACCTTTGTAAAATAAAGCAATTTTGCCTATAAGGACTCATTTGCACGCAATTGTCGTGAAGCATATAAAAACTGCTTGTCTGCGTGAAAATGATAGTCAATATTCAGTTTGCATTTTCTTATGAGAGAATGATCCAAACCTGAATGTTATAGTGTAAATAGACTTACTTTCATTAAATAAAGCAATTTTGCCTATAAGGACTCATTAGCACCTAATTGTCATAAAGCATGTAAAAACTGCTTGTATGCGTTAAAATAATAGTTAATATGCAGTTTGCATTTTCTTGTGAGAGACTGATCCAAACCTGAATGTCTTAGTGTGAGTAAACTTACCCTTGTGAAATAAAGCAATTTTGCTTATAAAGACTCATTTGCACCTAATTGTCGTAAACCATGTAAAAACTGCTTGTCTGCGTGAAAATTATAGTCAATATTCAGTTTGCATTTACTTATGAGAGAATGATCCAAACCTGAATGTTATAGTGTAAATAGACTTACCCTCATGAAATAAAGCAATTTTGCCTATAAGGACTCATTTGCACCTAATTGTCATAAAGCATGTAAAAACTGCTTGTATGCGTTAAAATAATGGTTAAAATGCAGTTTGCATTTTCCTATGAGATAATGATCCAAACCTGAATGTTGTAGTGTAAATAGACTTACCTTTGTAAAATAAAGCAATTTTGTCTATAAGGACTCATTTGCACGCAATTGTCGTGAAGCATGTAAAAACTGCTTGTCTGCGTGAAAATGATAGTAAATATGCAGTTTGCATTTTCTTATGAGAGAATGATCCAAACCTGAATGTTATAGTCTAAATAGACATACCCTCATGAAATAAAGCAATTTTGCCTATAAAGACTCATTTGCACCTAATTGTCGTAAGACATGTAAAAACTACTTGTCTGCGTTTAAATAATGGTTAATATGCAGTTTGCATTTTCTTATGAGAGAAAGATCCAAACCTGAATGTTATAGTGTAAATAGACTTACCTTTCATGAAATAAAACACATTTGCCTATAAGGACTTATTTGCCCCTAATTGTCATAAAGCATTTAAAAACTGCTTGTATGCGTTAAAATAATGGTTAATATGCAGTTTGCATTTTCTTATGAGAGAATGATCCAAACCTGAATGTTATAGTGTAAATAGACTTACCTTTGTAAAATAAAGCAATTTTGCCTATAAGGACTCATTTGCACGCAATTGTCGTGAAGCATGTAAAAACTGCTTGTCTGCGTTAAAATAATGGTTAATATGCAGTTTGCATTTTCTTATGAGAGAATGATCCAAACCTGAATGTTATAGTGAAAGTAGACTTACCTTTGTGAAAATGAATTGTCTGCGTGAAAATGATAGTAAATATGCAGTTTGCATTTTCTTATGAGAGAATGATCCAAACCTGAATGTTATAGTGTAAATAGACTTACCCTCATGAAATAAAGCACTTTTGCTTATAAGGACTCATTTGCACCTAATTGTCGTAAAGCATGCAAAAACTGCTTGTATGCGTTAAAATAATGGTTAATATGCAGTTTGCATTTTCTTATGTGAGAATGATCCAAACCTGAATGTTATAGTGTAAATAGACTTACCCTCACGAAATAAAGCAATTTTGCCTATAAGGACTCATTTGCACCTAATTGTCATAAAGCATGTAAAAACTGCTTGTATGCTTTAAAATTATGGTTAATATGCAGTTTGCATTTTCTTATGAAAGAATGATCCAAACCTGAACGTTATAGTGTAAATAGACTTACCTTCATGAAATAAAGCAATTTTGCCTATAGGGACTCATTTGCCCCTAATTGTCATAAAGCATGTAAAAACTGCTTGTATGCGTTAAAATAATGGTTAAAATGCAGTTTGCATTTTCTTATGAGAGAATGATCCAAACCTGAATGTTATAGTGTAAATAGACTTACCTTTGTAAAATAAAGCAATTTTGCCTATAAGGACTCATTTGCACGCAATTGTCGTGAAGCATGTTAAAACTGCTTGTCTGCGTGAAAATGATAGTCAATATTCAGTTTGCATTTTCTTGTGAGAGAATGATCCAAACCTAAATGGTATAGTGTAAGTAAACTAACCTTTGTGAAATAAAGCAATTTTGCCTATAAAGACTCATTTGCACCTAATTGTCGTAAAGCACGTAAAAACTGCTTGTCTGCGTTAAAATAATTGTTAATATGCAGTTTGAAATTTCTTATGAGAGAATAATCCAAACCTGAATGTTATATTGTAAATAGACTAACCTTCATGAAATCAAGCAATTTTGCCTATAAGGACCCATTTGCCCCTAATTATCATAAAGCATGTAAAAACTGCTTGTATGCGTTAAAATAATGGTTAATATGCAGCTTGCATTTTCTTATGAGAGAATGATCCAAACCTGAATGTATAGTGTAAATAGACTTACCCTCATAAAATAAAGCAATTTTGCCTATAAGGACTCATTTGCACCTAATTGTCATAAAGCATGTAAAAACTGCTTGTATGCGTTAAAATATTGGTTAATATGCAGTTTGCATTTTCTTATGAGAGAATGATCCAAACCTGAATGTTATAGTGTAAATAGACTTACCTTTGTAAAATAAAGCAATTTTGCCTATAAGGACTCATTTGCACGCAATTGTCGTGAAGCATGTAAAAACTGCTTGTCTGCGTCAAAATGATAATAAATATGCAGTTTGCATTTTCTTATGAGAGAATGATCCAAACCTGAATGTTATAGAGTAAATAGACTTACCCTCATGAAATAAAGAAATTTTGCCTATAAAGACTCATTTGCACCTAATTGTCGTAAAGCATGAAAAAACTGCTTGTCTGCGTTTAAATAATGGTTAATATGCAGTTTGCATTTTCTTATGAAAGAATGATCCAAACCTTAATGTTATAGTGTAAATAGACTTACCTTCATGAAATAAAGCAATTTTGCCTATAAGGACTCATTTGCCCCTAATTGTCATAAAGCATGTAAAAACTGCTTGTATGCGTTAAAATAATGGTTAATATGCAGTTCGCATTTTCTTATGAGAGAATGATTCAAACCTAAATGGTATAGTGTAAGTAAACTAACCTTTGTGAAATAAAGCAATTTTGCCTATAAGGACTCATTTGCACCTAATTGTCGTAAAGCACGTAAAAACTGCTTGTCTGCGTTAAAATAATTGTTAATATGCAGTTTGAAATTTCTTATGAGAGAATAATCCAAACCTGAATGTTATATTGTAAATAGACTAACCTTCAAGAAATCAAGCAATTTTGCCTATAAGGACCCATTTGCCCCTAATTAACATAAAGCATGTAAAAACTGCTTGTATGCGTTAAAATAATGGTTTATATGCAGCTTGCATTTTCTTATGAGAGAATGATCCAAACCTGAATGTATAGTGTAAATAGACTTACCCTCATGAAATAAAGCAATTTTGCCTATAAGGACTCATTTGCACCTAATTGTCATAAAGCATGTAAAAACTGCTTGTATGCGTTAAAATAATGGTTAATATGCAGTTTGCATTTTCTTATGAGAGAATGATCCAAACCTGAATGTTATAGTGTAAATAGACTTACCTTTGTAAAATAAAGCAATTTTGCTTATAAGGACTCATTTGCACGCAATTGTCGTGTGCATGTAAAAACTGCTTGTCTGCGTGAAAATGATAGTAATTATGCAGTTTGCATTTTCTTATGAGAGAATGATCCAAACCTGAATGTGATAGTGAAAATAGACTTACCCTCATGAAATAAAGCAATTTTGCTTATAAAGACTCATTTGCACCTAATTGTCGTAAAGCATGAAAAAACTGCTTGTCTGTGTTTAAATAATGGTTAATATGCAGTTTGCATTTTCTTATGAGAGAATGATCCAAACCTGAATGTTATAGTGAAAATAGACTTACCTTTGTAAAATGACGCAATTTTGCCTATAAGGTCTCATTTGCACGCAATTGTCGTGAAGCATGTAAAAACTGCTTGTCTGCGTTAAAATAATGGCTAATATGCAGTTTGCATTTTCTTATGAGAGAATAATCCAAACCATAATGTATAGTGTAAATAGACTAACCCTCTTGAAAAAAATCAATTTTGCCTATAAAGACTCATTTGCACCAGATTGTCATAAAGCATGTAAAAACTGCTTGTATGCGTTAGAATGATAGTAAATATGCAGTTTGCATTTTCTTATGAGAAAATGATCCAAACCTGAATGTTATAGTGTAAATAAACTTACCCTCATGAAATAAAGCAATTTTGCATATAAGGACTCATTTGCACCTAATTGTCATAAAGCTTGTAAAAACTGCTTGTATCCGTTAAAATAATAGTTAATATGCAGTTTGCATTTTCTTATGAGAGAATGATCCAAACCTGAATATTATAGTGTAAATAGACTTACCTTTGTAAAATAAAGCAATTTTGCCTATAAGGACTCATTTGCACGCAATTGTCGTGAAGCATGTAAAAACAGCTTGTCTGCGTTAAAATAATGGTTAATATGAAGTTTGCATTTTCTTATGAGAAAATGATCCAAACCTGAATGGTATAGTGCAAATAGACTTACCTTAATGAAATAAAGCAATTTTGCCTATAAGGACTCAATTGCCCCTAATTGTCATAAAGCATGTAAAAACTGCTTGTAAGCGTTAAAATAATGGTTAATATGCAGTTTGCATTTTCTTATGAAAGAATGATCCAAACCTGAATATTATAGTGTAAATAGACTTACCTTTGTAAAATAAAGCAATTTTGCCTATAAGGACTCATTTGCACGCAATTGTCGTAAAGCATATAAAAACTGCTTGTCTGCGTGAAAATGATAGTCAATATTCAGTTTGCATTTTCTTATGAGAGAATGATCCAAACCTGAGTGTTATAGTGTACATAGACTTACTTTCATGAAATAAAGCAATTTTGCTTATAAGGACTCATTTGCACCTAATTGTCATAAAGCATGTAAAAACTGCTTGTATGCGTTAAAATAATAGTTAATATGCAGTTTGCATTTTCTTGTGAGAGAATGATCCAAACCTGAATGTTATAGTGTGAGTAAACTTACCCTTGTGAAATAAAGCAATTTTGCTTATAAAGACTCATTTGCACCTAATTGTCGTAAAGCATGTAAAAACTGCTTGTCTGCGTTTAAATAATGGTTAATATGTAGTTTGCATTTTCTTATGAGAGAATGATCCAAACCTGAATGTTATAGTGTAAATAGACTTACCTTTGTAAAATAAAGCAATTTTGCCTATAAGGACTCATTTGCACGCAATTGTCGTGAAGCATGTAAAAACTGTTTGTCTGCGTTAAAATAATGGTTAATATGCAGTTTGCATTTTCTTATGAGAGAATGATCCAAACCTGAATGTTATAGTGAAAGTAGACTTACCTTTGTAAAATAAAGCAATTTTGCCTATAAAGACTCATTTGCCCCTAATTGTCATAAAGCATGTAAAAACTGCTTGTATGCGTTAAAATAATTGTTAATATGCAGATTGCATTTTCTTATGAGAGAATGATCCAAACCTGAATGTTATAGTGTAAATAGACTTATCTTTGTAAAATAAAGCAATTTTGCCTATAAGAACTCATTTGCACGCAATTGTCGTGAAGCATGTAAAAACTGCATGTCTGCGTTAAAATAATGGTTAATATGCAGTTTGCATTTTCTTATGAGATAATGATCCAAACCTGAATGTTATAGTGAAAGTAGACTTATCTTTGTGAAATGAAACAATTTTGCCTTTATGGACTTATTTGCACCTAATTGTCGTAAACCATGTAAAAACTGCTTGTCTGCTTGAAAATTATAGTCAATATTCAGTTTGCATTTACTTATGAGAGAATGATCCAAACCTGAATGTTATAGTGTAAATAGACTTACCCTCATGAAATAAAGCAATTTTGCCTATAAGGACTCATTTGCACCTAATTGTCATAAAGCATGTAAAAACTGCTTGTATGCGTTAAAATAATAGTTAATATGCAGTTTGCATTTTCTTGTGAGAGAATGATCCAAACCTGAATGTTATAGTGTAAGTAAACTTACCTTTGTGAAATAAAGCAATTTTGCCTATAAGGACTCATTTGCACCTAATTGTCGTCAAGCATCTAAAAACTGCTTGTCTGCGTTAGAATAATGGTGAATATGCAGTTTGCCTTTTCTTATGAGAGAATAATCCAAACCTGAATGTTATAGTGTAAATAGACTAACCTTCATAAAATAAAGCAATTTTGCCTATAAGGACCCATTTGCCCCTAATTGTCATAAAGCATGTAAAAACTGCTTGTATGCGTTAAAATAATGGTTAATATGCAGTTTGCATTTTCTTATGAAAGAATGATCCAAACCTGAATGTTATATTGTAAATAGACTTACCCTCATGAAATAAAGCAATTTTGCCTATAAGGACTCATTTGCACCTAATTGTCATAAAGCATGTAAAAACTGCTTGTATGTTTAAAATTATGGTTAATATGCAGTTTGCATTTTCTTATGAGAGAATGATCCAAACCTGAATGTTATAGTGTAAATATACTTACCTTCATGAAATAAAGCAATTTTGCCTATAAGGACTCATTTGCCCCTAATTGTCATAAAGCATGTAAAAACTGCTTGTATGCGTTAAAATAATGGTTAAAATGCAGTTTGCATTTTCTTATGAGAGAATGATCCAAACCTGAATGTTATAGTGTAAATAGACTTTCCTTTGTAAAATAAAGCAATTTTGCCTATAAGGACTCATTTGCACGCAATTGTCGTGAAGCAAGTAAAAACTGCTTGTCTGCGTGAAAATGATAGTAAATATGCAGTTTGCATTTTCTTATGAGAGAATGATCCAAACCTGAATGTTATAGTGTAAATAGACTTACTCTCATGAAATAAAGCAATTTTGCCTATAAAGACTCATTTGCACTCAATTGTCGTAAAGCATAAAAAAACTGCTTGTCTGCGTTTAAATAATGGTTAATATGCAGTTTGCATTTTCTTATGAGAGAATGATCCAAACCTGAATGGTATAGTGTAAATAGACTAACCTTCATGAAATAAAGCAATTTTGCCTATAAGGACTCATTTGCCCCTTATTGTCATAAAGCATGTAAAAACTGCTTGTATGCGTTAAAATAATGGTTAAAATGCAGTTTGCATTTTCTTATGAGAGAATGATCCAAACCTGAATGTTATAGTGTAAATAGACTTACCTTTGTAAAATAAAGCAATTTTGCCTATAAGGACTCATTTGCACGCAATTGTCGTGAAGCATGTAAAAACTGCTTGTCTGCGTGAAAATGATAGTAAATATGCAGTTTGCATTTTCTTATGAGAGAATAATCCAAACCTGAATGTTATAGTGTAAATAGACTTACCCTCATGAAATAAAGCAACTTTGCCTATAAAGACTCATTTGCACCTAATTGTCGCAAAGCATGTAAAAACTGCTTGTCTGCGTTTAAATAATGGTGAATATGCAGTTTGCATTTTCTTATGAGAGAATGTCCAAACCTGAATGTTATAGTGTAAATAGACTTACCTTTGTAAAATAAAGCAATTTTGCCTATAAGGACTCATTTGCACGCAATTGTCGTGAAGCATGTAAAAACTGCTTGTCTGCGTTAAAATAATGGTTAATATGCAGTTTGCATTTTCTTATGAGAGAATGATCCAAACCTAAATATTACAGTGTAAATAGACATACCTTCATGAAATAAAGCAATTTTGCCTATAGGGACTCATTTGCCCCTAATTGTCATAAAGCATGTAAAAACTGCTTGTCAGCGTTAAAATAATGGTTAATATGCAGTTTGCATTTTCTTATGAGAGAATGATCCAAACCTGAATGTCATAGTGAAAATAGACTTACCTTTGTAAAATAAAGCAATTTTGCCTATAAGGACTCATTTGCACGCAATTGTCGTAAAGCATGTAAAAACTGCTTGTCTGCGTTAAAATAAAGGTTATATGCAGTTTGCATTTTCTTATGAGAGAATGATCCAAACCTGAATGTTATAGTGTAAATAGACTTACTCTCATGAAGAAAAGCAATTTTGCCTTTAAAGACTCATTTGCACCTAATTGTCATAAAGCATGTAAAAACTGCTTGTATGCGTTAAAATGATAGTAAATATGCAGTTTGCATTTTCTTATGAGAGAATGATCCAAACCTGAATGTTATAGTGTAAATAGACTTACCCACATGAAATAAAGCAATTTTGCCTATAAGGACTCATTTGCCCCTAATTGTCATAAAGCATGTAAAAACTGCTTGTATGCGTTAAAATAATGGTTAAAATGCAGTTTGCATTTTCTTATGAGATAATGATCCAAACCTGAATGTTATAGTGTAAATAGACTTACCTTTGTAAAATAAAGCAATTTTGCTTATAAGGACTCATTTGCACGCAATTGTCGTGAAGCATGTAAAAACTGCTTGTCTGCGTTAAAATAATGGTTAATATGCAGTTTGCATTTTCTTATGAGAGAATGATCCAAACCTGAATGTTATAGTGTAAATCGACTTACCCTCATGAAATAAATCAATTTTGCCTATAAAGACTCATTTGCACCTAATTGTCATAAAGCATGTAAAAACTGCTTGCATGCGTTAAAATGATAGTAAATATGCAGTTTGCATTTTCTTATGAGAGAATGATCTAAACCTGAATGTTATAGTTTAAGTAAACTTACCTTTGTAAAATAAAGCAATTTTGCCTATAAGGACTCATTTGCCCCTAATTGTCATAAAGCATGTAAAAACTGCTTGTATGCGTTAAAATAGTGGTTAATATGCAGTTTGCATTATCTTGTGAGAGACTGATCCAAACCTGAATGTTATAGTGAAAATAGACTTACCTTTGTAAAATAACGCAATTTTACCTATAAGAACTCATTTGCACGCAATTGTCGTGTGCATGTAAAAACTGCTTGTCTGCGTGAAAATGATAGTAATAATGCAGTTTGCATTTTCTTATGAGAGAATGATCCAAACCTGAATGTGATAGTGAAAATAGACTTACCCTCATGAAATAAAGCAATTTTGCTTATAAAGACTCATTTGCACCTAATTGTCGTAAAGCATGAAAAAACTGCTTGTCTGCGTTAAAATAATGGTTAATATGCAGTTTGCATTTTCTTATGAGAGAATCATCCAAACCTGAATGTTATAGTGTAAATAGACTTACCTTTGTAAAATAAAGCAATTTTGCTTATAAGGACTCATTTGAACGCAAATGTCGTGAAGCATGTAAAAACTGCTTGTCTACGTTAAAATAATGGTTAATATGCAGTTTGCATTTTCTTATGAGAGAATGATCCAAACCTGAATGTTATAGTGAAAGTAGACTTACCTTTGTGAAATAAAACAATTTTGCCTTTAAGGACTTATTTCCACCTAATTGTCGTAAAACATGTGAAAACTGCTTGCCTGCGTGAAAATGATAGTAAATATGCAGTTTGCATTTTCTTATGAGAGAATGATCCAAACCTGAATGTTATAGTCTAAATAGACTTACCCTCATGAAATAAAGCACTTTTGCCTATAAGGACTCATTATCACCTAATTGTCGTAAAGCATGTAAAAACTGCTTGTCAGCGTTAAAATAATGGTTAATATGCAGTTTGCATTTTCTTATGAGAGAATTATCCAAACCTGAATGTTATAGTGTAAATAGACTTACCTTAATGAAATAAAGCAATTTTGCCTATAAGGACTCATTTGCCCCTAATTGTCATAAAGCATGTAAAAACTGCTTGTCTGCGTAAAAATAATGGTTAATATTCAGTTTGCATTTTCTTATGAGAGAATGATCCAAACCTGAATGTTATAGTGTAAATAGACTTACCTTCATGAAATAAAGCAATTTTGCCTATAAGGACTCATTTGCACGCAATTGTCGTGAAGCATGTAAAAACTGCTTGTCTGCGTGAAAATAATAGGAAATGATTAGTTTGCATTATCTTTTGAGAAAATGATCCAAACCTGAATGTTATAATATAAATAGACTTACCTTTGTAAAATAAAGCAATTTTGCCTATAAGGACTCATTTGCACGCAATTGTCGTGAAGCATGTAAAAAGTGCTTGTCTGCGTGAAAATGATAGTAAATATGCAGTTTGCATTTTCTTATGAGAGAATGATCCAAACCTGAATGTTATAGTGTAAATAGACTTATTCTCATGAAATAAAGCAATTTTGCCTAAATGGACTCATTTGCACCTAATTGTCATAAAGCATGTAAAAACTGCTTGTATGCGTTAAAATAATAGTTAATATGCAGTTTGCATTTTCTTGTGAGAGAATAATCCAAACCTGAATGTTATAGTGTAAATAGACTTACCTTTGTAAATAAAAGCAATTTTGCCTATAAGGACTCATTTTCACGCAATTGTCGTGAAGCATGTAAAAACTGCTTGTCTGCGTTAAAATAAAGGTTAATATGCAGTTTGCATTTTCTTATGAGAGAATGATCCAAACCTGAATGTTATAGTGAAAGTAGACTTACCTTTGTGAAATAAAACAATTTTGCCTTTAAGGACTTATTTCCACCTAATTGTCGTAAAACATGTGAAAACTGCTTGTCTGCGTTAAAATAATGGTTAATATGCAGTTTGCATTTTCTTATGAGAGAATAATCCAAACCTGAATGGTATAGTGAAAGTAGACTTACCTTTGTGAAATAAAACAATTTTGCTTTTAAGGACTTATTTGCACCTAATTTTCGTAAACCACGTAAAAACTGCTTGTCTGCGTGAAAATGATAGTCAATATTCAGTTTGCATTTTCTTATGAGAGAATGATCCAAACCTGAATGTTATAGTGTAAATAGACTAACCTTCATAAAATAAAGCAATTTTGCCTATAAGGACCCATTTGCCCCTAACTGTCATAAAGCATGTAAAAACTGCTTGTATGCGTTAAAATAATGGTTAATATGCAGTTTGCATTTTCTTATGAGAGAATGATCCAAACCTGAATGTTATAGTGTAAATAGACTTACCCTCACATAATAAAGCAATTTTGCCTATAAGGACTCATTTGCACCTAATTGTCATAAAGCATGTAAAAACTGCTTGTATGCTTTTAAATTATGGTTAATATGCAGTTTGCATTTTCTTATGAAAGAATGATCCAAACCTGAATGTTATAGTGTAAATAGACTTACCTTCATGAAATAAAGCAATTTTGCCTATAAGGACTCATTTGCCCCTAATTGTCATAAAGCATGTAAAAACTGCTTGTATGCGTGAAAATAATGGTTAAAATGCAGTTTGCATTTTCTTATGAGAGAATGATCCAAACCTGAATGTTATAGTGTAAATAGACTTACCTTCGTAAAATAAAGCAATTTTGCCTATAAGGACTCATTTGCACGATATTGTCGTGAAGCATGTAAAAACTGCTTGTCTGCGTGAAAATGATAGTAAATATGCAGTTTGCATTTTCTTATGAGAGAATGATCCAAACCTGAATGTTATAGTGTTAATAGACTTACCTTCATGAAATAAAGCAATTTTGCCTATAAGGACTCATTTGCCCCTAATTGTCATAAAGCATGTAAAAACTGCTTGTATGCGTTAAAATAATGGTTAAAATGCAGTTTGCATTTTCTTATGAGAGAATGATCCATACCTAAATGTTATAGTGTAAATAGACTTACCTTTGTAAAATAAAGCAATTTTGCCTATAAGGACTCATTTGCACGCAAATGTCGTGAAGCATGTAAAAACTGCTTGTCTGCGTGAAAATGATAGTAAATATGCAGTTTGCATTTTCTTATGAGAGAATGATCCAAACCTGAATCGTATAGTGTAAATAGACTTACCTTCATGAAATAAAGCAATTTTGCCTATAAGGACTCATTTGCCCCTAATTGTCATAAAGCATGTAAAAACTGCTTGTATGCGTTAAAATAATGGTTAATATGCAGTTTGCATTTTCTTATGAGAGAATGATCCAAACCTGAATGATATAGTGTAAATAGACTTACCTTCATGAAATAAAGCAATTTTGCCTATAAGGACTCATTTGCCCCTAATTGTCATAAAGCATGTAAAAACTGCTTGTATGCGTTAAAATAATGGTTAAAATGCAGTTTGCATTTTCTTATGAGATAATGATCCAAACCTGAATGTTATAGTGTAAATAGACTTACCTTTGTAAAATAAAGCAATTTTGCTTATAAGGACTCATTTGCACGCAATTGTCGTGAAGCATGTAAAAACTGCTTGTCTGCGTTAAAATAATGGTTAATATGCAGTTTGCATTTTCTTATGAGAGAATGATCCAAACCTGAATGTTATAGTGTAAATCGACTTACCCTCATGAAATAAATCAATTTTGCCTATAAAGACTCATTTGCACCTAATTGTCATAAAGCATGTAAAAACTGCTTGCATGCGTTAAAATGATAGTAAATATGCAGTTTGCATTTTCTTATGAGAGAATGATCTAAACCTGAATGTTATAGTTTAAGTAAACTTACCTTTGTAAAATAAAGCAATTTTGCCTATAAGGACTCATTTGCCCCTAATTGTCATAAAGCATGTAAAAACTGCTTGTATGCGTTAAAATAGTGGTTAATATGCAGTTTGCATTTTCTTGTGAGAGACTGATCCAAACCTGAATGTTATAGTGTGAGTAAACTTACCCTTGTGAAATAAAGCAATTTTGCTTATAAAGACTCATTTGCACCTAATTGTCGTAAACCATGTAAAAACTGCTTGTCTGCGTGAAAATTATAGTCAATATTCAGTTTGCATTTACTTATGAGAGAATGATCCAAACCTGAATGTTATAGTGTAAATAGACTTACCCTCATGAAATAAAGCAATTTTGCCTATAAGGACTCATTTGCACCTAATTGTCATAAAGCATGTAAAAACTGTTTGTATGCGTTAAAATAATGGTTAATATGCAGTTTGCATTTTCTTATGAGAGAATGATCCAAACCTGAATGTTATAGTGTAAATAGACTTACCTTTCTAAAATAAAGCAATTTTGCCTATAAGGACTCATTTGCACGCAATTGTCGTGAAGCATGTAAAAACTGCTTGTCTGCGTCAAAATGATAGTAAATATGCAGTTTGCATTTTCTTATGAGAGAATGATCCAAACCTGAATGTTATAGAGTAAATAGACTTACCTTCATGAAATAAAGCAATTTTGCCTATAAGGACTCATTTGCCCCTAATTGTCATAAAGCATGTAAAAACTGCTTGTATGCGTTAAAATAATGGTTAAAATGCAGTTTGCATTTTCTTATGAGATAATGATCCAAACCTGAATGTTGTAGTGTAAATAGACTTACCTTTGTAAAATAAAGCAATTTTGTCTATAAGGACTCATTTGCACGCAATTGTCGTGAAGCATGTAAAAACTGCTTGTCAGCGTTAAAATAATGGTTAATATGCAGTTTGCATTTTCTTATGAGAGAATGATCCAAACCTAAATGTTATAGTGTAAATAGACTTACCTTCATGAAATAAAGCAATTTTGCCTATAAGGACTCATTTGCCCCTAATTGTCATAAAGCATGTAAAAACTGCTTGTCTGCGTTAAAATAATGGTTAATATGCAGTTTGCATTTTCTTATGAGAGAATCATCTAAACCTGAATGTTATAGTTTAAAAATACTTACCTTTGTAAAATAAAGCAATTTTGCCTATAATAGACTCATTTGCACCTAATTGTCATAAAGCATGTAAAAACTGCTTGTATGCGTTAAAATAATGGTTAATATGCAGTTTGCATTTTCTTATGAGAGAATGATCTAAACCTGAATGTTATAGTTTAAAAAAACTTACCTTTGTAAAATAAAGCAATGTTGCCTATATAGACTCATTTGCCCCTAATTGTCATAAAGCATGTAAAAACTGCTTGTATGCGTTAAAATAATGGTTAATATGCAGTTTGCATTTTCTTATGAGAAAATGATCCAAACCTGAATGTTATAGTGTAAATAGACTTACCTTAATGAAATAAAGCAATTTTGCCTATAAGGACTCATTTGCTCCTAATTGTCATAAAGCATGTAAAAACTGCTTGTATGCGTTAAAATAATGGTTAATATGCAGTTTGCATTTTCTTATGAAAGAATGATCCAAACCTGAATATTATAGTGTAAATAGACTTACCTTTGTAAAATAAAGCAATTTTGCCTATAAGGACTCATTTGCACGCAATTGTCGTGAAGCATATAAAAACTGCTTGTCTGCGTGAAAATGATAGTCAATATTCAGTTTGCATTTTCTTATGAGAGAATGATCCAAACCTGAATGTTATAGTGTAAATAGACTTACTTTCATTAAATAAAGCAATTTTGCCTATAAGGACTCATTAGCACCTAATTGTCATAAAGCATGTAAAAACTGCTTGTATGCGTTAAAATAATAGTTAATATGCAGTTTGCATTTTCTTGTGAGAGACTGATCCAAACCTGAATGTCTTAGTGTGAGTAAACTTACCCTTGTGAAATAAAGCAATTTTGCTTATAAAGACTCATTTGCACCTAATTGTCGTAAACCATGTAAAAACTGCTTGTCTGCGTGAAAATTATAGTCAATATTCAGTTTGCATTTACTTATGAGAGAATGATCCAAACCTGAATGTTATAGTGTAAATAGACTTACCCTCATGAAATAAAGCAATTTTGCCTATAAGGACTCATTTGCACCTAATTGTCATAAAGCATGTAAAAACTGCTTGTATGCGTTAAAATAATGGTTAAAATGCAGTTTGCATTTTCCTATGAGATAATGATCCAAACCTGAATGTTGTAGTGTAAATAGACTTACCTTTGTAAAATAAAGCAATTTTGTCTATAAGGACTCATTTGCACGCAATTGTCGTGAAGCATGTAAAAACTGCTTGTCTGCGTGAAAATGATAGTAAATATGCAGTTTGCATTTTCTTATGAGAGAATGATCCAAACCTGAATGTTATAGTCTAAATAGACATACCCTCATGAAATAAAGCAATTTTGCCTATAAAGACTCATTTGCACCTAATTGTCGTAAGACATGTAAAAACTACTTGTCTGCGTTTAAATAATGGTTAATATGCAGTTTGCATTTTCTTATGAGAGAAAGATCCAAACCTGAATGTTATAGTGTAAATAGACTTACCTTTCATGAAATAAAACACATTTGCCTATAAGGACTTATTTGCCCCTAATTGTCATAAAGCATTTAAAAACTGCTTGTATGCGTTAAAATAATGGTTAATATGCAGTTTGCATTTTCTTATGAGAGAATGATCCAAACCTGAATGTTATAGTGTAAATAGACTTACCTTTGTAAAATAAAGCAATTTTGCCTATAAGGACTCATTTGCACGCAATTGTCGTGAAGCATGTAAAAACTGCTTGTCTGCGTTAAAATAATGGTTAATATGCAGTTTGCATTTTCTTATGAGAGAATGATCCAAACCTGAATGTTATAGTGAAAGTAGACTTACCTTTGTGAAAATGAATTGTCTGCGTGAAAATGATAGTAAATATGCAGTTTGCATTTTCTTATGAGAGAATGATCCAAACCTGAATGTTATAGTGTAAATAGACTTACCCTCATGAAATAAAGCACTTTTGCTTATAAGGACTCATTTGCACCTAATTGTCGTAAAGCATGCAAAAACTGCTTGTATGCGTTAAAATAATGGTTAATATGCAGTTTGCATTTTCTTATGTGAGAATGATCCAAACCTGAATGTTATAGTGTAAATAGACTTACCCTCACGAAATAAAGCAATTTTGCCTATAAGGACTCATTTGCACCTAATTGTCATAAAGCATGTAAAAACTGCTTGTATGCTTTAAAATTATGGTTAATATGCAGTTTGCATTTTCTTATGAAAGAATGATCCAAACCTGAACGTTATAGTGTAAATAGACTTACCTTCATGAAATAAAGCAATTTTGCCTATAGGGACTCATTTGCCCCTAATTGTCATAAAGCATGTAAAAACTGCTTGTATGCGTTAAAATAATGGTTAAAATGCAGTTTGCATTTTCTTATGAGAGAATGATCCAAACCTGAATGTTATAGTGTAAATAGACTTACCTTTGTAAAATAAAGCAATTTTGCCTATAAGGACTCATTTGCACGCAATTGTCGTGAAGCATGTTAAAACTGCTTGTCTGCGTGAAAATGATAGTCAATATTCAGTTTGCATTTTCTTGTGAGAGAATGATCCAAACCTAAATGGTATAGTGTAAGTAAACTAACCTTTGTGAAATAAAGCAATTTTGCCTATAAAGACTCATTTGCACCTAATTGTCGTAAAGCACGTAAAAACTGCTTGTCTGCGTTAAAATAATTGTTAATATGCAGTTTGAAATTTCTTATGAGAGAATAATCCAAACCTGAATGTTATATTGTAAATAGACTAACCTTCATGAAATCAAGCAATTTTGCCTATAAGGACCCATTTGCCCCTAATTATCATAAAGCATGTAAAAACTGCTTGTATGCGTTAAAATAATGGTTAATATGCAGCTTGCATTTTCTTATGAGAGAATGATCCAAACCTGAATGTATAGTGTAAATAGACTTACCCTCATAAAATAAAGCAATTTTGCCTATAAGGACTCATTTGCACCTAATTGTCATAAAGCATGTAAAAACTGCTTGTATGCGTTAAAATATTGGTTAATATGCAGTTTGCATTTTCTTATGAGAGAATGATCCAAACCTGAATGTTATAGTGTAAATAGACTTACCTTTGTAAAATAAAGCAATTTTGCCTATAAGGACTCATTTGCACGCAATTGTCGTGAAGCATGTAAAAACTGCTTGTCTGCGTCAAAATGATAATAAATATGCAGTTTGCATTTTCTTATGAGAGAATGATCCAAACCTGAATGTTATAGAGTAAATAGACTTACCCTCATGAAATAAAGAAATTTTGCCTATAAAGACTCATTTGCACCTAATTGTCGTAAAGCATGAAAAAACTGCTTGTCTGCGTTTAAATAATGGTTAATATGCAGTTTGCATTTTCTTATGAAAGAATGATCCAAACCTTAATGTTATAGTGTAAATAGACTTACCTTCATGAAATAAAGCAATTTTGCCTATAAGGACTCATTTGCCCCTAATTGTCATAAAGCATGTAAAAACTGCTTGTATGCGTTAAAATAATGGTTAATATGCAGTTCGCATTTTCTTATGAGAGAATGATTCAAACCTAAATGGTATAGTGTAAGTAAACTAACCTTTGTGAAATAAAGCAATTTTGCCTATAAGGACTCATTTGCACCTAATTGTCGTAAAGCACGTAAAAACTGCTTGTCTGCGTTAAAATAATTGTTAATATGCAGTTTGAAATTTCTTATGAGAGAATAATCCAAACCTGAATGTTATATTGTAAATAGACTAACCTTCAAGAAATCAAGCAATTTTGCCTATAAGGACCCATTTGCCCCTAATTAACATAAAGCATGTAAAAACTGCTTGTATGCGTTAAAATAATGGTTTATATGCAGCTTGCATTTTCTTATGAGAGAATGATCCAAACCTGAATGTATAGTGTAAATAGACTTACCCTCATGAAATAAAGCAATTTTGCCTATAAGGACTCATTTGCACCTAATTGTCATAAAGCATGTAAAAACTGCTTGTATGCGTTAAAATAATGGTTAATATGCAGTTTGCATTTTCTTATGAGAGAATGATCCAAACCTGAATGTTATAGTGTAAATAGACTTACCTTTGTAAAATAAAGCAATTTTGCTTATAAGGACTCATTTGCACGCAATTGTCGTGTGCATGTAAAAACTGCTTGTCTGCGTGAAAATGATAGTAATTATGCAGTTTGCATTTTCTTATGAGAGAATGATCCAAACCTGAATGTGATAGTGAAAATAGACTTACCCTCATGAAATAAAGCAATTTTGCTTATAAAGACTCATTTGCACCTAATTGTCGTAAAGCATGAAAAAACTGCTTGTCTGTGTTTAAATAATGGTTAATATGCAGTTTGCATTTTCTTATGAGAGAATGATCCAAACCTGAATGTTATAGTGAAAATAGACTTACCTTTGTAAAATGACGCAATTTTGCCTATAAGGTCTCATTTGCACGCAATTGTCGTGAAGCATGTAAAAACTGCTTGTCTGCGTTAAAATAATGGCTAATATGCAGTTTGCATTTTCTTATGAGAGAATAATCCAAACCATAATGTATAGTGTAAATAGACTAACCCTCTTGAAAAAAATCAATTTTGCCTATAAAGACTCATTTGCACCAGATTGTCATAAAGCATGTAAAAACTGCTTGTATGCGTTAGAATGATAGTAAATATGCAGTTTGCATTTTCTTATGAGAAAATGATCCAAACCTGAATGTTATAGTGTAAATAAACTTACCCTCATGAAATAAAGCAATTTTGCATATAAGGACTCATTTGCACCTAATTGTCATAAAGCTTGTAAAAACTGCTTGTATCCGTTAAAATAATAGTTAATATGCAGTTTGCATTTTCTTATGAGAGAATGATCCAAACCTGAATATTATAGTGTAAATAGACTTACCTTTGTAAAATAAAGCAATTTTGCCTATAAGGACTCATTTGCACGCAATTGTCGTGAAGCATGTAAAAACAGCTTGTCTGCGTTAAAATAATGGTTAATATGAAGTTTGCATTTTCTTATGAGAAAATGATCCAAACCTGAATGGTATAGTGCAAATAGACTTACCTTAATGAAATAAAGCAATTTTGCCTATAAGGACTCAATTGCCCCTAATTGTCATAAAGCATGTAAAAACTGCTTGTAAGCGTTAAAATAATGGTTAATATGCAGTTTGCATTTTCTTATGAAAGAATGATCCAAACCTGAATATTATAGTGTAAATAGACTTACCTTTGTAAAATAAAGCAATTTTGCCTATAAGGACTCATTTGCACGCAATTGTCGTAAAGCATATAAAAACTGCTTGTCTGCGTGAAAATGATAGTCAATATTCAGTTTGCATTTTCTTATGAGAGAATGATCCAAACCTGAGTGTTATAGTGTACATAGACTTACTTTCATGAAATAAAGCAATTTTGCTTATAAGGACTCATTTGCACCTAATTGTCATAAAGCATGTAAAAACTGCTTGTATGCGTTAAAATAATAGTTAATATGCAGTTTGCATTTTCTTGTGAGAGAATGATCCAAACCTGAATGTTATAGTGTGAGTAAACTTACCCTTGTGAAATAAAGCAATTTTGCTTATAAAGACTCATTTGCACCTAATTGTCGTAAAGCATGTAAAAACTGCTTGTCTGCGTTTAAATAATGGTTAATATGTAGTTTGCATTTTCTTATGAGAGAATGATCCAAACCTGAATGTTATAGTGTAAATAGACTTACCTTTGTAAAATAAAGCAATTTTGCCTATAAGGACTCATTTGCACGCAATTGTCGTGAAGCATGTAAAAACTGTTTGTCTGCGTTAAAATAATGGTTAATATGCAGTTTGCATTTTCTTATGAGAGAATGATCCAAACCTGAATGTTATAGTGAAAGTAGACTTACCTTTGTAAAATAAAGCAATTTTGCCTATAAAGACTCATTTGCCCCTAATTGTCATAAAGCATGTAAAAACTGCTTGTATGCGTTAAAATAATTGTTAATATGCAGATTGCATTTTCTTATGAGAGAATGATCCAAACCTGAATGTTATAGTGTAAATAGACTTATCTTTGTAAAATAAAGCAATTTTGCCTATAAGAACTCATTTGCACGCAATTGTCGTGAAGCATGTAAAAACTGCATGTCTGCGTTAAAATAATGGTTAATATGCAGTTTGCATTTTCTTATGAGATAATGATCCAAACCTGAATGTTATAGTGAAAGTAGACTTATCTTTGTGAAATGAAACAATTTTGCCTTTATGGACTTATTTGCACCTAATTGTCGTAAACCATGTAAAAACTGCTTGTCTGCTTGAAAATTATAGTCAATATTCAGTTTGCATTTACTTATGAGAGAATGATCCAAACCTGAATGTTATAGTGTAAATAGACTTACCCTCATGAAATAAAGCAATTTTGCCTATAAGGACTCATTTGCACCTAATTGTCATAAAGCATGTAAAAACTGCTTGTATGCGTTAAAATAATAGTTAATATGCAGTTTGCATTTTCTTGTGAGAGAATGATCCAAACCTGAATGTTATAGTGTAAGTAAACTTACCTTTGTGAAATAAAGCAATTTTGCCTATAAGGACTCATTTGCACCTAATTGTCGTCAAGCATCTAAAAACTGCTTGTCTGCGTTAGAATAATGGTGAATATGCAGTTTGCCTTTTCTTATGAGAGAATAATCCAAACCTGAATGTTATAGTGTAAATAGACTAACCTTCATAAAATAAAGCAATTTTGCCTATAAGGACCCATTTGCCCCTAATTGTCATAAAGCATGTAAAAACTGCTTGTATGCGTTAAAATAATGGTTAATATGCAGTTTGCATTTTCTTATGAAAGAATGATCCAAACCTGAATGTTATATTGTAAATAGACTTACCCTCATGAAATAAAGCAATTTTGCCTATAAGGACTCATTTGCACCTAATTGTCATAAAGCATGTAAAAACTGCTTGTATGTTTAAAATTATGGTTAATATGCAGTTTGCATTTTCTTATGAGAGAATGATCCAAACCTGAATGTTATAGTGTAAATATACTTACCTTCATGAAATAAAGCAATTTTGCCTATAAGGACTCATTTGCCCCTAATTGTCATAAAGCATGTAAAAACTGCTTGTATGCGTTAAAATAATGGTTAAAATGCAGTTTGCATTTTCTTATGAGAGAATGATCCAAACCTGAATGTTATAGTGTAAATAGACTTTCCTTTGTAAAATAAAGCAATTTTGCCTATAAGGACTCATTTGCACGCAATTGTCGTGAAGCAAGTAAAAACTGCTTGTCTGCGTGAAAATGATAGTAAATATGCAGTTTGCATTTTCTTATGAGAGAATGATCCAAACCTGAATGTTATAGTGTAAATAGACTTACTCTCATGAAATAAAGCAATTTTGCCTATAAAGACTCATTTGCACTCAATTGTCGTAAAGCATAAAAAAACTGCTTGTCTGCGTTTAAATAATGGTTAATATGCAGTTTGCATTTTCTTATGAGAGAATGATCCAAACCTGAATGGTATAGTGTAAATAGACTTACCTTTGTAAAATAAAGCAATTTTGCCTATAAGGACTCATTTGCACGCAATTGTCGTGAAGCATGTAAAAACTGCTTGTCTGCGTGAAAATGATAGTAAATATGCAGTTTGCATTTTCTTATGAGAGAATAATCCAAACCTGAATGTGATAGTGTAAATAGACTTACCCTCATGAAATAAAGCAACTTTGCCTATAAAGACTCATTTGCACCTAATTGTCGCAAAGCATGTAAAAACTGCTTGTCTGCGTTTAAATAATGGTGAATATGCAGTTTGCATTTTCTTATGAGAGAATGTCCAAACCTGAATGTTATAGTGTAAATAGACTTACCTTTGTAAAATAAAGCAATTTTGCCTATAAGGACTCATTTGCACGCAATTGTCGTGAAGCATGTAAAAACTGCTTGTCTGCGTTAAAATAATGGTTAATATGCAGTTTGCATTTTCTTATGAGAGAATGATCCAAACCTAAATATTACAGTGTAAATAGACATACCTTCATGAAATAAAGCAATTTTGCCTATAGGGACTCATTTGCCCCTAATTGTCATAAAGCATGTAAAAACTGCTTGTCAGCGTTAAAATAATGGTTAATATGCAGTTTGCATTTTCTTATGAGAGAATGATCCAAACCTGAATGTCATAGTGAAAATAGACTTACCTTTGTAAAATAAAGCAATTTTGCCTATAAGGACTCATTTGCACGCAATTGTCGTAAAGCATGTAAAAACTGCTTGTCTGCGTTAAAATAAAGGTTATATGCAGTTTGCATTTTCTTATGAGAGAATGATCCAAACCTGAATGTTATAGTGTAAATAGACTTACTCTCATGAAGAAAAGCAATTTTGCCTTTAAAGACTCATTTGCACCTAATTGTCATAAAGCATGTAAAAACTGCTTGTATGCGTTAAAATGATAGTAAATATGCAGTTTGCATTTTCTTATGAGAGAATGATCCAAACCTGAATGTTATAGTGTAAATAGACTTACCCACATGAAATAAAGCAATTTTGCCTATAAGGACTCATTTGCCCCTAATTGTCATAAAGCATGTAAAAACTGCTTGTATGCGTTAAAATAATGGTTAAAATGCAGTTTGCATTTTCTTATGAGATAATGATCCAAACCTGAATGTTATAGTGTAAATAGACTTACCTTTGTAAAATAAAGCAATTTTGCTTATAAGGACTCATTTGCACGCAATTGTCGTGAAGCATGTAAAAACTGCTTGTCTGCGTTAAAATAATGGTTAATATGCAGTTTGCATTTTCTTATGAGAGAATGATCCAAACCTGAATGTTATAGTGTAAATCGACTTACCCTCATGAAATAAATCAATTTTGCCTATAAAGACTCATTTGCACCTAATTGTCATAAAGCATGTAAAAACTGCTTGCATGCGTTAAAATGATAGTAAATATGCAGTTTGCATTTTCTTATGAGAGAATGATCTAAACCTGAATGTTATAGTTTAAGTAAACTTACCTTTGTAAAATAAAGCAATTTTGCCTATAAGGACTCATTTGCCCCTAATTGTCATAAAGCATGTAAAAACTGCTTGTATGCGTTAAAATAGTGGTTAATATGCAGTTTGCATTTTCTTGTGAGAGACTGATCCAAACCTGAATGTTATAGTGAAAATAGACTTACCTTTGTAAAATAACGCAATTTTACCTATAAGAACTCATTTGCACGCAATTGTCGTGAAGCATGTAAAAACTGCTTGTCTGCGTTAAAATAATGGTTAATATGCAGTTTGCATTTTCTTATGAGAGAATGATCCAAACCTGAATGTATAGTGTAAATAGACTAACCCTCATGAAATAAAGCAATTTTGCCTATAAGGACTCATTTGCCCCTAATTGTCATAAAGCATGTAAAAACTGCTTGTATGCGTTAAAATAATGGTTAATATGCAGTTTGCATTTTCTTATAAGAGAATGATCCAAACCTGAATGTTATATTGAAAATAGACTTACCTTTGTAAAATAACGCAATTTTACCTATAAGGACTCATTTGCACGCAATTGTCGTGAAGCATGTAAAAACTGCTTGTCTGCGTTAAAATAATGGTTAATATGCAGTTTGCATTTTATTATGAGAGAATGATCCAAACCTGAATGTATAGTGTAAATAGACTAACCCTCATGAAATAAAGCAATTTTGCCTATAAAGACTCATTTGCACCTAATTGTCATATAGCATGTAAAAACTGCTTGTATGCGTTAGAATGATAGTAAATATGCAGTTTGCATTTTCTTATGAGAGAATGATCTAAACCTGAATGTTATAATTTAAGTAAACTTACCTTTGTAAAATAAAGCAATTTTGCCTATAAGGACTCATTTGCACGCAATTGTCGTAAAGCATGTAAAAACTGCTTTTCTGCGTGAAAATGATAGTAAATATGCAGTTTGCATTTTCTTATGAGAGAATGATCCAAACCTGAATGTTATAGTGTAAATAGACTTACCTTAATAAAATAAAGCAATTTTGCCTATAAGGACTCATTTGCCCCTAATTGTCATAAAGCATGTAAAAACTGCTTGTATGCGTTAAAATAATGGTTAATATGCAGTTTGCATTTTCTTATGAGAGAATGATCCAAACCTGAATATTATAATGTAAATAGACTAACCTTTGTAAAATAAAGCAATTTTGCCTATAAGGACTCATTTGCACGCAATTGTCGTGAAGCATGAAAAAATTGCTTGTCTGCGTGAAAATGATAGTAAATATGCAGTTTGCTTTTTCATATGAGAGAATGATCCAAACCTGACTGTTATAGTGTAAATAGACTTACCCTCATGAAATAAAGCAATTTTGCCTATAAAGACTCATTTGCACCTAATTGTCGTAAAGCATGTAAAAACTGCTTGTCTGCGTTTAAATAATGGTTAATATGCAGTTTGCATTTTCTTATGAGAGAATGTCCAAACCTGAATGTTATAGTGTAAATAGACTTACCTTTGTAAAATAAAGCAATTTTGCCTATAAGGACTCATTTGCACGCAATTGTCGTGAAGCATGTAAAAACTGCTTGTCTGCGTTAAAATAATGGTTAATATGCAGTTTGCATTTTCTTATGAGAGAATGATCCAAACCTAAATATTACAGTGTAAATAGACATACCTTCATGAAATAAAGCAATTTTGCCTATAGGGACTCATTTGCCCCTAATTGTCATAAAGCATGTAAAAACTGCTTGTCAGCGTTAAAATAATGGTTAATATGCAGTTTGCATTTTCTTATGAGAGAATGATCCAAACCTGAATGTCATAGTGAAAATAGACTTACCTTTGTAAAATAAAGCAATTTTGCCTATAAGGACTCATTTGCACGCAATTGTCGTAAAGCATGTAAAAACTGCTTGTCTGCGTTAAAATAATGGTTATATGCAGTTTGCATTTTCTTATGAGAGAATGATCCAAACCTGAATGATATAGTGTAAATAGACTTACCCTCATGAAATAAAGCACTTTTGCCTATAAGGACTCATTTGCACCTAATTGTCGTAAAGCATGTAAAAACTGCTTGTCAGCGTTAAAATAATGGTTAATATGCAGTTTGCATTTTCTTATGAGAGAATGATCTAATCCTGAATGTTATAGTGTAAATAGACTTACCTTAATGAAATAAAGCAATTTTGCCTATAAGGACTCATTTGCCCCTAATTGTCATAAACATGTAAAAACTGCTTGTATGCGTTAAAATAATGGTTAATATGCAGTTTGCATTTTCTTATGAGAGAATGATCCAAACCTGAATGTTATAGTGAAAATAGACTTACCTTTGTAAAATAACGCATTTTTGCCTATAAGGACTCATTTGCACGCAATTGTCGTGAAGCATGTAAAAACTGCTTGTCTGCGTTAAAATAATGGTTAATATGCAGTTTGCATTTTCTTATGAGAGAATGATCCAAACCTGAATGTATAATGTAAATAGACTAACCCTCATGAAATAAAGCAATTTTGCCTATAAAGACTCATTTGCACCTAATTGTCATAAAGCATGTAAAAACTGCTTGTATGCCTTAAAATGATAGTAAATATGCAGTTTGCATTTTCTTATGAGAAAATGATCCAAACCTGAATGTTATAGTGTAAATAAACTTACCCTCATGAAATAAAGCAATTTTGCCTATAAGGACTCATTTGCACCTAATTGTCATAAAGCTTGTAAAAACTGCTTGTATGCGTTAAAATAATAGTTAATATGCAGTTTGCATTTTCTTATGAGAGAATGATCTAAACCTGAATGTTATAGTTTAAGTAAACTTACCTTTGTAAAATAAAGCAACTTTGCCTATAAGGACTCATTTGCACGCAATTGTCGTGAAGCATGTAAAAATTGCTTGTCTGCGTTAAAATAATGGTTAATATGGAGTTTGCATTTTCTTATGACAGAATGATCTAAACCTGAATGTTATAGTGAAAGTAGACTTACCTTTGTGAAATAAAACAATTTTGCTTTTAAGGACTTATTTGCACCTAATTGTCGTAAACCATCTAAAAACTGCTTGTCTGCGTAAAAATGATAGTCAATATTCAGTTTGCATTTTCTTATGAGAGAATGATCCAAACCTGAATGTTATAGTGTAAATAGACTTACCCTCATGAAATATAGCAATTTTGCCTATAAGGACTTATTTGCACCTAATTGTCATAAAGCATGTAAAAACTACTTGTATGCGTTAAAATAATGGTTAATATGCAGTTTGCATTTTCTTATGAGAGAATGATCTAAACCTGAATGTTATAGTGTAAATAGACTTACCCTCATGAAATAAAGCAATTTTGCCTATAAGGACTCATAAGAAAATGCAAACTGCATATTAACTATTATTTTAACGCATACAAGCAGTTTTTACAAGCTTTATGACAGTTAGGTGCAGATGAGTCATTATAAGTAAAATTGCTTTATTTCATGAGGGTTAGTCTATTTACACTATAACATTTAGGTTTGGATCATTCTCTCATAAGAAAATGCAAACTGCATATTTACTATCATTTTAACGCATACAAGCAGTTTTTACATGCTTTATGACAATTAGGTGCAAATGAGTCCTTATCGGCAAAATTGCTTTATTTCATGAGGGTAAGTCTATTGACACTATAACATTCAGGTTTGGATCATTCTCTCATAAGAAAATGCAAACTGCATATTAACCATTATTTTAACGCATACAAGCAGTTTTTACATGCTTTATGACAATTAGGGGCAAATGGGTCCTTATAGGCAAAATTGCTTTATTTCATAAAGGTTAGTCTATTTACACTATAACATTCAGGTTTGGATTATTCTCTCATAAGAAAATGCAAACTGCATATTAACCATTATTTTAACGCAGACAAGCAGTATTTATATGCTTTGGAACAATTAGGTGCAAATGAGTCCTTATAGGCGAAATTGCTTTATTTTACAAAGGTTAGTTTACTTACACTATAACGTTCAGGTTTGGATCATTCTCTCATAAGAAAATGCAAACTGCATATTAACTATCATTTTCACGCAGACAAGCAGTTTTCACATGCTTCACGACAATTGCGTTCAAATGAGTCCTTATAAGCAAAATTGCTTTATTTTACAAAGGTAAGTCTATTTACACTATAACATTCAGGTTTGGATCATTCTCTCATAAGAAAATGCAAACTGCATATTAATCATTATTTTAACGCATACAAGCAGTTTTTACATGCTTTATGACAATTAGGGGCAAATGGGTCCTTATAGGCAAAATTGCTTCATTACATGAAGGTAAAAGTCTATTTACATTATAACATTCAGGTTTGGATCATTCTCTCATAAGAAAATGCAAACTGCATATTAACCATTATTTAAACGCAGACAAGCAGTTTTTTCATGCTTTACGACAATTAGGTGCAAATGAGTCTTTATAGGCAAAATTGCTTTATTTCATGAGGGTTAGTCTATTTACACTATAACATTCAGGTTTGGACCATTCTCTCATAAGAAAATGCAAACTGCATATTTACTATCATTTTGACGCAGACAAGCAGTTTTTACATGCTTCACGACAATTGCGTGCAAATGAGTCCTTATAGGCAAAATTGCTTTATTTTACAAAGGTAAGTCTATTAACACTATAACATTCAGGTTTTGATCATTCTCTCATAAGAAAATGCAAACTGCATACTAACCATTATTTTAACGCATACAAGCAGTTTTTACATGCTTTATGACAATCAGGTGCAAATGAGTCCTTATAGGCAAGATTGCTTTATTTCATGAGGGTAAGTCTATTTACACTATACATTCAGGTTTGGATCATTCTCTCATAAGAAAATGCAAACTGCATATTAACCATTATTATAACGCATACAAGCAGTTTGTACATGCTTTATGACAATTAGGGGCAAATGGGTCCTTATAGGCAAAATTGCTTTATTTCATGAAGGTTAGTCTATTTACACTATAACATTCAGATTTGGATTATTCTCTCATAAGAAATTGCAAACTGCATATTAACCATTATTTTAACGCAGACAAGCAGTTTTTACGTGCTTTACGACAATTAGGTGCAAATGAGTCCTTATAGGCAAAATTGCTTTATTTCACAAAGGTAAGTTTACTTACACTATAACATTCAGGTTTGGATCATTCTCTCACAAGAAAATGCAAACTGCATATTCAATATTATTTTAACGCATACAAGCAGTTTTTACATGCTTTATGACAATTAGGTGCAAATAAGTCCTTATAAGCAAAATTGCTTTATTTCATGAGGGTAAGTCTATTTACACTATAACATTCAGGTTTGGATCATTCTCTCATAAGAAAATGCAAACTGCATATTAACCATTATTTTAACGCATACAAGCAGTTTTTACATGCTTTATGACAATTAGGGGCAAATGAGTCCTTATAGGCAAGATTGCTTTATTTCATTAGGGTAAGTCTATTTACACTATAACATTTAGGTTTGGATCATTCTCTCATAAGAAAATGCAAACTGCATATTAACCATTATTTTAACGCTGACAAGCAGTTTTTACATGTTTTACGACAATTAGGTGCAAATGAGTCCTTATAGGCAAAAGTGCTTTATTTCATGAGGGTAAGTCTATTTACACTATAACATTCAGGTTTGGATCATTCTCTCATAAGAAAATGCAAACTGCATATTTACTATCATTTTCACGCAGACAAGCAGTTTTCAAATGTTTTACGACAATTAGGTGGAAATAAGTCCTTAAAGGCAAAATTGTTTTATTTCACAAAGGTAAGTCTACTTTCACTATAACATTCAGGTTTGGATCATTCTCTCATAAGAAAATGCAAACTGCATATTAACCATTATTTTAACGTAGACAAGCAGTTTTTACATGCTTCACGACAATTGCGTTCAAATGAGTCCTTATAAGCAAAATTGCTTTATTTTACAAAGGTAAGTCTATTTACACTATAACATTCAGGTTTGGATCATTCTCTCATAAGAAAATGCTAACTGCATATTAACCATTATTTTAACGCATAAAAGCAGTTTTTACAGGCTTTTTGACAATAAGGGGCAAATGAGTCCTTATAGGCAAAATTGCTTTATTTAATGAAGGTAAGTCTATTTACACTATAACATTCAGGTTTGGATCTTTCTCTCATAAGAAAATGCAAACTGCATATTAATCATTATTCAAACGCAGACAAGCAGTTTTTACATGCTTTACGACAATTAGGTGCAAATGAGTCTTTATAAGCAAAATTGCTTTATTTCATGAGGGTAAGTCTATTTTCACTATAACATTCAGGTTTGGATCATTCTCTTATAAGAAAATGCAAACTGCATATTTACTATCATTTTGACGCAGACAAGCAGTTTTTACATGCTTCACGACAATTGCGTGCAAATGAGTCCTTATAGGCAAAATTGCTTTATTTTACAAAGGTAAGTCTATTTACACTATAACATTCAGGTTTGGATCATTCTCTCATAAGAAAATGCAAACTGCATATTAACCATTATTTTAACGCATACAAGCCGTTTTTACATGCTTTATGACAATTAGGTGCAAATGAGTCCTTATAGGCAAAATTGCTTTATTTCATGAGGGTAAGTCTATTTACACTATACATTCAGGTTTGGATCATTCTCTCATAAGAAAATGCAAACTGCATATTAACCATTATTCTAACGCATACAAGCAGTTTGTACATGCTTTATGACAATTAGGGGCAAATGGATCCTTATAGGCAAAATTGCTTTATTTCGTGAAGGTTAGTCTATTTACTCTATAACATTCAGATTTGGATTATTCTCTCATAAGAAATTGCAAACTGCATATTAACCATTATTTTAACGCAGACAAGCAGTTTTTACGTGCTTTACGACAATTAGGTGCAAATGAGTCCTTATAGGCAAAATTGCTTTATTTCACAAAGGTAAGTTTACTTACACTATAACATTCAGGTTTGGATCATTCTCTCACAAGAAAATGCAAACTGCATATTCACTATTATTTTAACGCAGACAAGCAGTTTTTACGTGCTTTACGACAATTAGGTGCAAATGAGTCCTTATAGGCAAAATTGCTTTATTTCATTAAGGTAAGTCTATTTATACTATAACATTCAGGTTTGGATCATTCTCTCATAAGAAAATGCAAACTGCATATTAACCATTATTTTAACGCTGACAAGCAGTTTTTACATGCTTTACGACAATTAGGTGCAAATGAGTCCTTATAGGCAAAAGTGCTTTATTTTATGAGGGTAAGTCTATTTACACTATAACATTCAGGTTTGGATCATTCTTTCATAAGAAAATGCAAACTGCATATTTACTATCATTTTCACGCAGACAAGCAGTTTTCACATGTTTTACGACAATTAGTTGGAAATAAGTCCTTAAAGGCAAAATTGTTTTATTTCACAAGGGTAAGTCTACTTTCACTATAACATTCAGGTTTGGATCATTCTCTAATAAGAAAATGCAAACTGCATATTAACCATTATTTTAACGTAGACAAGCAGTTTTACATGCTTCACGACAATTGCGTTCAAATGAGTCCTTATAAGCAAAATTGCTTTATTTTACAAAGGTAAGTCTATTTACACTATAACATTCAGGTTTGGATCACTCTCTCATAAGAAAATGCAAACTGCATATTAATCATTATTCAAACGCAGACAAGCAGTTTTTACATGCTTTATGACAATTAGGGGCAAATGAGTCCTATTAGGCAAAATTGCTTTATTTCATGAAGGTAAGTCTATGTACATTATAACATTCAGGTTTGGATCATTCTCTCATAAGAAAATGCAAACTGCATATTAACCATTATTTAAACGCAGACAAGCAGTTTTTTCATTCTTTACGACAATTAGGTGCAAATGAGTCGTTATAGGCAAAATTGCTTTATTTTATGAAAGTAAGTTTATTTACACTATAACATTCAGGTTTGGATCATTCTCTCATAAGAAAATGCAAACTGCATATTTACTATCAATTTGACGCAGACAAGCAGTTTTTACATGCTTCACGACAATTGCGTGCAAATGAGTCCTTATAGGCAAAATTGCTTTATTTCATGAAGGTTAGTCTATTTACACTATAACATTCAGATTTGGATTATTCTCTCATAAGAAATTGCAAACTGCTCATTAACCATTATTTTAACGCAGACAAGCAGTTTTTACGTGCTTTACGACAATTAGGTGCAAATGAGTCCTTATAGGCAAAATTGCTTTATTTCACAAAGGTAAGTTTACTTACACTATAACATTCAGGTTTGGATCATCCTCTCACAAGAAAATGCAAACTGCATATTCATTATTATTTTAACGCATACAAGCAGTTTTTACATGCTTTATGACAATTAGGTGCAAATAAGTCCTTATAGGCAAAATTGCTTTATTTCATGAGGGTAAGTCTATTTACACTATAACATTCAGGTTTTGATCATTCTCTCATAAGAAAATGCAAACTGAATATTGTCTATCATTTTCACGCAGACAAGCAGTTTTTACATGGTTTACGACAATTAGGTGCAAATAAGTCCTTAAAAGCAAAATTGTTTTATTTCACAAAGGTAAGTCTACTTTCACTATAACATTCAGGTTTGGATCATTCTCTCATAAGAAAATGCAGACTGCATATTAACCATTATTTTAACGCATACAAGCAGTTTGTACATGCTTTATGACAATTAGGGGCAAATGGGTCCTTATAGGCAAAATTGCTTTATTTCATGAAGGTTAGTCTATTTACACTATAACATTCAGATTTGGATTATTCTCTCATAAGAAATTGCAAATTGCATATTAACCATTATTTTAACGCAGACAAGCAGTTTTTACGTGCTTTACGACAATTAGGTGCAAATGAGTCCTTATAGGCAAAATTGCTTTATTTCACAAAGGTAAGTTTACTTACACTATAACATTCAGGTTTGGATCATTCTCTCACAAGAAAATGCAAACTGCATATTCATTATTATTTTAACGCATACAAGCAGTTTTTACATGCTTTATAACAATTAGGTGCAAATAAGTCCTTATAGGCAAAATTGCTTTATTTCATGAGGGTAAGTCTATTTACACTAAAACATTCAGGTTTTGATCATTCTCTCATAAGAAAATGCAAACTGAATATTGTCTATCATTTTCACGCAGACAAGCAGTTTTTACATGGTTTACGACAATTAGGTGCAAATAAGTCCTTAAAAGCAAAATTGTTTTATTTCACAAAGGTAAGTCTACTTTCACTATAACATTCAGGTTTGGATCATTCTCTCATAAGAAAATGCAGACTGCATATTAACCATTATTTAAACGCAGACAAGCAGTTTTTACATGCTTTACGACAATTAGGTGCAAATGAGTCTTTATAGGCAAAATTGCTTTATTTCATGAGGGTAAGTCTATTTACACTATAGCATTCAGGTTTGGATCATTCTCTCATAAGAAAATGCAAACTGCATATTTACCATCATTTTCACGCAGACAAGCAGTTTTTACATGCTTCACGACAATTGCGTGCAAATGAGTCCTTATAGGCAAAATTGCTTTATTTAATGAGGGTAAGTCCATTTACACTATAACGTTCAGGTTTAGATCATTCTCTCATAAGAAAATGCAAACTGCATATTTACTATCATTTTAACGCATACACGCAGTTTTTACATGCTTTATGACAATTAGGTGCAAATGAGTCTTTATAGGCAAAATTGCTTTATTTCATGAGGGTAAGTCTATTTACACAATAACATTCAGGTTTGGATCATTCTCTCATAAGAAAATGCAAACTGCATATTATCCATTATTTTAACGCAGACAAGCAGTTTTTACATGCTTCACGACAATTGCGTGCAAATGAGTCCTTATAGGCAAAATTGCTTTATTTTACAAAGGTGAGTCTATTTTCATTATAACATTCAGGTTTGGATCATTCCCTCATAAGAAAATGCAAACTGCATATTATACAATATTTTAACGCTGACAAGCAGTTTTTACATGCTTTATGACAATTAGAAGCAAATGAGTCTTTATAGGCAAAATTGCTTTATTTTATGAAGGTAAGTCTATTTACACTATAACATTCAGGTTTGGATCATTCTCTCATAAGAAAATGTAAACTGCATATTTACCATTATTTTAACGCAGACAAGCAGTTTTTACATGCTTCACGACAATTGCGTGCAAATGAGTCCTTATAGGCAAAATTGCGTTATTTTACAAAGGTAAGTCTATTTTCACTATAACATTCAGGTTTGGATCGTTCTCTCATAAGAAAATGCAAACTGCATATTAACCATTATTTTAACGCATACAAGCAGTTTTTACATGCTTTATGACAATTTGGGGCAAATGAGTCCTTATAGGCAAAATTGCTTTATTTTACAAAGATAAGTCTATTGACACTATACCATTCAGGTTTGGATCATTCTCTCAAAAGATAATGCAAACTGATAATTTCCTATTATTTTCACGCAGACAAGCAGTATTTACATGCTTTATGACAATTAGGTGCAAATGTGTCCTAATAGGCAGGATTGCTTTATTTCACAAAGGTAAGTCTATTTAGACTATAACATTCAGGTTTGGATCATTCTCTCATAAGAAAATGCAAACTGCATATTTACTATCATTTTCACGCAGACAAGCAGTTTTCACATGTTTTACGACAATTAGGTGGAAATAAGTCCTTAAAGGCAAAATTGTATTATTTCACAAAGGTAAATCTACTTTCACTATAACATTCAGGTTTGGATCATTCTCTCATAAGAAAATGCAAACTGCATATTAACCATTATTTTAACGCAGACAAGCAGTTTTTACATGCTTCACGACAATTGCGTGCAAATGAGTCCTTATAGGCAAAATTGCTTTATTTTACAAAGGTAAGTCTATTTACACTATAACATTCAGGTTTGGATCATTCTCTCATAAGAAAATGCAAACTGCATATTAACCATTATTTAAACGCAGACAAGCGGTTTTTACATGCTTCACGACAATTGCGTGCAAATGAGTCCTTATAGGCAAAATTGCTTTATTTAATGAGGGTAAGTCCATTTACACTATAACGTTCAGGTTTAGATCATTCTCTCATAAGAAAATGCAAACTGCATATTTACTATCATTTTAACGCATACACGCAGTTTTTACATGCTTTATGACAATTAGGTGCAAATGAGTCTTTATAGGCAAAATTGCTTTATTTCATGAGGGTAAGTCTATTTACACTCTAACATGCAGGTTTGGATCATTCTCCCATAAGAAAATGCAAACTGCATATTTACTATCATTTTCACGCAGACAAGCAGTTTTTACATGCTTTACGACAATTAGATGCAAATGAGTCTTTATAGGCAAAATTGCTTTATTTCATGAGGGTAAGACTATTTGCGCTATAACATTCAGGTTTGGATCATTCTCTCATAAGAAAATGCAAACTGCATATTTACTATCATTTTCACGCAGACAAGCAGTTTTTACATGCTTTACGACAATTAGGTGCAAATGAGTCCTTATAGGCGAAATTGCTTTATTTCATGAGGGTAAGTCTATTTACACTATAACATTCAGGTTTGGATCATTCTCTCATAAGAAAATGCAAACTGCATATTAACTATTATTTTAACGCATACAAGCAGTTTTTACAAGCTTTATGACAATTAGGTGCAGATGAGTCCTTATAGGCAAAATTGCTTTATTTCATGAGGGTTAGTCTATTTACACTATAACATTTAGGTTTGGATCATTCTCTCACAAGAAAATGCAAACTGCATATTTACTATCATTTTAACGCATACAAGCAGTTTTTACATGCTTTATGACAATTAGGTGCAAATGTGTCCTTATAGGCAAAATTGCTTTATTTTACAAAGGTAAGTCTATTTACACTATACCATTCAGGTTTGGATTATTCTCTCATAAGAAATTGCAAACTGCATATTAACCATTATTTTAACGCAGACAAGCAGTTTTTACATGCTTTACGACAATTAGGTGCAAATGAGTCCTTATAGGCAAAATTGCTTTATTTCACAAAGGTAAGTTTACTTACACTATAACATTCAGGTTTGGATCATTCTCTCTCAGGAAAATGCAAACTGCATATTAACTATTATTTTAACGCATACAAGCAGTTTTTACATGCTTTATGACAATTAGGTGCAAATGAGTCCTTAGAGGCAAAATTGCTTTATTTCATGAGGGTAAGTCTATTTACACTATAACATTCAGGTTTGGATCATTCTCTCATAAGAAAATGCAAACTGAATATTGACTATCATTTTCACGCAGACAAGCAGTTTTTACATGGTTAACGACAATTAGGTGCAAATAAGTCCTTAAAAGCAAAATCGTTTTATTTCACAAAGGTAAGTCTACTTTCACTATAACATTCAGGTTTGGATCATTCTCTCTTAAGAAAATGCAAACTGCATATTAACCCTTATATTAACGCAGACAAGCAGTTTTTACATGCGTCACGACAATTGCGTGCAAATGAGTCCTTATAGGCAAAATTGCTTTATTTTACAAAGGTTAGTCTATTTACACTATAACATTCAGGTTTGGATTATTCTCTCATAAGAAAATGCAAACTGCATATTAACCATTATTTAAACGCAGACAAGCGGTTTTTACATGCTTTACGACAATTAGGTGCAAATGAGTCTTTATAGGCAAAATTGCTTTATTTCATAAGGGTAAGTCTATTTACACTATAACATGCAGGTTTGGATCATTCTCTCATAAGAAAATGCAAACTGCATATTTACTATCATTTTCACGCAGACAAGCAGTTTTTACATGCTTCACGACAATTGCGTGCAAATGAGTCCTTATAGGCAAAATTGCTTTTTTTTACAAATGTAAGTCTATTTACACTATAACATTCAGGTTTGGATCATTCTCTCATAAGAAAATGCAAACTGCATATTAACCATTATTTTAACGCATACAAGCAGTTTTTACAAGCTTTATGACAATTAGGTGCAAATTAGTCCATATAGGCAAAATTGCTTTATTTAATGAGGGTAAGTCTATTTACACTATACATTCAGGTTTGGATCATTCTCTCATAAGAAAATGCAAACTGCATATTTACTATCATTTTAACGCATACAAGCAGTTTTTACATGCTTTATGACAATTAGGTGCAAATGTTTCTTTATAGGCAAAATTGCTTTATTTCATGAGGGTAAGTCTATTTACACTATAAAATTCAGGTTTGGATCATTCTCTCATAAGAAAATGCAAACTGCATATTTACTATCATTTTAACGCATACAAGCAGTTTTTACGTGCTTTATGACAATTAGGTGCAAATGTTTCTTTATAGGCAAAATTGCTTTATTTCATGAGGGTAAGTCTATTTACACTATATCATTCAGGTTTGGATCATTCTCTCATAAGTAAATGCAAACTGCATATTAACCATTATTTTAACGCTGACAAGCAGTTTTTACATGCTTTACGACAATTAGGTGCAAATGAGTCCTTATAGGCAAAATTGCTTTATTTCACAAAGGTAAGTTTACTTACACTATAACATTCAGGTTTGGATCATTCTCTCTCAGGAAAATGCAAACTGCATATTAACTATTATTTTAACGCATACAAGCAGTTTTTACATGCTTTATGACAATTAGGTGCAAATGAGTCCTTATAGGCAAAATTGCTTTATTTCATGAGGGTAAGTCTATTTACACTATAACATTCAGGTTTGGATCATTCTCTCATAAGAAAATGCAAACTGAATATTGACTATCATTTTTACGCAGACAAGCAGTTTTTACATGGTTAACGACAATTAGGTGCAAATAAGTCCTTAAAAACAAAATCGTTTTATTTCACAAAGGTAAGTCTACTTTCACTATAACATTCAGGTTTGGATCATTCTCTCATAAGAAAATGCAAACTGCATATTAACCCTTATATTAACGCAGACAAGCAGTTTTTACATGCTTCACGACAATTGCGTGCAAATGCGTCCTTATAGGCAAAATTGCTTTATTTTACAAAGGTAAGTCTATTTACACTATAACATTCAGGTTTGGATCATTCTCTCATAAGAAAATGCAAACTGCATATTAACCATTATTTAAACGCAGACAAGCGGTTTTTACATGCTTTACGACAATTAGGTGCAAATGAGTCTTTATAGGCAAAATTGCTTTATTTCATGAGGGTAAGTCTATTTACACTCTAACATGCAGGTTTGGATCATTCTCCCATAAGAAAATGCAAACTGCATATTTACTATCATTTTCACGCAGACAAGCAGTTTTTACATGCTTCACGACAATTGCGTGCAAATGAGTCCTTATAGGCAAAATTGCTTTTTTTTACAAATGTAAGTCTATTTACACTATAACATTCAGGTTTGGATCATTCTCTCATAAGAAAATGCAAACTGCATATTTACTATCATTTTAACGCATACAAGCAGTTTTTACATGCTTTATGACAATTAGGGGCAAATGAGTCCTTATAGGCAAAATTGCTTTATTTCATGAAGGTAAGTCTATTTACACTATATCATTCAGGTTTGGATCATTCTCTCATAAGTAAATGCAAACTGCATATTAACCATTATTTTAACGCTGACAAGCAGTTTTTACATGCTTTATGACAATTAGGGGCAAATGAGTCCTTATAGGCAAAATTGCTTTATTTTACAAAGGTAAGTCTATTTACACTATAACATTCAGGTTTGGATCATTCTCTCATAAGAAAATGCAAACTGCATATTTACCATTATTTAAACGCAGACAAGCGGTTTTTACATGCTTTACGACAATTAGGTGCAAATGAGTCTTTATAGGCAAAATTGCCTATTTCATGAGGGTAAGTCTATTTACACTCTAACATGCAGGTTTGGATCATTCTCTCATAAGAAAATGCAAACTGCATATTTACTATCATTTTCACGCAGACAAGCAGTTTTTACATGCTTCACGACAATTGCGTGCAAATGAGTTCTTATAGGCAAAATTGCTTTTTTTTACAAATGTAAGTCTATTTACACTATAACATTCAGGTTTGGATCATTCTCTCATAAGAAAATGCAAACTGCATATTTACTATCATTTTAACGCATACAAGCATTTTTTACATGCTTTATGACAATTAGGTGCAAATGAGTCTTTATAGGCAAAATTGCTTTATTTCATGAGGGTAAGTCTATTTACACTATAACATTCATGTTTGGCCATTCTCTCATAAGAAAATGCAAACTGCATATTAACCATTATTTTAACGCAGACAAGCAGTTTTTACATGCTTCACGACAATTGCGTGCAAATGAGTCCTTATAGGCAAAATTGCTTTATTTTACAAAGGTATGTCTATTTTCACTATAACATTCAGGCTTGGATCATTCTCTCATAAGAAAATGCAAACTGCATATTATACATTATTTTAACGCATACAAGCAGTTTTTACATGCTTTATGAAAATTAGGGGCAAATGTGTCCTTATAGGCAAAATTGCTTTATTTCATGAAGGTAAGTCTATTTACACTATATCATTCAGGTTTGAATCATTCTCTCATAAGTAAATGCAAACTGCATATTAACCATTATTTTAACGCTGACAAGCAGTTTTTACATGTGTTAGATATTTCAATTATTTATGTTGGTAACATAATAGGTTAGTAAGTTTTGTTTTGTTGAGATAAAAAAGTAGTCAGATTTGGCGGTGTAATACAGTGAAAAAATGGCGATTTGACGAGAAGGTGACAGGTGTATGATGTGTGTGTGCAGGTTCAATAAAAACGATTACAAAAAGAATTACAGTCCACTTAATCAATAACATAAGTTTTTTGGTCCATCGCAACCGGATACAATGTGACAAGTAACTAGTGACAATTCATAAATTTGAGTAAAGCATATTGGACAATTTGTGGCGTGTGTACAACAAAGCAGCGCCAGTGGCAATCAAACAATTCGTGAATCGTATGTACAATTAACTGGTGACAATTTACAATTAAACAAAAATGGCTGAAGAACTAAAAGCATTAAAAATGGAAAGAGCGGCTATGAAAGGGCAAATTACAAGATTCAAAAGTTACTTCGAGGGTGAAGAGCAAAATGACATACAATTACAATTAAGGTTAGAAAAAGTTTATTTGTTATATGACAAGTTCCAAGAAGTACAAACGCGTATAGAAATCATTGATGAATCAGAAACAGAGACAAATGAACGAGATCGATTCGAAAACAACTATTTTGAAATCATCTCCAAGGTTAGAAAATATCTAGGAGAAAAAGAAGAGAAAGCGTCAACAAATGAAACTGCATCAAATAAAGCCAGTACTCAAAATGTTAAATTACCTACCATGACCTTACCCACATTTGAAGGCAATTATGAACAGTGGCTATTATTTAAAGATTCGTTTACATCAGTAATCGATTCTAATGACAATTTGAACGAGTTGCAAAAGTTCCAATACTTACGTGGTTCATTGAAGGGTGAAGCGTTGTCACTCATCAGCGGTCTTGAAACAACAGCGAGAAATTACAAAGTAGCTTGGGACTTACTGCAAAAACGCTATCAAAACAAGCGACTAATTATAAATACGCATATTAAAGGCATAGTCGAGGCAGGATTGGTTTCAAAAGAAAATCACAATACACTCCGACAATTTGTAGACGGCATGCAAAAACATTTACGAGCACTAGAAGCGTTAGAACAACCAGTAGAAGAGTGGAACACGCTATTAGTCTATTTAATAACAAGTAAAATAGATTATTACACAAGACGAGAATGGGAAACGATCAACGGCAAGAAAAATGTTGACGTTTTGCCTACCACAGAAGAATTAATGCAATTTTTGACGAACAGATGCAACATGCTGGAAATGATGAAAAAAAATAAAACTCAAGAAGTTGTGAAAACAAACACCAGACGAATAGAAAAGCAAGTCAATTTGGTAGCTACGACAACAAACGCCTGTAATTATTGTGCAAAACAGGACCATGTGATATACAAGTGTGAAACGTTCATAGCGCAACCGATAGAGAAGCGAATCGAAGAAGCAAAAAGATTAAAATTGTGTCTAAACTGCTTGAAATCGGGACACTTCGCGAAACAATGCAAGTCATCTCACTGTAGACAATGTTCAAGATACCACAATTCATTGTTGCATTTGGAAGCTAGCCAACATTCTGAAGAATCATCAAATTCGACGTCGCAAGAAGAAAAACCAGCAGTAGCGACACATTTTGCGCAAGGACAAGAATCATTCACATTGTTGGCGACTGCTCAAGTATACGTTTGTACGACAGAGGGACGTATGCAGGAATGCAGAGTCTTATTAGATCCAGGATCACAGGTTAGTTTTGTAACATCAGAACTATGCAAAAGATTAAAGATCCCAGTAAAAGAAAAACAAGTCACAATCGGAGGGATTAATGAAACAATATCAAATGCAAGTAAACAAGCGCATGTCAAAATAAAATCAAGATTCAACAATTACCTGTTATTATGTAAACAGTACTTTTTCGTTTTGTATCAAAATGTAACTAGATCGATGTAAAACTCTATGGTTGATAGTGAAATAAAGTCAGTCTATGTCTGAAAGTCGACAAGTAATAATAGGTTATGGGCAATATCCCAAGTTTAAGTAAATTTTTCAAAATTTCGGTTTAAAATATTTGTTGTACTTTCACGTGAACATGACCACGAATTATATTCAGAGTGTGCCAAAATTAAAAGGTCGAGAAAATTATGATGACTGGAGTTTTGCGGCAGAAAACTTATTGGTGCTTGAAGGCATGGTTCATTATATCAAGACAGTGGCCGGTACCGAAAGAAGATCTGCAGATGACGACAAAACTAGAGCGAAGCTAATTTTGACGATTGATCCTGGATTGTATGTACACATCAAGGAAACCAAGAGTTCGGAAGAGTTGTGGAATAAATTGAAAAATATGTTCGATGACTCAGGATTTTCGAGAAAGATAACCTTGTTACGACATTTAATCTCAATACGACAAGAGAACTGCGATTCTATGACAACTTATGTAACGCAAATTGTTGAAACAGCGCAGAGATTAAAAGGTACAGGATTTACAATCACCGATGAATGGATTGGATCTTTATTATTAGCAGGTTTGCCTGAAAAATATTCTCCGATGATCATGGCGATTGAACACTCGGGTATTCAGATCACCGCTGACGCCATTAAATCAAAGTTATTAGATATGGAAGTTTCAAGTTTAACCGATACGGATTCCAGTAGCGCTGCATTCGCTGCGAGAAAGCCACCGCTTAGGAATAACCACGACACGAATAATAACAAGAATGGCGAAACAACCTCCTTGAAAAGCATAACCTGTTACAAATGCAAACAAAATGGCCATTACAGAAACAAGTGTCCTTTGTTACAGAAAAACAAACAGTCAAATGCTTTCAGTGCAGTGTTTTTGAATATGACATTTGGAAAAAATGAATGGTACGTGGATTCCGGTGCTAGTGCACATATGACGGCAAATGTTAAATGGATAAATGACGCAAATTACAAGCCAAGTTTATCTGAAATAATCATTGCGAACGAAACAAGGGTGCCGATTGTGTGTTCCGGAAACGTTGATATCACGACTGAACTTAATTATGACATCACAGTTAAAGATGTGTTATGCGTGCCGAGCTTAACTACAAACTTGTTGTCAGTGAGTGAGCTAATAAAAAACGGAAACAGCGTTGTTTTTGAAGCTGGTCACTGTTACATTCGCAACAAGAAAAAAGAGTTAGTTGCGACAGCAGAACTAGCCAATGGTGTTTACAAACTGAAAATAAAAAGTAAGAATTGTATGCTAGCAGCACCGGCGGTAGCTAGCGCAGACATGTGGCACAGGCGACTAGCACATATTAACAGTTGCGATTTAAGAAAAATGAAAAATGGAATTGTTGATGGATTGTCATATCCTGCCACCAGCGACATGATGAAAGAAAAATGTGTGATCTGCTGCGAAGGTAAACAGACGAGATTACCATTTTCACATGTGGGTCAACGGAGTACTGAGACACTACAAATAATACACGCTGATGTATGTGGTGCCATGGAAGCGAAATCAATTGCAGGCTCACAATACTTCCTTTTGTTTGTAGATGACTTTAGTCGCATGACATTTATATACTTCCTGAAGCATAAAAGTGATGTGTTCAAAAAATTTAAAGATTTCAAAGCGATAGTCGAGAACCAGCAAAACAAGAAAATAAAAATATTGCGTACTGACAACGGCGGCGAGTTTTGTAATGGTGAAATGGAAAATTATTTGACAAAAGCTGGAATAATACATCAGAAAACAACTGCGTATACACCGGAGCAGAATGGTGTTTGTGAACGAGCCAATAGAACTGTCATAGAAAAGGCAAGATGTTTATTATTTGACGCAAAATTAGAAAAAAAGTTCTGGGCTGAAGCTGCAAATACAGCCGTATACCTAAAAAACAGATCTATTACTTCAAGTTTAGAAAATAAAACTCCCTATGAAGCGTGGTATGCGAAGAAACCTGACTTGAGTCACATTCGTCTGTTTGGAAGCCCTGTCATGGTGCACGTTCCTAAACAAACGAGACTAAAGTGGGACAGAAAAGCTGAAGAATATATTCTTGTAGGTTTCTCAGAAAATGTAAAAGGCTATCGAGTTTATGATCCAAGAAAAAATGTTGTCACAGTAAAGAGAGATGTTATTGTGATGGAAGAAAGAACAGATATTGAAGAAGGAAATGTTATCTGGGTTCAGAATGAAGAAACAGAAAAGAACGAAAACACAGAAATAAATGAAAAAACAGAAATGAATGAAGAGAACAGAGATTCAGTGGGGGAATCTTCAATGAACGAATCTCTGAGTAATTCAAGTTACAACACATCGGTGTACTCAGGTTCTGATAGTGAAAATAGTGATGACACCTTAGTTTCATCAAACATTGAAACTGACATTTCATCCAGTGAGATTCAAGAAAATCAGGAAATTCTGGAAGGCAAGAGAATAAGGAAAATGCCGGAGCGTTATGGTTACAACAACATATGCGTCTCTAGCGTCTTTCCGGAAGTTGAGCAGATTGACGTGTCAGAAGCACTGAACGGACCAGAAGCAGGACAATGGGAACAGGCTATGCAAGAAGAGCTACAGTCATTTGAATACAATGATGCATGGGAGCTCGTCGATGTTCCGTCTGGTGTTCCTATAGTGAAGTGTAAATGGGTATTTAATAAAAAGTTTGATGTGAATGACAAAATTCGTTACCGTGCCAGACTTGTTGCGAAGGGGTTTACACAACGACGTGGTATTGATTATGTGGACACCTTTTCACCCGTTGTGAAACATTCCACTTTGAGAATGCTATTCGCACTTAGTGTACAGTGGGATATGAACATTGATCACCTGGACGTAGCAACCGCTTTTTTGAATGGACATTTAAAAGAAAATATTTACATGTCTATTCCTGAAGGTTTTATAAATAAAAGTAATGAGAAGGTTTTGAAACTTAAAAGAGCTATTTATGGATTGAAACAGTCTTCTTTAGTATGGTATGAAAGGGTAAAAACTTGTTTATGTAACTTAGGGTTTAAAAATAGTAAGTTTGAACCTTGCTTATTCAGAAAAATTAATGATAATGTTAAAATAATAATAACCATTTACGTTGATGATTTTTTGATTTTTTCAAACAATGTGCAGGAAACAGAAAAGTTGAAAACTGCACTGCGTTCTGAATTTAAACTAAAGGATCTAGGTCCTGTAAGACGTTACTTAGGTATGAGAGTTAATGTAGATAAGCAACACAGTACCGTGACTGTAGATCAACAACAATACATAGAGCAATTATTGCTTAGATTTGACATGTCTGATTGTGGATCTATAGATACGCCTATTGAATGTAAACTAAACATTGAAAAATCTGAAAAATGTGTAACAGATATTCCTTATCAAAGATTGATTGGCAGCTTAATGTACCTAGCAGTTTTGACAAGACCTGATATAGCATATACTGTAAGCTATCTTAGTCAATTTAATAATTGTTACAATGAAAATCATTATAGTTATGCCAAAAGAGTTCTGAAATATTTGCAGAAAACAAAAACATATTGTTTAAAGTATAGCAAGGAAAATGTAGAATTACAAGGTTTTGTTGATGCTGATTGGGCCAATGATAATTTAGATAGAAAATCATATACTGGTTACTGCTTTACCATGTCTGGTTCTGTGATATCATGGCAAAGCAGGAAACAGAAAACAGTCTCTTTATCTAGTACTGAGGCAGAATATGTAGCACTCTCGGAGGCATCTAGAGAAGCTGTTTATTTGAGAAATTTGATGCATGAGATTTCTGGACAAATATGTGTTATTGCATTGAACTGTGATAATCAAAGTGCTTTGAAATTGGCAACTGGTCAACAGTCACTTAATAGATCTAAACACATTGATGTCCGTTATCACTATGTTAGAGATGCTATTAAAAACAAATTAATTGTAATTAAGTATGCTTCTACTCAAGAAATGCCTGCCGACTTATTAACTAAAGGCTTGCTGTCAGCAAAACATTATAAATTTATGAGAATGATTGGTGTTAATCCAATTTAAATATTAATAATTTCAATTATTGTGTGTAATTTAATCAAATAATGATTGTTTTTCGTATAGTTTTACGTTTATTTTGATAAGTGGGGATGTTATTATGTAAACAGTACTTTTTCGTTTTGTATCAAAATGTAACTAGATCGATGTAAAACTCTATGGTTGATAGTGAAATAAAGTCAGTCTATGTCTGAAAGTCGACAAGTAATAATATTACCATGCAGTCATTCCATGTTTAGTAGTACCCACAATAACGGGGAATTTGCCACAGCTACGGCTAGATATAAACCAGTTAAGGTTACCTGAAAATATACAATGGGCTGATCCAGAATTTTATACACCAAATACAATTGATTTGCTCATAGGCGCAGAGCTATTTTGGAACCTATTAACCGAAGGGCAGATTAAGCTATCAAAAAGACCTAATTCACCGGTTTTACAAAATACAAAACTAGGATGGGTCATATCAGGAACAGTTATATCAAGCAAGATAACTTCAAAACAATTGTGTTACTTTGCGGGATTTGCAAACCTCGAAGCCCAAATAGAACAATTTTGGGAAACAGAAGAAATTGTACAGAAACAGTTATACTCCAAACAAGAAAAACAATGCGAAAAACACTTCGTTGAGAATGTCGAACGGGACGAAGCCGGTCGATTCATAGTGGCTTTACCTGGTGTTCAACCGGAACGATTAGGAGAGTCATTGAAAACAGCAATGAGGAGGCTAAATACATTAGAAAGAAGATTAGAACAAGATGTCGAACTGAAAAATGAATATCACAAGTTCCTGAACGAGTACGAAGAGATGGGACATATGAAGCGAGTATCGACGGAAGTAGAAAACACAAAAAAAGGTATTTATTATTTACCACATCATCCCATAGTAAAAGAGGACAGCTTAACCATAAGGTTGAGGGTTGTATTTGATGCGTCGGCAAAAACCACAACCGGCTTATCGCTTAATGATATACTGTTAGTCGGACCGAAGATCCAAGATGACTTGTTCGATATCGTAATAAGGTTTCGTACGTATCCGATCGTAATGACAGCGGATATAGCTATGATGTATCGACAAATCAAAATAAAAGAGAACGATAAAAGACTACAACGTATTTGCTGGAGACGAGATCCGAACGAAGATATATCGATTTACGAATTGCAGACGGTAACCTACGGAACCGCGTCAGCGCCATTCCTAGCGACCCGATGCTTAAAACAATTATCGGAAGAGGTCGAACAAAGCTTTCCGGCAGCAGCCAAGGCTATTCGAAGAGACTTCTACATGGACGATTTGCTAACCGGAGCAGATAACCAGGAAGAAGCGATACGACTGAGACAGCAACTATCGGAATCACTTTCGCAAGGGGGATTCTATCTAAGAAAATGGAGATCGAATGAACCTACTATATTACAGGAAATCAAGGAAAACAATATAACCGACGACTCGTTGTTGGTACTTAATAAAGATGGTGCAATCAAAACCTTAGGAATAAACTGGGATGCTCGAACGGACACCCTACAATATACAATTAGATTAAATAAGGACCAACAATTTACAAAAAGGGCGATATTAGCTAAGATAGCAAAAATATTCGATCCGCTAGGACTAGTAGGTCCAATCATAACCACTGCAAAATTGATAATGCAACAACTGTGGCAAATCCAACTCGACTGGGACGAACCGGTACCTCAACATATAGTGGATATCTGGACTACATACTACGATCAGTTGGAAACAATTAATGAGTTCAAGGTGGAACGAAAGGTTAGAAACCAGGAGCAGGGTGAAAATATAGAACTTCATGGCTTTTGCGATGCATCGGAAAAGGCCTATGGAGCCTGCGTGTACATAAAAGCTATCGAGACAACGGGTAACAATATTGCGAGGCTACTTTGTTCCAAATCAAGGGTAGCACCTCTAAAGAATCTATCATTACCGCGACTAGAATTAAATGGAGCTGTGTTATTAGCAAAATTAGTAACATCGGTAAAACGGGCCATAGGAGATAAAATCAAGAAGATTTATTTGTGGACCGATTCAACGATTGTTTTGGCATGGATAAACACTCAACTAAATCAGCTTAAGACATTTGCAGCTAACCGAGTAGCTGAAATACAAAGACTCACTGAACCAGATGATTGGCGTCATGTACCATCGAAAACAAACCCAGCAGACATAGTGTCCAGGGGTAGTACACCGAAAGATCTTTTGCACAACAACCTATGGTGGCAAGGGCCCGAGTGGCTAACGAAACAAGAATGGCCATCGTTGCAGTTGTCATATGATCAAGAAGCAATCAACAAGGAGTCTAAACCTAGAACAGTAACCGCAGGAACGCTGACCACGTTAGCCTGTGAAAGATTTTCGACATTTGAAAAAATGAAACGAGTTATTGCTTTCTGTAAAAGATTCTCCTATAATTCAAGGAACAATGGGAATCGAAAAATAGATGCATTTACCGTAGACGAATTGGAAGCGGCCACCAGGTCCATATTGTTGTGGATTCAGCGAGAAACGTTTCCGCAGGACGTAAAAGAATTGGAAGCGGGACGACAAATTGCAAAGGGGAGTAAGTTACTTGCCTTAAATCCATTCATAGATGCATGTGGTTTATTGCGTGTAGGAGGTCGACTACGGCATGCAAGCATAGACAATGACCATGAAAACCCCAAGATAGGAGACCTAGTGCTACTAGTTGAAGACAATTTACCGGCAATAAAGTGGTCCATAGGGCGCATCACTCAGCAACATCCTGGAGCAGATGGTGTCGTGCGAGTAGTGACAGTAAAAACTAAAGGTGGTGTGTTCAAACGACCAACAAAAAGACTGTGCGTATTACCAAATCAGGACTGAACAATTATTTGAAATCAATAATAATTAAGTGTCGATTATACTTGACTGTATGTTAATTTCTATTTGTTAACTGTGTTCATTTGAATTTGGTTTATTTCATATTGCAATAATTGATTTAATATTTCATGTATTATGTAAGCAATTTCTTGTCCGTCTTCATATTATTGTTATTAATTTTGAACAAATTTGTCCAAGGCGGGCGGGATGTTAGATATTTCAATTATTTATGTTGGTAACATAATAGGTTAGTAAGTTTTGTTTTGTTGAGATAAAAAAGTAGTCAGATTTGGCGGTGTAATACAGTGAAAAAATGGCGATTTGACGAGAAGGTGATGTGTGTGTGCAGGTTCAATAAAAACGATTACAAAAAGAATTACAGTCCACTTAATCAATAACAACATGCTTTATGACAATTAGGGGCAAATGAGTCCTTATAGGCAAAATTGCTTTATTTCATTAAGGTTAGTCTATTTACACTATAACATTCAGGTTTGGATCATTTTCTCATAAGAAAATGCAAACTGCATATTAACCATTATTTTAACGCAGACAAGCAGTTTTTACATGCTTCACGACAATTGCGTGCAAATGAGTCCTTATAGGCAAAATTGCTTTATTTAACAAAGGTAAGTCTATTTACACTATAACATTCAGGTTTGGATCATTCTCTTATAAGAAAATGCAAACTGCATATTAACCATTATTTTAACGCATACAAGCAGTTTTTACATGCTTTATGACAATTAGGTGCAAATTAGTCCTTATAGGCAAAATTGCTTTATTTAATGAGGGTAAGTCTATTTACACTATACATTCAGGTTTGGATCATTCTCCCGTAAGAAAATGCAAACTGCATATTTACTATCATTTTAACGCATACAAGCAGTTTTTACATGCTTTATGACAATTAGGTGCAAATGAGTCTTTATAGGCAAAATTGCTTTATTTCATGAGGGTAAGTCTATTTACACTGTAACATTCAGGTTTGGATCATTCTCTCATAAGAAAATGCAAACTGCATATTAACCATTATTTTAACGCAGACAAGCAGTTTTTACATGCTTCACGACAATTGCGTGCAAATGAGTCCTTATAGGCAAAATTGCTTTATTTTACAAAGGTAAGTCTATTTTCACTATAACATTCAGGCTTGGATCATTCTCTCATAAGAAAATGCAAACTGCATATTATACATTATTTTAACGCATACAAGCAGTTTTTACATGCTTTATGACAATTAGGGGCAAATGAGTCCTTATAGGCAAAATTGCTTTATTTCATGAAGGTAAGTCTATTTACACTATATCATTCAGGTTTGGATCATTCTCTCATAAGTAAATGCAAACTGCATATTAACCATTATTTTAACGCTGACAAGCAGTTTTTACATGCTTTATGACAATTAGGGGCAAATGAGTCCTTATAGGCAAAATTGCTTTATTTTACAAAGGTAAGTCTATTTACACTATAACATTCAGGTTTGGATCATTCTCTCATAAGAAAATGCAAACTGCATATTAACCATTATTTAAACGCAGACAAGCGGTTTTTACATGCTTTACGACAATTAGGTGCAAATGAGTCTTTATAGGCAAAATTGCCTATTTCATGAGGGTAAGTCTATTTACACTCTAACATGCAGGTTTGGATCATTCTCTCATAAGAAAATGCAAACTGCATATTTACTATCATTTTCACGCAGACAAGCAGTTTTTACATGCTTCACGACAATTGCGTGCAAAGGAGTCCTTATAGGCAAAATTGCTTTATTTTACAAAGGTATGTCTATTTTCACTATAACATTCAGGCTTGGATCATTCTCTCATAAGAAAATGCAAACTGCATATTATACATTATTTTAACGCATACAAGCAGTTTTTACATGCTTTATGAAAATTAGGGGCAAATGAGTCCTTATAGGCAAAATTGCTTTATTTTACAAAGGTAAGTCTATTTACACTATATCATTCAGGTTTGAATCATTCTCTCATAAGTAAATGCAAACTGCATATTAACCATTATTTTAACGCTGACAAGCAGTTTTTACATGCTTTATGACAATTAGGGGCAAATGAGTCCTTATAGGCAAAATTGCTTTATTTCATTAAGGTTAGTCTATTTACACTATAACATTCAGGTTTGGATCATTTTCTCATAAGAAAATGCAAACTGCATATTAACCATTATTTTAACGCAGACAAGCAGTTTTTACATGCTTCACGACAATTGCGTGCAAATGAGTCCTTATAGGCAAAATTGCTTTATTTAACAAAGGTAAGTCTATTTACACTATAACATTCAGGTTTGGATCATTCTCTTATAAGAAAATGCAAACTGCATATTAACCATTATTTTAACGCATACAAGCAGTTTTTACATGCTTTATGACAATTAGGTGCAAATTAGTCCTTATAGGCAAAATTGCTTTATTTAATGAGGGTAAGTCTATTTACACTATACATTCAGGTTTGGATCATTCTCCCATAAGAAAATGCAAACTGCATATTTACTATCATTTTAACGCATACAAGCAGTTTTTACATGCTTTATGACAATTCGGTGCAAATGAGTCTTTATAGGCAAAATTGCTTTATTTCATGAGGGTAAGTCTATTTACACTGTAACATTCAGGTTTGGATCATTCTCTCATAAGAAAATGCAAACTGCATATTAACCATTATTTTAACGCAGACAAGCAGTTTTTACATGCTTCACGACAATTGCGTGCAAATGAGTCCTTATAAGCAAAATTGCTTTATTTTACAAAGGTAAGTCTATTTTCACTATAACATTCAGGCTTGGATCATTCTCTCATAAGAAAATGCAAACTGCATATTATACATTATTTTAACGCATACAAGCAGTTTTTACATGCTTTATGACAATTAGGGGCAAATGAGTCCCTATAGGCAAAATTGCTTTATTTCATGAAGGTAAGTCTATTTACACTATATCATTCAGGTTTGGATCATTCTCTCATAAGTAAATGCAAACTGCATAATAACCATTATTTTAACGCTGACAAGCAGTTTTTACATGCTTTATGACAATTAGGGGCAAATGAGTCCTTATAGGCAAAATTGCTTTATTTCATTAAGGTAAGTCTATTTACACTATAACATTCAGGTTTGGATCATTTTCTCATAAGAAAATGCAAACTGCATATTAACCATTATTTTAACGCAGACAAGCAGTTTTTACATGCTTCACGACAATTGCGTGCAAATGAGTCCTTATAGGCAAAATTGCTTTATTTAACAAAGGTAAGTCTATTTACACTACAACATTCAGGTTTGGATCATTCTCTTATAAGAAAATGCAAACTGCATATTAACCATTATTTTAACGCATACAAGCAGTTTTTACATGCTTTATGACAATTAGGTGCAAATTAGTCCTTATAGGCAAAATTGCTTTATTTTATGAGGGTAAGTCAATTTACACTATAACATTCAGGTTTGGATCATTCTCTCATAAGAAAATGCAAACTGCATATTAAACATTATTTTAACGCAGACAAGCAGTTTTTACATGCTTCACGACAATTGCGTGCAAATGAGTCCTTATAGGCAAAATTGCTTTATTTTACAAAGGTAAGTCTATTTTCACTATAACATTCAGGTTTGGATCATTCTCTCATAAGAAAATGCAAACTGCATATTTTACATTATTTTAACGCATACAAGCAGTTTTTACATGCTTTATGACAATTAGGGGCAAATGAGTCCTCATAGGCAAAATTGCTTTATTTCATGAAGGTTACTCTACTTACACTATAACATTCAGATTTGAATCATTCTCTCATAAGAAAATGCAAACTGCATATTAACCATTATTTTAACGCTGACAAGCAGTTTTTACATGCTTTATGACAATTAGGGGCAAATGAGTCCCTATAGGCAAAATTGCTTTATTTCATGAAGGTAAGTCTATTTACACTGTAACATTTAGGTTTGGATTATTCTCTCATAAGAAAATGCAAACTGCATATTAACCATTATTTTAACGCAGACAAGCAGTTTTTACATGCTTCACGACAATTGCGTGCAAATGAGTCCTTATAGGCTAAATTGCTTTATTTTACAAAGGTTAATCTATTTACACTATAACATTCAGGTTTGGATCATTCTCTCATAAGAAAATGCAAACTGCATATTAACCATTATTTTAACGCAGACAAGCAGTTTTTACATGCTTTACGACAACTAGGTGCAAATGAGTCTTTATAGGCAAAATTGCTTTATTTTATGAGGGTAAGTCTATTTACACTATAACATTCAGGTTTGGATCATTCTCTAATAAGAAAATGCAAACTGCATACCTATTTACTATCATTTTCACGCAGAAAAGCAGTTTTTACATGCTTCACGACAATTGCGTGCAAATGAGTCCTTATAGGCAAAATTGCTTTATTTTACAAAGGTTAATCTATTTACACTATAACATTCAGGTTTGGATCATTCTCTCATAAGAAAATGCAAACTGCATATTAACCATTATTTTAACGCAGACAAGCAGTTTTTACATGCTTTACGACAACTAGGTGCAAATGAGTCTTTATAGGCAAAATTGCTTTATTTTATGAGGGTAAGTCTATTTACACTATAACATTCAGGTTTAGATCATTCTCTCATAAGAAAATGCAAACTGCATATTAACTATTATTTTAACGCATACAAGCAGTTTTTACAAGCTTAATGACAATTAGGTGCAAATGAGTCCTTATAGGCAAAATTGCTTTATTTCATGAGGGTAAGTTTATTTACACTATAACATTCAGGTTTGGATCATTCTCTCATAAGAAAATGCAAACTGAATATTTACTATCATTTTAACGCATACAAGCAGTTTTTACATGCTTTATGACAATTAGGTGCAAATGAGTCCCTATAGGCAAAATTGCTTTATTTCATGAAGGTAAGTCTATTTACACTGTAACATTTAGGTTTGGATCATTCTCTCATAAGAAAATGCAGACTGCATATTAACCATTATTTTAACGCAGACAAGCAGTTTTTACATGCTTCACGACAATTGCGTGCAAATGAGTCCTTATAGGCAAAACTGCTTTATTTTACAAAGGTAAGTCTATTTACACTATAATATTCAGGTTTGGATCATTCTCTCATAAGAAAATGCAAACTGCATATTAACCATTATTTAAACGCAGACAAGCAGTTTTTACATGCTTTACGACAATTAGGTGCAAATGAGTAAGATAGGCAAAATTGCTTTATTTCAAGAGGGTAAGTCTATTTACACTATAACATTTAGGTTTGGATCATTCTCTCATAAGAAAATGCAAACTGCATATTTACTATCATTTTCACGCAGACAAGCAGTTTTTAGATGCTTCACGACAATTGCGTGCAAATGAGTCCTTATAGGCAAAATTGCTTTTTTTTACAAAGGTAAGTCTATTTACACTATAATATTCAGGTGTGGATCATTCTCTCATAAGAAAATGCAAACTGCATATTAACCATTATTTTAACGCATACAAGCAGTTTTTGCTAGATGACAATTAGGGGCAAATGAGTCCTTATAGGCAAAATTGTTTTATTTCATGAGGGTAAGTCTATTTACACTATAACATTCAGGTTTGGATCATTCTCTCATAAGAAAATGCAAACTGAATATTGACTATCAATAATTGTTAATATGCAGTTTGCATTTTCTTATGAGAGAATGATCCAAACCTGAATGTTATAGTGTAAATAGACTTACCTTAATGAAATAAAGCAAGTTTGCCTATAAGGACTCATTTGCCCCTAATTGTCATAAAACATGTAAAAACTGCTTGTATGCGTTAAAATAATGGTTAATATGCAATTTGCACTTTCTTATGAGAGAATGATCCAAACCTGAACGTTATAGTGTAAATAGACTTACCTTTGTAAAATAAAGCAATTTTGCCTATAAGGACTCATTTGCACGCAATTGTCGTGAAGCATGTAAAAACTGCTTGTCTGCGTTTAAATAATGGTTAATATGCAGTTTGCATTTTCTTATGAGAGAATGATCCAAACCTGAATGTTATAGTGAAAGTAGACTTACCTTTGTGAAATAAAGCAATTCTGTTTATTAGGACTCATTTGCACCTAATTGTCATAAAGCATGTAAAATACTGCTTGTCTGCGTGAAAATAATAGGAAATGATCAGTTTGCATTATCTTTTGAGAAAATGATTCAAACCTGAATGTTATAATATAAATAGACCTTACCTTTGTAAAATAAAGCAATTTTGCCTATAAGGACTCATTTGCAATCAATTGTCGTGAAGCATGTAAAAACTGCTTGTCTGCGTTAAAATAATGGTTAATATGCAGTTTGCATTTTTTTATGAGAGAATGATCCAACCCTGAATATTATAGTGAAAGTAGACTTACTTTGTGAAATAAAGCAATTCTGCCTATAAGGACTCATTTGCACGCAAATGTCGTGAAGCATGTAAAAACTGCTTGTCTGCGTGAAAATGATAGCAAATATGCAGTTTGCATTTTCTTATGAGAGAATGATCCAAACCTAAATGTTATAGTGTAAATAGACTTACCCTCATGAAATAAAGCAATTTTGCCTATAAAGACTCATTTGCACCTAATTGTCATAAAGCATGTAAAAACTGCTTGTCTGCGTTTAAATAATGATTAATATGCAGTTTGCATTTTCTTATGAGAGAATGATCCAAACCTGAATTTTATAGTGTAATTAGACTTACCTTCATGAAATAATGCAATTTTGCCTATAAGGACTCATTTGCCCCTAATTGTCATAAAGCATGTAAACACTGCTTGTCTGCGTTAAAATAATGGTTAATATGCAGTTTGCATTTTCTTATGAGAGAATGATCCAAACCTGAATGTTATAGTGAAAGTAGACTTACCTCTGTGAAATAAAACAATTTTGCCTTTAAGGACTTATTTCCACCTAATTGTCGTAAAACATGTGAAAACTGCTTGTCTGCGTGAAAATGATAGTAAATATGCAGTTTGCATTTTCTTATGAGAGAATGATCCATACCTGAATGTTATAGTGTAAATAGACTTACCCTCATGAAATAAAGCACTTTTACCTATAAGGACTCATTTGCACCTAATTGTCGTAAAGCATGTAAAAAATGCTTGTCAGCGTTAAAATAATGGTTAATATGCAGTTTGCATTTTCTTATAAGAGAATGATCCAAACCTGAATGTTATAGTCTAAATAGACTTACCTTAATGAAATAAAGCAATTTTGCCTATAAGGACTCATTTGCCCCTAATTGTCATAAAGCATGTAAAAACTGCTTGTATGCGTTAAAATAATGGTTAATATTCAGTTTGCATTTTCTTATGAGACAACGATCCAAACCTGAATGTTATAGTGAAAATAGACTTACCTTTGTAAAATTACGCAATTTTGCCTATAAGGACTCATTTGCCCTCAATTGTCGTAAAGCATGTAAAAACTGCTTGTCTGCGTTAAAATAATGGTTAATATGCAGTTTACATTTTCTTATGAGAGAATGATCCAAACCTGAATGTTATAGTGTAAATAGACTTACCTTCATGAAATAAAGCAATTTTGCCTATAAAGACTCATTTGCTTCTAATTGTCATAAAGCATGTAAAAACTGCTTGTCAGCGTTAAAATAATGGTTAATATGCAGTTTGCATTTTCTTATGAGAGAATGATCAAAACATGAATGTTATAGAGTAAATAGACTTACCCTCATGAAATAAAGCACTTTTGCCTATAAGGACTCATTTGCACCTAATTGTCATAAAGCTTGTAAAAACTGCTTGTATGCGTTAAAATAATAGTTAATATGCAGTTTGCATTTTCTTATGAGAGAATGATCTAAACCTGAATGTTATAGTATAAGTAAACTTACCTTTGTAAAATAAAGCAATTTTGCCTATAAGGACTCATTTGCCCCTAATTGTCATAAAGCATGTAAAAACTGCTTGTATGCGTTAAAATAATTGTTAATATGCAGTTTGCATTTTCTTATGAGAGTATGATCCAAACCTGAATGTTATAGTGTAAATAGACTAACCATTGTAAAATAAAGCAATTTTGCCTATAAGGACTCATTTGCACGCAATTGTCGTGAATCATGTAAAAACTGTTTGTCTGCGTTAAAATAATGGTTAATATGCAGTTTGCATTTTCTTATGAGAGAATGATCCAAACCTAAATGTTATAGTGTAAATAGACTTACCTTCAAGAAATAAAGCAATTTTGCCTATAGGGACTCATTTGCCTCTAATTGTCATAAAGCATTTAAAAACTGCTTGTCAGCGTTAAAATAATGGTTAATATGCAGTTTGCATTTTCTTATAAGAGAATGATCCAAACCTGAATGTTATAGTGTAAATAGACTTACCTTCATGAAATAAAGCAATTTTGCCTAAGAGGACTCATTTGCCCCTAATTGTCATAAAGCATGTAAAAACTGCTTGTATGCGTTAAAATAATGTATAATATGCAGTTTGCATTTTCTTATGAGAGAATGATCCAAACCTGAATGTTATAGTGAAAATAGACTTACCTTTGTAAAATAAAGCAATTTTGCCTATAAGGACTCATTTGCACGCAATTGTCGTGAAGCATGTAAAAACAATTTGTCTGCGTTAAAATAATGGTTAATATGCAGTTTGCATTTTCTTATGAGAGAATGATCCAAACCTGAATGTTATAGTGTAAATAGTCTTACCCTCTTGAAATAAAGCAATTTTGCCTATAAGGAGTCATTTGCACCTAATTGTCATAAGGCTTGTAAAAACTGCTTGTATGCGTTAAAATAATAGTTAATATGCAGTTTGCATTTTCTTATGAGAGAATGATTCAAATCTGAATGTTATAGTGTAAGTAGACTAACCTTCATGAAATAAAGCAATTTTGCCTATGAGGACTCATTTGCCCCTAATTGTCATAAAGCATGTAAAAACTGCTTGTATGCGTTAAAATAATGGTTAATATGCAGTTTGCTTTTTCTTATGAGAGAATGATCCAAACCTGAAAGTTATAGTGTAAATAGACTTACCTTTGTAAAATAAAGCAATTTTGCCTATAAGGACTCATTTGCACGCAATTGTCGTGAAGCATGTAAAAACTGCTTGTCTGCGTTAAAATAATGGTTAATATGCAGTTTGCATTTTCTTATGAGAGAATGATCGAAACCTGAATGTCATAGTGTAAATAGACTTACCCTCATGAAATAAAGCAATTTTGCCTATAAAGACTCATTTGCACCTATTTGTCGTAAAGCATGTAAAAACTGCTTGTCTGCGTTTAAATAATGGTTAATATGCAGTTTGCATTTTCTTATGAGAGAATGATCCAAACCTGAATGTTATAGTGTAAATGGACTTACCCTCATGAAATAAAGCAATTTTGCCTATAAGGACTCATTTGCACCTAATTGTCGTAAAGCATGTAAAAACTGCTTGTATGCGTTAAAATAATGGTTAATATGCAGTTTGCATTTTCTTATGAGAGAATGATCCAAACCTGAATGTTATAGTGTAAATAGACTTACCTTTGTAAAATTAAGCAATTTTGCCTATAAGGACTCATTTGCACGCAATTGTCGTGAAGCATGTATAAACTGCTTGTCTGCGTTAAAATAATGGTTAATATGCAGTTTGCATTTTCTTATGAGAGAATGATCCAAACCTGAATGTTATAGTGAAAGTAGACTTACCTTTGTAAAATAAAACAATTTTGCCTTTAAGGACTTATTTCCACCTAATTGTCGTAAAACATGTGAAAACTGCTTGTCTGCGTGAAAATAATAGTAAATATGCAGTTTGCATTTTCTTATGAGAGAATGATCGAAACCTGAATGTTATAGTGTAAATAGACTTACCCTCATGAAATAAAGCACTTTTGCCTATAAGGACTCATTTGCACCTAATTGTCGTAAAGCATGTAAAAACTGCTTGTCAGCGTTAAAATAATGGTTAATATGCAGTTTGCATTTTCTTATGAGAGAAAGATCCAAACCTGAATGTTATAGTGTAAATAGACTTACCATCATGAAATAAAGCAATTTAGCCTGTAAGGACTCATTTGCACCTAATTGTCATAAAGCTTGTAAAAACTGCTTGTATGCGTTGAAATAATGGTTTATATGCAGTTTGCATTTTCTTATGAGAGAATGATCCAAACCTGAATGTTATAGTGAAAATAGACTAACCTTTGTAAAATAACGCAATTTTGCCTATAAGGACTCATTTGCACGCAATTGTCGTGAAGCATGTAAAAACTGCTTGTCTGCGTTAAAATAATGGTTAATATGCAGTTTGCATTTTCTTATGAGAGAATGATCCAAACCTGAATGTTATAGTGTAAATCGACTTATACTCATGAAATAAAGCAATTTTGCCTATAAAGACTCATTTGCACCTAATTGTCATAAAGCATGTAAAAACTGCTTGTATGCGTTAAAATGATAGTAAATATGCAGTTTGCATTGTCTTATGAGAGAATGATCTAAACCTGAATGTTATAGTTTAAGTAAACTTACCTTTGTAAAATAAAGCAATTTTGCCTATTAGGACTCATTTGCCCCTAATTGTCATAAAGCATGTAAAAACTGCTTGTATGCGTTAAAATAGTGGTTAATATGCAGTTTGCATTTTCTTATGACATAATGATCCAAACCTGAATATTATAGTGTAAATAGACTTACCTTTGTAAAATAAAGCAATTTTGCCTATAAGGACTCATTTGCACACAATTGTCGTGAAGCATGTAAAAACTGCTTGTCTGCGTGAAAATGATAGTAAATATGCAGTTTGCATTTTCTTATGAGAGAATGATCCAAACCTGAATGTTATAGTGTAAATAGACTAACCAGTGTAAAATAAAGCAATTTTGCCTATAAGGACTCATTTGCACGCAATTGTCGTGAAGCATGTAAAAACTGCTTGTCTGCGTTAAAATAATGGTTAATATGCAGTTTGCATTTTCTTATGAGAGAATGATCCAAACCTAAATGTTATAGTGTAAATAGACTTACCTTCAAGAAATAAAGCAATTTTGCCTATAGGGACTCATTTGCCCCTAATTGTCATAAAGCATGTAAAAACTGCTTGTCAGCGTTAAAATAATGGTTAATATGCAGTTTGCATTTTCTTATGAGAGAATGATCCAAACCTGAATGTTATAGTGTAAATCGACTTATACTCAAGAAATAAAACAATTTTGCCTATAAAGACTCATTTGCACCTAATTGTCATAAAGCATGTAAAAACAGCTTGTATGCGTTAAAATGATAGTAAATATGCAGTTTGCATTGTCTTATGAGAGAATGATCTAAACCTGAATGTTATAGTTTAAGTAAACTTACCTTTGTAAAATAAAGCAATTTTGCCTATAAGGACTCATTTGCCCCTAATTGTCATAAAGCATGTAAAAACTGCTTGTATGCGTTAAAATAGTGGTTAATATGCAGTTTGCATTTTCTTATGAGAAAATGATCCAAACCTGAATGTTATAGTGTAAATAGACTTACCTTCATGAAATAAAGCAATTTTGCCTATAAGGACTCATTTGCCCCTTATTGTCATAAAGCATGTAAAAACTGTTTGTAAGCGTTAAAATAATGGTTAATATGCAGTTTGCATTTTCTTATGAGAGAATGATCCAAACCTGAATGTAATAGTGTAAATAGACTTACCTTTGTAAAATAAAGCAATTTTTCCTATAAGGACTCATTTGCACGCAATTGTCGTGAAGCATGTAAAAACTGGTTGTCTGCGTAAAAATGATAGTAAATATGCAGTTTGCATTTTCTTATGAGAGAATGATCCAAACCTGAATATTATAGTGTAAATAGACTTACCCTCATGAAATAAAGCAATTTTGCCTATAAAGACTCATTTGCACCTAATTGTCGTAAAGCATGTAAAAACTGCTTGTCTGCGTTTAAATAATGGTTAATATGCAGTTTGCATTTTCTTATGAGAGAATGGTCCAAACCTGAATGTTATAGTGTAAATAGACTTACCCTCATGAAATAAAGCAATTTTGCCTATAAAGACTCATTTGCACCTAATTGTCATAAAGCATGTTAAAACTGCTTGTATGCGTTAAAATAATAGTTAATATGCAGTTTGCATTTTCTTGTGAGAGAATGATCCAAACCTGAATGTTATAGTGTAAGTAAACTTACCTTTGTAAAATAAAGCAATTTTGCTTACAAAGACTCATTTGCACCTAATTGTCGTAAAGCATGTAAAAACTGCTTGTCTGCGTTTAAATAATGGTTAATATGTAGTTTGCATTTTCTTATGAGAGAATGATCCAAACCTGAATGTAATAGTGTAAATAGACTTACCTTTATGAAATAAAGCAATTTTGCCTATAAGGACTCATTTGCCCCTAATTGTCATAAAGCATGTAAAAACTGCTTGAATGCGTTAAAATAATGGTTAATATGCAGATTGCATTTTCTTATGAGAGAATGATCCAAACCTGAATGTTATAGTGTAAATAGACTTACCTTTGTAAAATAAAGCAATTTTGCCTATAAGGACTCATTTGCACGCAATTGTCGTGAAGCATGTAAAAACTGCTTGTCTGCGTTAAAATAATGGTTAATATGCAGTTTGCATTTTCTTATGAGAGAATGATCCAAACCTGAATGTTATAGTGAAAGTAGACTTACCTTTGTGAAATGAAACACTTTTGCCTTTATGGACTTATTTGCACCTAATTGTCGTAAACCATGTAAAAACTGCTTGTCTGCGTGAAAATGATAGTCAATATTCAGTTTGCATTTTCTTATGAGAGAATGATCCAAACCTGAATGTTATAGTGTAAAGAGACTTACCCTCATAAAATAAAGCAATTTTGCCTATAAGGACTCATTTGCACCTAATTGTCATAAAGCATGTAAAAACTGCTTGTATGCGTTAAAATAATAGTTAATATGCAGTTTGCATTTTCTTGTGAAAGAATGATCCAAACCTGAATGTTATAGTGTAAGTAAACTTACCTTTGTGAAATAAAGCAATTTTGCCTATAAGGACTCATTTGCACCCAATTGTCGTGAAGCATGTAAAAACTGCTTGTCTGCGTGAAAATGATAGTAAATATGCAGTTTGCATTTTCTTATGAGAGAATGATCCAAACCTGAATGTTATAGTGTAAATAGACTTACCCTCATGAAATAAAGCACTTTTACCTATAAGGACTCATTTGCACCTAATTGTCATAAAGCATGTAAAAACTGCTTGTATGCGTTAAAATAAAGGTTAATATTCAGTTTGCATTTTCTTATGAGAGAAAGATTCAAACCTAAATGTTATAGTGTAAATAGACTTACCTTTCTAAAATAAAGCAATTTTGCTTATAAGGACTCATTTGCACGCAATTGTCGTGAAGCATGTAAAAACTGCTTGTCTGTTATTTTACAAAGGTAAGTCTATTTACACTATAACATTCAGGTTTGGATCATTCTCTCATAAGAAAATGCAAACTGCATATTAACCATAATTTTAAAGCATACAAGCAGTTTTTACATGCTTTATGACAATTAGGTGCAAATGAGGCCTTATAGGCAAAATTGCTTTACTTCATGAGGGTAAGTCTATTTACACTATAACATTCAGGTTTGGAACATTCTCTCATAAGAAAATGCAAACTGCATATTAACCATAATTTTAACGCATACAAGCAGTTTTTACATGCTTTATGACAATTAGGGGCAAATATGTCCTTATAGGCAAAATTGCTTTATTTTATGAAGGTTAGTCTATTTACACTATAACATTTAGGTTTGAATCTTTCTCTCATAAGAAAATGCAAACTGAATATTAACCATTATTTTAACGCATACAAGCAGTTTTTACATGCTTTATGACAATTAGGTGCAAATGAGTCCTTATAGGTAAAAGTGCTTTATTTCATGAGGGTAAGTCTATTTACACTATAACATTCAGGTTTGGATCATTCTCTCATAAGAAAATGCAAACTGAATATTGACTTTCATTTTCACGCAGACAAGCAGTTTTTACATGGTTTATGACAATAAGGTGCAAATAAGGCCATAAAGGCAAAATTGTTTCATTTCACAAAGGTAAGTCTACTTTCACTATAACATTCAGGTTTGGATCATTCTCTCATAAGAAAATGCAAACTGCATATTAACCATTATTTTAACGCAGACAAGCAGTTTTTACATGCTTCACGACAATTGCGTGCAAATGAGTCCTTATAGGCAAAATTGCTTTATTTTACAAAGGTTAGTCTATTTAAACTATAACATTCAGGTTTGGATCATTCTCTCATAAGAAAATGCAATCTGCATATTAACAATTATTTAAACGCATACAAGCAGTTTTTGTATGCTTTATGACAATTAGGGGCAAATGAGTCCTTATAGGCAAAATTGCTTTATTTCATAAGGGTAAGTCTATTTACACTATAACATTCAGGTTTGGATCATTCTCTCACAAGAAAATGCAAACTGCATATTAACTATTATTTTAACGCATACAAGCAGTTTTTACATGCTTTATGACAATTAGGGGCAAATGAGTCCTTATAGGCAAAATTGCTTTATTTCATGAGGGTAAGTCTATATACACTATAACATTCAGGTTTGGATCATTCTCTCACAAGAAAATGCAAACTGCATATTAACTATTATTTTAACGCATACAAGCAGTTTTTACATGCTTTATGACAATTAGGTGCAAATGAGTCCTTATAGGCAAAATTGCTTTATTTCATGAGGGTTAGTCTATTTACACTATAACATTCAGGTTTGGATCATTCTCTCATAAGAAAATGCAAACTGCATATTAACCAATATTTTAACGCATACAAGCAGTTTTTACATGCTTTATGACAATTAGGGGCAAATGGGTCCTTATAGGCAAAATTGCTTTATTTTATGAAGGTAAGTCTATTTACACTATAACATTCAGGTTTGGATCATTCTCTCATAAGAAAATGCAAACTACATAAAAACCATTATTTAAACGCAGACAAGCAGTTTTTACATGCTTTACGACAATTAGGTGCAAATGAGTCTTTATAAGCAAAATTGCTTTATTTCACAAAGGTAAGTTTACTTACACTATAACATTCAGGTTTGGATCATTCTCTCACAAGAAAATGCAAACTGCATATTTACTATTATTTTAACGCATACAAGCAGTTTTTACATGCTTTATGACAATTAGGTGCAAATGAGTCCTTATAGGCAAAATTGCTTTATTTCATGAGGGTAAGTCTATTTACACTATAACATTCAGGTTTGGATCATTCTCTCATAAGAAAATGCAAACTGAATATTGACTATCATTTTCACGCAGACAAGCAGTTTTTATATGTTTCACGACAATTGCGTGCAAATGAGTCTTTATAGGCAAAATTGCTTTATTTTACAAAGGTAAGTCTATTTACACTATTACATTCAGGTTTGGATCATTCTTTCATAAGAAAATGCAAAAATGCATATTAACCATTATTTTAACGGATACAAGCAGTTTTTACATGCTTTATGAAAATTAGGGGCAAATGAGTCTATATAGGCAAAATTGCTTTATTTTACAAAGGTAAATTTACTTAAACTATAACATTCAGGTTTAGATCATTCTCTCATAAGAAAATGCAAACTGCATATTAACCATTATTTTAACGCAGACAAGCAGTTTTTACATGCTTCACGACAATTGCGTGCAAATGAGTCCTTATAGGCAAAATTGCTTTATTTTACAAAGGTAAGTCTATTTTCACTATAACATTCAGGTTTGGATCATTCTCTCATAAGAAAATGCAAACTGCATATTTTACATTATTTTAACGCATACAAGCAGTTTTTACATGCTTTATGACAATTAGGGGCAAATGAGTCCTCATAGGCAAAATTGCTTTATTTCATGAAGGTTAGTCTACTTACACTATAACATTCAGATTTGAATCATTCTCTCATAAGAAAATGCAAACTGCATATTAACCATTATTTTAACGCTGACAAGCAGTTTTTACATGCTTTATGACAATTAGGGGCAAATGAGTCCCTATAGGCAAAATTGCTTTATTTCATGAAGGTAAGTCTATTTACACTGTAACATTTAGGTTTGTATTATTCTCTCATAAGAAAATGCAAACTGCATATTAACCATTATTTTAACGCAGACAAGCAGTTTTTACATGCTTCACGACAATTGCGTGCAAATGAGTCCTTATAGGCAAAATTGCTTTATTTTACAAAGGTTAATCTATTTACACTATAACATTCAGGTTTGGATCATTCTCTCATAAGAAAATGCAAACTGCATATTAACCATTATTTTAACGCAGACAAGCAGTTTTTACATGCTTTACGACAACTAGGTGCAAATGAGTCTTTATAGGCAAAATTGCTTTATTTTATGAGGGTAAGTCTATTTACACTATAACATTCAGGTTTGGATCATTCTCTAATAAGAAAATGCAAACTGCATAGGTATTTACTATCATTTTCACGCAGAAAAGCAGTTTTTACATGCTTCACGACAATTGCGTGCAAATGAGTCCTTATAGGCAAAATTGCTTTTTTTTACAAAGGTAAGTTTACTTAAACTATAACATTCAGGTTTAGATCATTCTCTCATAAGAAAATGCAAACTGCATATTAACTATTATTTTAACGCATACAAGCAGTTTTTACAAGCTTAATGACAATTAGGTGCAAATGAGTCCTTATAGGCAAAATTGCTTTATTTCATGAGGGTAAGTTTATTTACACTATAACATTCAGGTTTGGATCATTCTCTCATAAGAAAATGCAAACTGAATATTTACTATCATTTTAACGCATACAAGCAGTTTTTACATGCTTTATGACAATTAGGTGCAAATGAGTCCCTATAGGCAAAATTGCTTAATTTCATGAAGGTAAGTCTATTTACACTGTAACATTTAGGTTTGGATCATTCTCTCATAAGAAAATGCAAACTGCATATTAACCATTATTTTAACGCATACAAGCAGTTTTTGCTAGATGACAATTAGGGGCAAATGAGTCCTTATAGGCAAAATTGTTTTATTTCATGAGGGTAAGTCTATTTACACTATAACATTCAGGTTTGGATCATTCTCTCATAAGAAAATGCAAACTGAATATTGACTATCATTTTCACGCAGACAAGCAGTTTTTATATGTTTCACGACAATTGCGTGCAAATGAGTCTTTATAGGCAAAATTGCTTTATTTTACAAAGGTAAGTCTATTTACACTATTACATTCAGGTTTGGATCATTCTTTCATAAGAAAATGCAAAAATGCATATTAACCATTATTTTAACGGATACAAGCAGTTTTTACATGCTTTATGAAAATTAGGGGCAAATGAGTCTATATAGGCAAAATTGCTTTATTTTACAAAGGTAAGTTTACTTAAACTATAACATTCAGGTTTAGATCATTCTCTCATAAGAAAATGCAAACTGCATATTAACCATTATTTTAACGCAGACAAGCAGTTTTTACATGCTTCACGACAATTGCGTGCAAATGAGTCCTTATAGGCAAAATTGCTTTATTTTACAAAGGTAAGTCTATTTTCACTATAACATTCAGGTTTGGATCATTCTCTCATAAGAAAATGCAAACTGCATATTTTACATTATTTTAACGCATACAAGCAGTTTTTACATGCTTTATGACAATTAGGGGCAAATGAGTCCTCATAGGCAAAATTGCTTTATTTCATGAAGGTTAGTCTACTTACACTATAACATTCAGATTTGAATCATTCTCTCATAAGAAAATGCAAACTGCATATTAACCATTATTTTAACGCTGACAAGCAGTTTTTACATGCTTTATGACAATTAGGGGCAAATGAGTCCCTATAGGCAAAATTGCTTTATTTCATGAAGGTAAGTCTATTTACACTGTAACATTTAGGTTTGTATTATTCTCTCATAAGAAAATGCAAACTGCATATTAACCATTATTTTAACGCAGACAAGCAGTTTTTACATGCTTCACGACAATTGCGTGCAAATGAGTCCTTATAGGCAAAATTGCTTTATTTTACAAAGGTTAATCTATTTACACTATAACATTCAGGTTTGGATCATTCTCTCATAAGAAAATGCAAACTGCATATTAACCATTATTTTAACGCAGACAAGCAGTTTTTACATGCTTCACGACAATTGCGTGCAAATGAGTCCTTATAGGCAAAACTGCTTTATTTTACAAAGGTAAGTTTACTTAAACTATAACATTCAGGTTTAGATCATTCTCTCATAAGAAAATGCAAACTGCATATTAACTATTATTTTAACGCATACAAGCAGTTTTTACAAGCTTATAGACAATTAGGTGCAAATGAGTCCTTATAGGCAAAATTGCTTTATTTCATGAGGGTAAGTTTATTTACACTATAACATTCAGGTTTGGATCATTCTCTCATAAGAAAATGCAAACTGAATATTTACTATCATTTTAACGCATACAAGCAGTTTTTACATGCTTTATGACAATTAGGTGCAAATGAGTCCCTATAGGCAAAATTGCTTTATTTCATGAAGGTAAGTCTATTTACACTATAACATTCAGGTTTGGATCATTCTCTCATAAGAAAATGCAAACTGCATATTAACCATTATTTAAACGCAGACAAGCAGTTTTTACATGCTTTACGACAATTAGGTGCAAATGAGTAAGATAGGCAAAATTGCTTTATTTCAAGAGGGTAAGTCTATTTACACTATAACATTTAGGTTTGGATCATTCTCTCATAAGAAAATGCAAACTGCATATTTACTATCATTTTCACGCAGACAAGCAGTTTTTAGATGCTTCACGACAATTGCGTGCAAATGAGTCCTTATAGGCAAAATTGCTTTATTTTACAAAGGAAGGTCTATTTACACTATAATATTCAGGTTTGGATCATTCTCTCATAAGAAAATGCAAACTGCATATTAACCATTATTTTAACGCATACAAGCAGTTTTTGCTAGATGACAATTAGGGGCAAATGAGTCCTTATAGGCAAAATTGTTTTATTTCATGAGGGTAAGTCTATTTACACTATAACATTCAGGTTTGGATCATTCTCTCATAAGAAAATGCAAACTGCATATTAACCATTATTTAAACGCAGACAAGCAGTTTTTACATGCTTTACGACAATTAGGTGCAAATGAGTAAGATAGGCAAAATTGCTTTATTTCAAGAGGGTAAGTCTATTTACACTATAACATTTAGGTTTGGATCATTCTCTCATAAGAAAATGCAAACTGCATATTTACTATCATTTTCACGCAGACAAGCAGTTTTTAGATGCTTCACGACAATTGCGTGCAAATGAGTCCTTATAGGCAAAATTGCTTTATTTTACAAAGGTAAGTCTATTTACACTATAATATTCAGGTTTGGATCATTCTCTCATAAGAAAATGCAAACTGAATATTGACTATCAATAATTGTTAATATGCAGTTTGCATTTTCTTATGAGAGAATGATCCAAACCTGAATGTTATAGTGTAAATAGACTTACCCTTATGAAATAAAGCACTTTTGCCTATAAGGACTCATTTGCACCTAATTGTCGTAAAGCATATAAAAACTGCTTGTCAGCGTTAAAATAATGGTTAATATGCAGTTTGCATTTTCTTATGAGAGAATGATCCAAACCTGAATGTTATAGTGTAAATAGACTTACCTTAATGAAATAAAGCAAGTTTGCCTATAAGGACTCATTTGCCCCTAATTGTCATAAAGCATGTAAAAACTGCTTGTATGCGTTAAAATAATGGTTAATATGCAATTTGCACTTTCTTATGAGAGAATGATCCAAACCTGAACGTTATAGTGTAAATAGACTTACCTTTGTAAAATAAAGCAATTTTGCCTATAAGGACTCATTTGCACGCAATTGTCGTGAAGCATGTAAAAACTGCTTGTCTGCGTTAAAATAATGGTTAATATGCAGTTTGCATTTTCTTATGAGAGAATGATCCAAACCTGAATGTTATAGTGAAAGTAGACTTACCTTTGTGAAATAAAGCAATTCTGTTTATTAGGACTCATTTGCACCTAATTGTCATAAAGCATGTAAAATACTGCTTGTCTGCGTGAAAATAATAGGAAATGATCAGTTTGCATTATCTTTTGAGAAAATGATTCAAACCTGAATGTTATAATATAAATAGACCTTACTTTTGTAAAATAAAGCAATTTTGCCTATAAGGACTCATTTGCAATCAATTGTCGTGAAGCATGTAAAAACTGCTTGTCTGCGTTAAAATAATGGTTAATATGCAGTTTGCATTTTTTTATGAGAGAATGATCCAACCCTGAATATTATAGTGAAAGTAGACTTACCTTTGTGAAATAAAGCAATTCTGCCTATAAGGACTCATTTGCACGCAAATGTCGTGAAGCATGTAAAAACTGCTTGTCTGCGTGAAAATGATAGCAAATATGCAGTTTGCATTTTCTTATGAGAGAATGATCCAAACCTAAATGTTATAGTGTAAATAGACTTACCCTCATGAAATAAAGCAATTTTGCCTATAAAGACTCATTTGCACCTAATTGTCATAAAGCATGTAAAAACTGCTTGTCTGCGTTTAAATAATGGTTAATATGCAGTTTGCATTTTCTTATGAGAGAATGATCCAAACCTGAATTTTATAGTGTAATTAGACTTACCTTCATGAAATAATGCAATTTTGCCTATAAGGACTCATTTGCCCCTAATTGTCATAAAGCATGTAAACACTGCTTGTCTGCGTTAAAATAATGGTTAATATGCAGTTTGCATTTTCTTATGAGAGAATGATCCAAACCTGAATGTTATAGTGAAAGTAGACTTACCTTTGTGAAATAAAACAATTTTGCCTTTAAGGACTTATTTCCACCTAATTGTCGTAAAACATGTGAAAACTGCTTGTCTGCGTGAAAATGATAGTAAATATGCAGTTTGCATTTTCTTATGAGAGAATGATCCAAACCTGAATGTTATAGTGTAAATAGACTTACCCTCATGAAATAAAGCACTTTTACCTATAAGGACTCATTTGCACCTAATTGTCGTAAAGCATGTAAAAAATGCTTGTCAGCGTTAAAATAATGGTTAATATGCAGTTTGCATTTTCTTATAAGAGAATGATCCAAACCTGAATGTTATAGTCTAAATAGACTTACCTTAATGAAATAAAGCAATTTTGCCTATAAGGACTCATTTGCCCCTAATTGTCATAAAGCATGTAAAAACTGCTTGTATGCGTTAAAATAATGGTTAATATTCAGTTTGCATTTTCTTATGAGACAACGATCCAAACCTGAATGTTATAGTGAAAATAGACTTACCTTTGTAAAATTACGCAATTTTGCCTATAAGGACTCATTTGCCCTCAATTGTCGTAAAGCATGTAAAAACAGCTTGTCTGCGTTAAAATAATGGTTAATATGCAGTTTACATTTTCTTATGAGAGAATGATCCAAACCTGAATGTTATAGTGTAAATAGACTTACCTTCATGAAATAAAGCAATTTTGCCTATAAAGACTCATTTGCTTCTAATTGTCATAAAGCATGTAAAAACTGCTTGTCAGCGTTAAAATAATGGTTAATATGCAGTTTGCATTTTCTTATGAGAGAATGATCAAAACATGAATGTTATAGAGTAAATAGACTTACCCTCATGAAATAAAGCACTTTTGCCTATAAGGACTCATTTGCACCTAATTGTCATAAAGCTTGTAAAAACTGCTTGTATGCGTTAAAATAATAGTTAATATGCAGTTTGCATTTTCTTATGAGAGAATGATCTAAACCTGAATGTTATAGTATAAGTAAACTTACCTTTGTAAAATAAATCAATTTTGCCTATAAGGACTCATTTGCCCCTAATTGTCATAAAGCATGTAAAAACTGCTTGTATGCGTTAAAATAATTGTTAATATGCAGTTTGCATTTTCTTATGAGAGTATGATCCAAACCTGAATGTTATAGTGTAAACAGACTAACCATTGTAAAATAAAGCAATTTTGCCTATAAGGACTCATTTGCACGCAATTGTCGTGAATCATGTAAAAACTGTTTGTCTGCGTTAAAATAATGGTTAATATGCAGTTTGCATTTTCTTATGAGAGAATGATCCAAACCTAAATGTTATAGTGTAAATAGACTTACCTTCAAGAAATAAAGCAATTTTGCCTATAGGGACTCATTTGCCTCTAATTGTCATAAAGCATTTAAAAACTGCTTGTCAGCGTTAAAATAATGGTTAATATGCAGTTTGCATTTTCTTATAAGAGAATGATCCAAAATAAATAAAATTATCAACCAATTTTTCAGACAATATATTAACAAACAATATAAAATTAATACATTAACGTTTCAATCCGGATTTGGACCTTCTTCAGAATTGATCTAAAAAATATAAAAATAATTAATAATTAAATATAATTCGCTTTTTTATAGATTTTTTCAAAATTAATTATGATTATCAAAATAATGAAAAAATAATAACAAACAATTTTTTATTAAGTAGTCATGGAAATAATAATTTGTGAGTACCTAAAAAAAAGAAAGAAAAATTATTAAAAACAAAAATTATTTCAATATAATATTATATATATTACTTAAATTTTCTGTATCTAATTGAGCATTGAGAGAATTTTTATTTGATTTTATATGTAACATTTCCGAAATATTTCTTTTAAAAAAATTAGTTTCATTATCTAAAATTTTAATATTATTCCAATTAATTTTGTGGTCAAGTTCTAATTTGTGTTTAGTTATTACATTGTGTTTGTCAGGCATTAATTTGTGATTATTTTGATGCTCTTTTATTCTTGTTTTAAGAGCTCTTTTAGTTTGACCAATATAATTCTTAGCACAATTTTCACAATTAATTTTATATACAACATTATGCTTTTGAAATTTATTAATTTTATCTTTTCCCTTTTTAATAATTTTATCAAGTTTATTATTAACATTAAAAACAGTTTTTATATTTAAATTTTTAAGAAATGAACTAAATTTTATTGAAATATTTTTGAAAAAAGGAATTACTATAAAAGGACAATCAACATTATTAACATTGTTTTGTGAATTATGACTTTTTGTTAATTTATTAATTCTAATTTTGATAAATTTATTTATAAATTTGAGAGGATAAGAATTGGCAAGTAGAATTTGACGAACTAAATTAAAATTATTTAAGTGAAATTTTGGTTTAGATAATAAAATAGATTTATCAATAAGATTATAAACCATAGCTATCTTTTGATTTATTGGATGATTAGAATAAAAATTTAAAACTCTACCAGAACTAGTTGGTTTATTAAACCAGTTAAATTCAACATTACCGTTATTATTAATAATTAGTGTATCTAGAAAACTAATTTGATTATTATTTTCTATTTCATGAGTGAATTTAATTTTAGGGTGAAAATTATTAAATATACAAATCATATAGTTTATTTTATCTTTAGGAATAATGCAAAAAATATCGTCAACATATCTGTGATAGATAATAGGTAGAAAATTAAGATTACCAAAACATTGTTTTTCTAAATCTCTCATAACAAATTCAGCAAAAATTGGAGACAAAGGAGAACCCATAGGAGTACCATCAATTTGTTGATAGCATTTATTATCAAATAAAAAATATGTGGAATTTAAAATTAAATTGATGGCTATAGTTAATTCATTCCACGGAATGTTACAATGTGGACTTATAATATTCCAACGCAATTTAATACTGTTAATAATAAGTTCATTTGGTATATTAGTAAATAATGATGTAACGTCGAGTGATATCATGATATGATCTTTTGGAATAATGACATTTTTGATTGAAACGTTAATGTATTAATTTTATATTGTTTGTTAATATATTGTCTGAAAAATTGGTCGATAATTTTATTTATTGAAGAGTTCTAATCAGACGTTAATCAAAGATTTGAAGAATGATCCAAACCTGAATGTTATAGTGTAAATAGACTTACCTTCATGAAATAAAGCAATTTTGCCTAAGAGGACTCATTTGCCCCTAATTGTCATAAAGCATGTAAAAACTGCTTGTATGCGTTAAAATAATGTATAATATGCAGTTTGCATTTTCTTATGAGAGAATGATCCAAACCTGAATGTTATAGTGAAAATAGACTTACCTTTGTAAAATAAAGCAATTTTGCCTATAAGGACTCATTTGCACGCAATTGTCGTGAAGCATGTAAAAACTGCTTGTCTGCGTTAAAATAATGGTTAATATGCAGTTTGCATTTTCTTATGAGAGAATGATCCAAACCTGAATGTTATAGTGTAAATAGTCTTACCCTCTTGAAATAAAGCAATTTTGCCTATAAGGAGTCATTTGCACCTAATTGTCATAAGGCTTGTAAAAACTGCTTGTATGCGTTAAAATAATAGTTAATATGCAGTTTGCATTTTCTTATGAGAGAATGATCTAAACCCGAATGTTATAGTTTATGTAAACTTACCTTTGCAAAATAAAGCAATTTTGTCTATATAGACTCATTTGCCCCTAATTGTCATAAAGCATGTAAAAACTGCTCTTATGCGTTAAAATAATGGTTAATATGCAGTTTGCTTTTTCTTATGAGAGAATGATCCAAACCTGAAAGTTATAGTGTAAATAGACTTACCTTTGTAAAATAAAGCAATTTTGCCTATAAGGACTCATTTGCACGCAATTGTCGTGAAGCATGTAAAAACTGCTTGTCTGCTTAAAATAATGGTTAATATGCAGTTTGCATTTTCTTATGAGAGAATGATCGAAACCTGAATGTCATAGTGTAAATAGACTTACCCTCATGAAATAAAGCAATTTTGCCTATAAAGACTCATTTGCACCTATTTGTCGTAAAGCATGTAAAAACTGCTTGTCTGCGTTTAAATAATGGTTAATATGCAGTTTGCATTTTCTTATGAGAGAATGATCCAAACCTGAATGTTATAGTGTAAATGGACTTACCCTCATGAAATAAAGCAATTTTGCCTATAAGGACTCATTTGCACCTAATTGTCGTAAAGCATGTAAAAACTGCTTGTATGCGTTAAAATAATGGTTAATATGCAATTTGCATTTTCTTATGAGAGAAAGATCCAAACCTGAATGTAATAGTGTAAATAGACTAACCTTCATGAAATAAAGCAATTTTGTCTATAAGGACTCATTTGCCCCTTATTGTCATAAAGCATGTAAAAACTGCTTGTATGCGTTAAAATAATGGTTAATATGCAGTTTGCATTTTCTTATGAGAGAATGATCCAAACCTGAATGTTATAGTGAAAGTAGACTTACCTTTGTAAAATAAAACAATTTTGCCTTTAAGGACTTATTTCCACCTAATTGTCGTAAAACATGTGAAAACTGCTTGTCTGCGTGAAAATGATAGTAAATATGCAGTTTGCATTTTCTTATGAGAGAATGATCGAAACCTGAATGTTATAGTGTAAATAGACTTACCCTCATGAAATAAAGCATTTTTGCCTATAAGGACTCATTTGCACCTAATTGTCGTAAAGCATGTAAAAACTGCTTGTCAGCGTTAAAATAATGGTTAATATGCAGTTTGCATTTTCTTATTAGAGAATGATCCAAACCTGAATGTTATAGTGTAAATAGACTTACCTTTGTAAAATAAAGCAATTTTGCCTATAAGGACTCATTTGCACGCAATTGTCGTGAAGCATGTAAAAACTGCTTGTCTGCGTTAAAATAATGGTTAATATGCAGTTTGCATTTTCTTATGAGAGAATGATCCAAACCTGAATGTTATAGTGAAAGTAGACTTACCTTTGTAAAATAAAACAATTTTGCCTTTAAGGACTTATTTCCACCTAATTGTCGTAAAACATGTGAAAACTGCTTGTCTGCGTGAAAATGATAGTAAATATGCAGTTTGCATTTTCTTATGAGAGAATGATCGAAACCTGAATGTTATAGTGTAAATAGACTTACCCTCATGAAATAAAGCACTTTTGCCTATAAGGACTCATTTGCACCTAATTGTCGTAAAGCATGTAAAAACTGCTTGTCAGCGTTAAAATAATGGTTAATATGCAGTTTGCATTTTCTTATGAGAGAAAGATCCAAACCTGAATGTTATAGTGTAAATAGACTTACCATCATGAAATAAAGCAATTTAGCCTATAAAGACTCATTTGCATCTATTTGTCGTAAAGCATGTAAAAACTGCTTGCCTGCGTTAAAATAATGGTTAATATGCAGTTTGCATTTTCTTATGAGAGAATGATCCAAACCTGAATGTTATAGTGTAAATAGACTTACCTTAATGAAATAAAGCAATTTTGCCTATTAGGACTCATTTGCCCCTAATTGTCATAAAGCATGTAAAAACTGCTTGTATGCGTTGAAATAATGGTTAATATGCAGTTTGCATTTTCTTATGAGAGAATGATCCAAACCTTAATGTTATAGTGTAAATAGACTTACCCTCATGAAATAAAGCAATTTTGCCTATAAAGACTCATTTGCACCTAATTGTCATAAAGCATGTAAAAACTGCTTGTATGCGTTAAAATGATAGTAAATATGCAGTTTGCATTGTCTTATGAGAGAAAGATCTAAACCTGAATGTTATAGTTTATGTAAACTTACGTTTGCAAAATAAAGCAATTTTGCCTATATAGACTCATTTGCCCCTAATTGTCATAAAGCATGTAAAAACTGCTCTTATGCGTTAAAATAATGGTTAATATGCAGTTTGCTTTTTCTTATGAGAGAATGATCCAAACCTGAATGTTATAGTGTAAATAGACTTACCTTTGTAAAATAAAGCAATTTTGCCTATAAGGACTCATTTGCACGCAATTGTCGTGAAGCATGTAAAAACTGCTTGTCTGCGTGAAAATGATAGTAAATATGCAGTTTGCATTTTCTAATGAGATAATGATCCAAACCTGAATATTATAGTGTAAATAGACTTACCTTTGTAAAATAAAGCAATTTTGCCTATAAGGACTCATTTGCACGCAATTGTCGTGAAGCATGTAAAAACTGCTTGTCTGCGTGAAAATGATAGTAAATATGCAGTTTGCATTTTCTTATGAGAGAATGATCCAAACCTGAATGTTATAGTGTAAATAGACTAACCAGTGTAAAATAAAGCAATTTTGCCTATAAGGACTCTTTTGCACGCAATTGTCGTGAAGCATGTAAAAACTGCTTGTCTGCGTTAAAATAATGGCTAATATGCAGTTTGCATTTTCTTATGAGAGAATGATCCAAACCTAAATGTTATAGTGTAAATAGACTTACCTTCAAGAAATAAAGCAATTTTGCTTATAGGGACTCATTTGCCCCTAATTGTCATAAAGCATGTAAAAACTGCTTGTCAGCGTTAAAATAATGGTTAATATGCAGTTTCATTTTCTTATGAGAGAATGATCCAAACCTGAATGTTATAGTGTAAATAGACTTACCCTCATGAAATAAAGCAATTTTGCTTATAAGGAGTCATTTGCACCTAATTGTCATAAAGCTTGTAAAAACTGCTTGTATGCGTTAAAATAATAGTTAATATGCAGTTTGCATTTTCTTATAAGAGAATGATCTAAACCTGAATGTTATAGTTTAAGTAAACTTACCTTTGTAAAATAAAGCAATTTTGCCTATATAGACTCATTTGCCCCTAATTGTCATAATGCATGTAAAAACTGCTTGTATGCGTTAAAATAATGGTTAATATGCAGTTTGCATTTTCTTATGAGAGAATGATCCAAACCTGAATGTTATAGTGTAAATAGACTTACCTTAATGAAATAAAGCAATTTTGCCTATAAGGACTCATTTGCCCCTAATTGTCATAAAGCATGTAAAAACTGCTTGTATGCGTTGAAATAATGGTAAATATGCAGTTTGCATTTTCTTATGAGAGAATGATCCAAACCTTAATGTTATAGTGTAAATAGACTTACCCTCATGAAATAAAGCAATTTTGCCTATAAAGACTCATTTGCATCTATTTGTCGTAAAGTATGTAAAAACTGCTTGTCTGCGTTTAAATAATGGTTAATATGCAGTTTGCATTTTCTTATGAGAGAATGATCCAAACCTGAATGTTATAGTGTAAATAGACTTACCCTCATGAAATAAAGCAATATTGCCTATAAAGACTCATTTGCACCTAATTGTCGTAAAGCATGTAAAAACTGCTTGTATGCGTTAAAATAATGGTTAATATGCAGTTTGCATTTTCTTATGAGAGAATGATCCAAACCTGAATGTTATAGTGTAAATAGACTTACCTTAATGAAATAAAGAGATTTTGCCTATAAGGACTCATTTGCCCCTAATTGTCATAAAGCATGTAAAAACTGCTTGTATGCGTTGAAATAATGGTTAATATGCAGTTTGCATTTTCTTATGAGAGAATGATCCAAACCTTAATGTTATAGTGTAAATAGACTTACCCTCATGAAATAAAGCAATTTTGCCTATAAAGACTCATTTGCATCTATTTGTCGTAAAGCATGTAAAAACTGCTTGCCTGCGTTAAAATAATGGTTAATATGCAGTTTGCATTTTCTTATGAGAGAATGATCCAAACCTGAATGTTATAGTGTAAATAGACTTACCTTAATGAAATAAAGCAATTTTGCCTATAAGGACTCATTTGCCCCTAATTGTCATAAAGCATGTAAAAACTGCTTGTATGCGTTGAAATAATGGTTAATATGCAGTTTGCATTTTCTTATGAGAGAATGATCCAAACCTTAATGTTATAGTGTAAATAGACTTACCCTCATGAAATAAAGCAATTTTGCCTATAAAGACTCATTTGCATCTATTTGTCGTAAAGCATGTAAAAACTGCTTGTCTGCGTTTAAATAATGGTTATTATGCAGTTTGCATTTTCTTATGAGAGAATGATCCAAACCTGAATGTTATAGTGTAAATAGACTTACCGTTGTAAAATAAAGCAATTTTGCCTATAAGGACTCATTTGCACGCAATTGTCGTGAAGCATGTAAAAACTGCTTGTCTGCGTTAAAATAATGGTTAATATGCAGTTTGCATTTTCTTATGAGAAAATGATCCAAACCTGAATGTTATAGTGAAAGTAGACTAACCTTTGTGAAATAAAACAACTTTGCCTTTAGGGACTTATTTCCACCTAATTGTCGTAAAGCATGTGAAAACTGCTTGTCTGCGTGAAAATGATAGTAAATATGCAGTTTGCATTTTCTTATGAGAGAAAGATCCAAAACTGAATGTTATAGTGTAAATAGACTTACCCTCATGAAATAAAGCACTTTTGCCTATAAGGACTCATTTGCACCTAATTGTCGTAAAGCATGTAAAAACTGCTTGTCAGCGTTAAAATAATTGTTAATATGCAGTTTGCATTTTCTTATGAGAGAATAATCCAAACCTGAATGTTATAGTGTAAATAGACTTACCTTCATGAAATAAAGCAATTTTGCCTATAAAGACTCATTTGCCCCTAATTGTCATAAAGCATGTAAAAACTGCTTGTATGCGTTGAAATAATGGTTAATATGCAATTTGCATTTTCTTATGAGAGAATGATCCAAACCTGAATGTTATAGTGAAAATAGACTTACCTTTGTAAAATAACGCAATTTTGCCTATAAGGACTCATTTGCACGCAATTGTCGTGAAGCATGTAAAAACTGCTTGTCAGCGTTAAAATAATGGTTAATATGCAGTTTGCATTTTCTTATGAGAGAATGATACAAACCTGAATGTTATAGTGTAAATCGACTTACCCTCATGAAATAAAGCAATTTTGCCTATAAAGACTCATTTACACCTAATTGTCATAAAGCATGTAAAAACTGCTTGTATGCGTTAAAATGATAGTAAATATGCAGTTTGCATTTTCTTATGAGAGAATGATCTAAACCTGAATGTTATAGTTTAAGTAAACTTACCTTTGTAAAATAAAGCAATTTTGCCTATAAGGACTCATTTGCCCCTGATTGTCATAAAGCATGTAAAAACTGCTTGTATGCGTTAAAATAGTGGTTAATATGCAGTTTGCATTTTCTTATGAGAGAATGATCCAAACCTGAATGTTATAGTGTAAATAGACTTACCTTTGTAAAATAAAGCAATTTTGCCAATAAGGACTCATTTGCACGTAATTGTCGTGAAGCATGTAAAAACTGTTTGTCTGCGTTAAAATAATGGTTAATATGCAGTTTGCATTTTCTTATGAGAGAATGATCCAAACCTGAATGTTATAGTGAAAGTAGACCTCATTTTTGTGAAATAAAACAATTTTGCCTTTAAGGACTTATTTCCACCTAATTGTCGTAAAACATGTGAAAACTCATTGTCTGCGTGAAAATGATAGTAAATATGCAGTTTGCATTTTCTTATGAGAGAATGATCCAAACCTGAATGTTATAGTGTAAATAGACTTACCCTCATAAAATAAAGCACTTTTGCCTATATGGACTCATTTGCCCCTAATTGACATAAAGCATGTAAAAACTGCTTGTATGCGTTGAAATAATGATTAATATGCAGTTTGCATTTTCTTATGAGAGAATGATCCAAACCTAAATGTTATAGTGAAAATAGACTTATCTTTGTAAAATAACGCAATTTTGCTTATAAGGACTCATTTGCACGCAATTGTCGTGAAGCATGTAAAAACTGCTTGTCTGCGTCAAAATAAGGTTAATATGCAGTTTGCATTTTCTTATGAGAGAATGATCCAAACCTGAATGTTATAGTGCAAATCGACTTACCCTCATGAAATAAAGCAATTTTGCCTATAAAGACTCATTTGCACCTAATTGTCATAAAGCATGTAAAAACTGCTTGTAAGCGTTAAAATGATAGTAAATATGCAGTTTGCATTTTCTTATGAGAGAATGATCTAAACCTGAATGTTATAGTTTAAGTAAACTTACCTTTGTAAAATAAAGCAATTTTGCCTATTAGGACTCATTTGCCCCTAATTGTCATAAAGCATGTAAAAACTGCTTGTATGCGTTAAAATAGTGGTTAATATGCAGTTTGCATTTTCTTATGACATAATGATCCAAACCTGAATATTATAGTGTAAATAGACTTATCTTTGTAAACTAAAGCAATTTTGCCTATAAGGACTCATTTGCACGCAATTGTCGTGAAGCATGTAAAAACTGCTTGTCTGCGTGAAAATGATAGTAAATATGCAGTTTGCATTTTCATATGAGAGAATGATCCAAACCTGAATGTTATAGTGTAAATAGACTAACCATTGTAAAATAAAGCAATTTTGCCTATAAGGACTCATTTGCACGCAATTGTCGTGAAGCATGTAAAAACTGCTTGTCTGCGTTAAAATAATGGTTAATATGCAGTTTGCATTTTCTTATGAGAGAATGATCCAAAGCTAAATGTTATAGTGTAGATAGACTTACCTTCAAGAAATAAAGCAATTTTGCCTATAGGGACTCATTTGCCCCTAATTGTCATAAAGCATGTAAAAACTGCTTGTCAGCGTTAAAATAATGGTTAATATGCAGTTTGCATTTTCTTATGAGAGAATGATCCAAACCTGAACGTTATAGTCTAAATAGACTTACCTTCAAGAAATAAAGCAATTTTGCCTATAAGGACTCATTTGCCCCTAATTGTCATAAAGCATGTAAAAACTGCTTGTATGCGTTAAAATGATGTATAATATGCAGTTTGCATTTTCTTATGAGAGAATGATCCAAACCTGAATGTTATAGTGTAAATTGATTTACCCTCATGAAATAAAGCAATTTTGCCTATAAAGACTCATTTGCCCCTAATTGTCATAAAGCATGTAAAAACTGCTTGTATGCGTTAAAATATTGGTTAATATGCAGTTTGCATTTTCTTATGAGAGAATGATCCAAACCTGAATGTTATAGTGTAAATAGACTTACATTTGTAAAATAAAGCAATTTTGCCTATAAGGACTCATTTGCACGCAATTGTCGTGAAGCATGTAAAAACTGCTTGGCTGCGTGAAAATGATAGTAAATATGCAGTTTGCATTTTCTTATGAGAGAATGATCCATCCCTGAATGTTATAGTGTAAATAGACTTACCCTCATAAAATAAAGCAATTTTGCCTATAAAGACTCATTTGCACCTAATTGTCGTAAAGCATGTAAAAACTGCTTGTCTGCGTTTAAATAATGGTTAATATGCAGTTTGCATTTTCTTATGAGAGAAAGATCTAAACCTGAATGTAATAGTGTAAATAGACTTACCTTCATGAAATAAAGCAATTTTGCCTATAAGGACTCATTTGCCCCTTAATGTCATAAAGCATGTAAAAACTGCTTGTATGCGTTAAAATAATGGTTAATATGCAGTTTGCATTTTCTTATGAGAAAATGATCCAAACCTGAATGTTATAGTGAAAGTAGACTAACCTTTGTGAAATAAAACAATTTTGCCTTTAGGGACTTATTTCCACCTAATTGTCGTAAAACATGTGAAAACTGCTTGTCTGCGTGAAAATGATAGTAAATATGCAGTTTGCATTTTCTTATGAGAGAATGATCCAAAACTGAATGTTATAATGTAAATAGACTTACCCTCATGAAATAAAGCACTTTTGCCTATAAGGACTCATTTGCACCTAATTGTCGTAAAGCATGTAAAAACTGCTTGTCTGCGTTTAAATAATGGTTAATATGCAGTTTGCATTTTCTTATGAGAGAATGATCCAAACCTGAATGTTATAGTGTAAATAGACTTACCTTTGTAAAATAAAGCAATTTTGCCTATAAGGACTCATTTGCACGCAATTGTCGTAAAGCATGTAAAAACTGCTTGTCAGCGTTAAAATAATGGTTAATATGCAGTTTGCATTTTCTTATGAGAGAATGATCCAAACCTGAATGTTATAGTGAAAATAGACTAACCTTTGTAAATTAACGCAATTTTGCCTATAAGGACTCATTTGCACGCAATTGTCGTGAAGCATGTAAAAACTGCTTGTCTGCGTGAAAATGATAGTAAATATGCAGTTTGTATTTTCTTATGAGAGAATGACATAAACCTGAATGTTATAGTGTAAATAGACTAACCATTGTAAAATAAAGCAATTTTGCCTATAAGGACTTATTTGCACGCAATTGTCGTGAATCATGTAAAAACTGCTTGTCTGCGTTAAAATAATGGTTAATATGCAGTTTGCATTTTCTTATGAGAGAATGATCTAAACCTAAATGTTATAGTGTAAATAGACTTACCTTCAAGAAATAAAGCAATTTTGCCTATAGGGACTCATTTGCCTTTAATTGTCATAAAGCATGTAAAAACTGCTTGTCAGCGTTAAAATAATGGTTAATATGCAGTTTGCATTTTCTTATGAGAGAATGATCCAAACCTGAATGTTATAGTGTAAATAGACTTACCTTCATGAAATAAAGCAATTTTGCCTATAAGGACTCATTTGCCCCTAATTGTCATAAAGCATGTAAAAACTGCTTGTATGCGTTAAAATAATGTATAATATGCAGTTTGCATTTTCTTATGAGAGAATGATCCAAACCTGAATGTTATAGTGAAAATAGACTTACCTTCAAGAAATAAAGCAATTATACCTATAGGGACTCATTTGCCCCTAATTGTCATAAAGCATGTAAAAACTGCTTGTATGCGTTAAAATAATGGTTAATATGCAGTTTGCTTTTTCTTATGAGAGAATGATCCAAACCTGAATGTTATAGTGTAAATAGACTTACCTTTGTAAATTAAAGCAATTTTGCCTATAAGGACTCATTTGCACGCAATTGTCGTGAAGCATGTAAAAACTGCTTGTCTGCGTGAAAATGATAGTAAATATGCAGTTTGCATTTTCTTATAAGAGAATGATCCAAACCTGAATGTTATAGTGTCAATAGACTTACCCTCATGAAATAAAGCAATTTTGCCTATAAAGACTCATTTGCCTTTAATTGTCATAAAGCATGTAAAAACTGCTTGTCAGCGTTAAAATAATGGTTAATATGCAGTTTGCATTTTCTTATGAGAGAATGATCCAAACCTGAATGTTATAGTGTAAATAGACTTACCTTCATGAAATAAAGCAATTTTGCCTATAAGGACTCATTTGCCCCTAATTGTCATAAAGCATGTAAAAACTGCTTGTATGCGTTAAAATAATGTATAATATGCAGTTTGCATTTTCTTATGAGAGAATGATCCAAACCTGAATGTTATAGTGAAAATAGACTTACCTTCAAGAAATAAAGCAATTATACCTATAGGGACTCATTTGCCCCTAATTGTCATAAAGCATGTAAAAACTGCTTGTATGCGTTAAAATAATGGTTAATATGCAGTTTGCTTTTTCTTATGAGAGAATGATCCAAACCTGAATGTTATAGTGTAAATAGACTTACCTTTGTAAATTAAAGCAATTTTGCCTATAAGGACTCATTTGCACGCAATTGTCGTGAAGCATGTAAAAACTGCTTGTCTGCGTGAAAATGATAGTAAATATGCAGTTTGCATTTTCTTATAAGAGAATGATCCAAACCTGAATGTTATAGTGTCAATAGACTTACCCTCATGAAATAAAGCAATTTTGCCTATAAAGACTCATTTGCACCTATTTGTCGTAAAGCATGTAAAAACTGCTTGTATGCGTTAAAATAATGGTTAATATGCAGTTTGCATTTTCTTATGAGAGAATGATCTAAACCTGAATGTTATAGTTTAAATAGACTAACCTTTGTAAAATAAAGCAATTTTGCCTATAAGGACTCATTTGCACGCAATTATTGTCGTGAAGCATGTAAAAACTGCTTGTCTGCGTTAAAATAATGGTTAATATGCAGTTTGCATTTTCTTATGAGAGAATGATCCAAACCTGAATGTTATAGTAAAAGTAGACTTACCTTTGTGAAATAAAACAATTTTGCCTTTAAGGACTTATTTCCACCTAATTGTCGTAAAACATGTGAAAACTGCTTGTCTGCGTGAAAATGATAGTAAATATGCCGTTTGCATTTTCTAATGAGAGAATGATCCAAACCTGAATGTTATAGTGTAAATAGACTTACCCTCATGAAATAAAGCACTTTTGCCTATAAGGACTCATTTGCACCTAATTGTCGTAAAGCATGTAAAAACTGCTTGTCAGCGTTAAAAAAATCGTTAATATGCAGTTTGCATTTTCTTATGAGAGAATGATCCAAACCTGAATGTTATAGTGTAAATAGACTTACCATCATGAAATAAAGCAATTTTGCCTGTAAGGACTCATTTGCACCTAATTGTCATAAAGCTTGTAAAAACTGCTTGTATGCGTTAAATAATAGTTAATATGCAGTTTGCATTTTCTTATGAGAGAATGATCTAAACCTGAATGTTATAGTTTAAAAAAACTTACCTTTGTAAAATAAAGCAATTTTGCCTATATAGACTCACTTGCCCCTAATTGTCATAAAGCATGTAAAAACTGCTTGTATGCGTTAAAATAATGGTTAATATGCAGTTTGCATTTTCTTATGAGAGAATGATCCAAACCTGAATGTTATAGTAAAAGTAGACTTACCTCTGTGAAATAAAACAATTTTGCCTTTAAGGACTTATTTCCACCTAATTGTCGTAAAACATGTGAAAACTGCTTGTCTGCGTGAAAATGATAGTAAATATGCAGTTTGCATTTTCTAATGAGAGAATGATCCAAACCTGAATGTTATAGTGTAAATAGACTTACCCTCATGAAATAAAGCACTTTTGCCTATAAGGACTCATTTGCACCTAATTGTCGTAAAGCATGTAAAAACTGCTTGTCAGCGTTAAAATAATAGTTAATATGCAGTTTGCATTTTATTATGAGAGAATGATCCAAACATGAATAATATAGTGTAAATAGACTTACCCTCATGAAATAAAGCAATTTTGCCTATAAAGACTCATTTGCACCTAATTGTCGTAAAGCATGTAAAAACTGCTTGTCTGCGTTTAAATAATGGTTAATATGCAGTTTGCATTTTCTTATAAGAGAATGATCCAAACCTGAATGTTATAGTCTAAATAGACTTACCTTAATGAAATAAAGCAATTTTGCCTATAAGGACTCATTTGCCCCTAATTGTCATAAAGCATGTAAAAACTGCTTGTATGCGTTAAAATAATGGTTAATATTCAGTTTGCATTTTCTTATGAGACAACTATCCAAACCTGAATGTTATAGTGAAAATAGACTTACCTTTGTAAAATTACGCAATTTTGCCTATAAGGACTCATTTGCCCTCAATTGTCGTAAAGCATGTAAAAACTGCTTGTCTGCGTTAAAATAATGGTTAATATGCAGTTTACATTTTCTTATGAGAGAATGAGCCAAACCTGAATGTTATAGTGTAAATAGACTTACCTTCATGAAATAAAGCAATTTTGCCTATAAAGACTCATTTGCTTCTAATTGTCATAAAGCATGTAAAAACTGCTTGTCAGCGTTAAAATAATGGTAATATGCAGTTTGCATTTTCTTATGAGAGAATGATCAAAACATGAATGTTATAGAGTAAATAGACTTACCCTCATGAAATAAAGCACTTTTGCCTATAAGGACTCATTTGCACCTAATTGTCATAAAGCTTGTAAAAACTGCTTGTATGCGTTAAAATAATAGTTAATATGCAGTTTGCATTTTCTTATGAGAGAATGATCTAAACCTGAATGTTATAGTATAAGTAAACTTACCTTTGTAAAATAAAGCAATTTTGCCTATAAGGACTCATTTGCCCCTAATTGTCATAAAGCATGTAAAAACTGCTTGTATGCGTTAAAATAATTGTTAATATGCAGTTTGCATTTTCTTATGAGAGTATGATCCAAACCTGAATGTTATAGTGTAAATAGACTAACCATTGTAAAATAAAGCAATTTTGCCTATAAGGACTCATTTGCACGCAATTGTCGTGAATCATGTAAAAACTGTTTGTCTGCGTTAAAATAATGGTTAATATGCAGTTTGCATTTTCTTATGAGAGAATGATCCAAACCTAAATGTTATAGTGTAAATAGACTTACCTTCAAGAAATAAAGCAATTTTGCCTATATGGACTCATTTGCCTCTAATTGTCATAAAGCATTTAAAAACTGCTTGTCAGCGTTAAAATAATGGTTAATATGCAGTTTGCATTTTCTTATAAGAGAATGATCCAAACCTGAATGTTATAGTGTAAATAGACTTACCTTCATGAAATAAAGCAATTTTGCCTAAGAGGACTCATTTGCCCCTAATTGTCATAAAGCATGTAAAAACTGCTTGTATGCGTTAAAATAATGTATAATATGCAGTTTGCATTTTCTTATGAGAGAATGATCCAAACCTGAATGTTATAGTGAAAATAGACTTACCTTTGTAAAATAAAGCAATTTTGCCTATAAGGACTCATTTGCACGCAATTGTCGTGAAGCATGTAAAAACTGCTTGTCTGCGTTAAAATAATGGTTAATATGCAGTTTGCATTTTCTTATGAGAGAATGATCCAAACCTGAATGTTATAGTGTAAATAGTCTTACCCTCTTGAAATAAAGCAATTTTGCCTATAAGGAGTCATTTGCACCTAATTGTCATAAGGCTTGTAAAAACTGCTTGTATGCGTTAAAATAATAGTTAATATGCAGTTTGCATTTTCTTATGAGAGAATGATCTAAACCCGAATGTTATAGTTTATGTAAACTTACCTTTGCAAAATAAAGCACTTTTGTCTATATAGACTCATTTGCCCCTAATTGTCATAAAGCATGTAAAAACTGCTCTTATGCGTTAAAATAATGGTTAATATGCAGTTTGCTTTTTCTTATGAGAGAATGATCCAAACCTGAAAGTTATAGTGTAAATAGACTTACCTTTGTAAAATAAAGCAATTTTGCCTATAAGGACTCATTTGCACGCAATTGTCGTGAAGCATGTAAAAACTGCTTGTCTGCGTTAAAATAATGGTTAATATGCAGTTTGCATTTTCTTATGAGAGAATGATCGAAACCTGAATGTCATAGTGTAAATAGACTTACCCTCATGAAATAAAGCAATTTTGCCTATAGAGACTCATTTGCACCTATTTGTCGTAAAGCATGTAAAAACTGCTTGTCTGCGTTTAAATAATGGTTAATATGCAGTTTGCATTTTCTTATGAGAGAATGATCCAAACCTGAATGTTATAGTGTAAATGGACTTACCCTCATGAAATAAAGCAATTTTGCCTATAAGGACTCATTTGCACCTAATTGTCGTAAAGCATGTAAAAACTGCTTGTATGCGTTAAAATAATGGTTAATATGCAGTTTGCATTTTCTTATGAGAGAAAGATCCAAACCTGAATGTAATAGTGTAAATAGACTAACCTTCATGAAATAAAGCAATTTTGTCTATAAGGACTCATTTGCCCCTTATTGTCATAAAGCATGTAAAAACTGCTTGTATGCGTTAAAATAATGGTTAATATGCAGTTTGCATTTTCTTATGAGAGAATGATCCAAACCTGAATGTTATAGTGAAAGTAGACTTACCTTTGTAAAATAAAACAATTTTGCCTTTAAGGACTTATTTCCACCTAATTGTCGTAAAACATGTGAAAACTGCTTGTCTGCGTGAAAATGATAGTAAATATGCAGTTTGCATTTTCTTATGAGAGAATGATCGAAACCTGAATGTTATAGTGTAAATAGACTTACCCTCATGAAATAAAGCATTTTTGCCTATAAGGACTCATTTGCACCTAATTGTCGTAAAGCATGTAAAAACTGCTTGTCAGCGTTAAAATAATGGTTAATATGCAGTTTGCATTTTCTTATGAGAGAATGATCCAAACCTGAATGTTATAGTGTAAATAGACTAACCTTTGTAAAATAAAGCAATTTTGCCTATAAGGACTCATTTGCACGCAATTGTCGTGAAGCATGTAAAAACTGCTTGTCTGCGTTAAAATAATGGTTAATATGCAGTTTGCATTTTCTTATAAGAGAATGATCCAAACCTGAATGTTATAGTGTAAATAGACTTACCTTCATGAAATAAAGCAATTTTGCCTAAGAGGACTCATTTGCCCCTAATTGTCATAAAGCATGTAAAAACTGCTTGTATGCGTTAAAATAATGTATAATATGCAGTTTGCATTTTCTTATGAGAGAATGATCCAAACCTGAATGTTATAGTGAAAATAGACTTACCTTTGTAAAATAAAGCAATTTTGCCTATAAGGACTCATTTGCACGCAATTGTCGTGAAGCATGTAAAAACTGCTTGTCTGCGTTAAAATAATGGTTAATATGCAGTTTGCATTTTCTTATGAGAGAATGATCCAAACCTGAATGTTATAGTGTAAATAGTCTTACCCTCTTGAAATAAAGCAATTTTGCCTATAAGGAGTCATTTGCACCTAATTGTCATAAGGCTTGTAAAAACTGCTTGTATGCGTTAAAATAATAGTTAATATGCAGTTTGCATTTTCTTATGAGAGAATGATCTAAACCCGAATGTTATAGTTTATGTAAACTTACCTTTGCAAAATAAAGCAATTTTGTCTATATAGACTCATTTGCCCCTAATTGTCATAAAGCATGTAAAAACTGCTCTTATGCGTTAAAATAATGGTTAATATGCAGTTTGCTTTTTCTTATGAGAGAATGATCCAAACCTGAAAGTTATAGTGTAAATAGACTTACCTTTGTAAAATAAAGCAATTTTGCCTATAAGGACTCATTTGCACGCAATTGTCGTGAAGCATGTAAAAACTGCTTGTCTGCGTTAAAATAATGGTTAATATGCAGTTTGCATTTTCTTATGAGAGAATGATCGAAACCTGAATGTCATAGTGTAAATAGACTTACCCTCATGAAATAAAGCAATTTTGCCTATAAAGACTCATTTGCACCTATTTGTCGTAAAGCATGTAAAAACTGCTTGTCTGCGTTTAAATAATGGTTAATATGCAGTTTGCATTTTCTTATGAGAGAATGATCCAAACCTGAATGTTATAGTGTAAATGGACTTACCCTCATGAAATAAAGCAATTTTGCCTATAAGGACTCATTTGCACCTAATTGTCGTAAAGCATGTAAAAACTGCTTGTATGCGTTAAAATAATGGTTAATATGCAGTTTGCATTTTCTTATGAGAGAAAGATCCAAACCTGAATGTAATAGTGTAAATAGACTAACCTTCATGAAATAAAGCAATTTTGTCTATAAGGACTCATTTGCCCCTTATTGTCATAAAGCATGTAAAAACTGCTTGTATGCGTTAAAATAATGGTTAATATGCAGTTTGCATTTTCTTATGAGAGAATGATCCAAACCTGAATGTTATAGTGAAAGTAGACTTACCTTTGTAAAATAAAACAATTTTGCCTTTAAGGACTTATTTCCACCTAATTGTCGTAAAACATGTGAAAACTGCTTGTCTGCGTGAAAATGATAGTAAATATGCAGTTTGCATTTTCTTATGAGAGAATGATCGAAACCTGAATGTTATAGTGTAAATAGACTTACCCTCATGAAATAAAGCATTTTTGCCTATAAGGACTCATTTGCACCTAATTGTCGTAAAGCATGTAAAAACTGCTTGTCAGCGTTAAAATAATGGTTAATATGCAGTTTGCATTTTCTTATGAGAGAATGATCCAAACCTGAATGTTATAGTGTAAATAGACTAACCTTTGTAAAATAAAGCAATTTTGCCTATAAGGACTCATTTGCACGCAATTGTCGTGAAGCATGTAAAAACTGCTTGTCTGCGTTAAAATAATGGTTAATATGCAGTTTGCATTTTCTTATGAGAGAATGATCCAAACCTGAATGTTATAGTGAAAGTAGACTTACCTTTGTAAAATAAAACAATTTTGCCTTTAAGGACTTATTTCCACCTAATTGTCGTAAAACATGTGAAAACTGCTTGTCTGCGTGAAAATGATAGTAAATATGCAGTTTGCATTTTCTTATGAGAGAATGATCGAAACCTGAATGTTATAGTGTAAATAGACTTACCCTCATGAAATAAAGCACTTTTGCCTATAAGGACTCATTTGCACCTAATTGTCGTAAAGCATGTAAAAACTGCTTGTATGCGTTGAAATAATGGTTTATATGCAGTTTGCATTTTCTTATGAGAGAATGATCCAAACCTGAATGTTATAGTGTAAATAGACTTACCATCATGAAATAAAGCAATTTAGCCTGTAAGGACTCATTTGCACCTAATTGTCATAAAGCTTGTAAAAACTGCTTGTATGCGTTGAAATAATGGTTTATATGCAGTTTGCATTTTCTTATGAGAGAATGATCCAAACCTGAATGTTATAGTGAAAATAGACTAAACTTTGTAAAATAACGCAATTTTGCCTATAAGGACTCATTTGCACGCAATTGTCGTGAAGCATGTAAAAACTGCTTGTCTGCGTTAAAATAATGGTTAATATGCAGTTTGCATTTTCTTATGAGAGAATGATCCAAACCTGAATGTTATAGTGTAAATCGACTTATACTCATAAAATAAAGCAATTTTGCCTATAAAGACTCATTTGCACCTAATTGTCATAAAGCATGTAAAAACTGCTTGTATGCGTTAAAATGATAGTAAATATGCAGTTTGCATTGTCTTATGAGAGAATGATCTAAACCTGAATGTTATAGTTTAAGTAAACTTACCTTTGTAAAATAAAGCAATTTTGCATTTTCTTATGAGAGAATGATCCAAACCTGAATGTTATAGTGAAAATAGACTAAACTTTGTAAAATAACGCAATTTTGCCTATAAGGACTCATTTGCACGCAATTGTCGTGAAGCATGTAAAAACTGCTTGTCTGCGTTAAAATAATGGTTAATATGCAGTTTGCATTTTCTTATGAGAGAATGATCCAAACCTGAATGTTATAGTGTAAATCGACTTATACTCATAAAATAAAGCAATTTTGCCTATAAAGACTCATTTGCACTTAATTGTCATAAAGCATGTAAAAACTGCTTGTATGCGTTAAAATGATAGTAAATATGCAGTTTGCATTGTCTTATGAGAGAATGATCTAAACCTGAATGTTATAGTTTAAGTAAACTTACCTTTGTAAAATAAAGCAATTTTGCCTATTAGGACTCATTTGCCCCTAATTGTCATAAAGCATGTAAAAACTGCTTGTATGCGTTAAAATAGTGGTTAATATGCAGTTTGCATTTTCTTATGACATAATGATCCAAACCTGAATATTATAGTGTAAATAGACTTACCTTTGTAAAATAAAGCAATTTTGCCTATAAGGACTCATTTGCACACAATTGTCGTGAAGCATGTAAAAACTGCTTGTCTGCGTGAAAATGATAGTAAATATGCAGTTTGCATTTTCTTATGAGAGAATGATCCAAACCTGAATGTTATAGTGTAAATAGACTAACCAGTGTAAAATAAAGCAATTTTGCCTATAAGGACTCATTTGCACGCAATTGTCGTGAAGCATGTAAAAACTGCTTGTCTGCGTTAAAATAATGGTTAATATGCAGTTTGCATTTTCTTATAAGAGAATGATCCAAACCTAAATGTTATAGTGTAAATAGACTTACCTTCAAGAAATAAAGCAATTTTGCCTATAGGGACTCATTTGCACCTAATTGTCATAAAGCATGTAAAAACTGCTTGTATGCGTTAAAATAATAGTTAATATGCAGTTTGCATTTTCTTGTGAAAGAATGATCCAAACCTGAATGTTATAGTGTAAGTAAACTTACCTTTGTGAAATAAAGCAATTTTGCCTATAAGGACTCATTTGCACCCAATTGTCGTGAAGCATGTAAAAACTGCTTGTCTGCGTGAAAATGATAGTAAATATGCAGTTTGCATTTTCTTATGAGAGAATGATCCAAACCTGAATGTTATAGTGTAAATAGACTTACCCTCATGAAATAAAGCACTTTTACCTATAAGGACTCATTTGCACCTAATTGTCATAAAGCATGTAAAAACTGCTTGTATGCGTTAAAATAATGGTTAATATTCAGTTTGCATTTTCTTATGAGAGAAAGATTCAAACCTAAATGTTATAGTGTAAATAGACTTACCTTTCTAAAATAAAGCAATTTTGCTTATAAGGACTCATTTGCACGCAATTGTCGTGAAGCATGTAAAAACTGCTTGTCTGTTATTTTACAAAGGTAAGTCTATTTACACTATAACATTCAGGTTTGGATCATTCTCTCATAAGAAAATGCAAACTGCATATTAACCATAATTTTAAAGCATACAAGCAGTTTTTACATGCTTTATGACAATTAGGTGCAAATGAGGCCTTATAGGCAAAATTGCTTTACTTCATGAGGGTAAGTCTATTTACACTATAACATTCAGGTTTGGATCATTCTCTCATAAGAAAATGCAAACTGCATATTAACCATAATTTTAACGCATACAAGCAGTTTTTACATGCTTTATGACAATTAGGGGCAAATATGTCCTTATAGGCAAAATTGCTTTATTTAATGAAGGTTAGTCTATTTACACTATAACATTTAGGTTTGAATCTTTCTCTCATAAGAAAATGCAAACTGAATATTAACCATTATTTTAACGCATACAAGCAGTTTTTACATGCTTTATGACAATTAGGTGCAAATGAGTCCTTATAGGTAAAAGTGCTTTATTTCATGAGGGTAAGTCTATTTACACTATAACATTCAGGTTTGGATCATTCTCTCATAAGAAAATGCAAACTGAATATTGACTTTCATTTTCACGCAGACAAGCAGTTTTTACATGGTTTATGACAATAAGGTGCAAATAAGGCCATAAAGGCAAAATTGTTTCATTTCACAAAGGTAAGTCTACTTTCACTATAACATTCAGGTTTGGATCATTCTCTCATAAGAAAATGCAAACTGCATATTAACCATTATTTTAACGCAGACAAGCAGTTTTTACATGCTTCACGACAATTGCGTGCAAATGAGTCCTTATAGGCAAAATTGCTTTATTTTACAAAGGTTATTCTATTTAAACTATACCATTCAGGTTTGGATCATTCTCTCATAAGAAAATGCAATCTGCATATTAACAATTATTTAAACGCATACAAGCAGTTTTTGTATGCTTTATGACAATTAGGGGCAAATGAGTCCTTATAGGCAAAATTGCTTTATTTCATGAGGGTTAGTCTATTTACACTATAACATTCAGGTTTGGATCATTCTCTCACAAGAAAATGCAAACTGCATATTAACTATTATTTTAACGCATACAAGCAGTTTTTACATGCTTTATGACAATTAGGGGCAAATGAGTCCTTATAGGCAAAATTGCTTTATTTCATGAGGGTAAGTCTATATACACTATAACATTCAGGTTTGGATCATTCTCTCACAAGAAAATGCAAACTGCATATTAACTATTATTTTAACGCATACAAGCAGTTTTTACATGCTTTATGACAATTAGGTGCAAATGAGTCCTTATAGGCAAAATTGCTTTATTTCATGAGGGTTAGTCTATTTACACTATAACATTCAGGTTTGGATCATTCTCTCATAAGAAAATGCAAACTGCATATTAACCAATATTTTAACGCATACAAGCAGTTTTTACATGCTTTATGACAATTAGGGGCAAATGGGTCCTTATAGGCAAAATTGCTTTATTTTATGAAGGTAAGTCTATTTACACTATAACATTCAGGTTTGGATCATTCTCTCATAAGAAAATGCAAACTACATAAAAACCATTATTTAAACGCAGACAAGCAGTTTTTACATGCTTTACGACAATTAGGTGCAAATGAGTCTTTATAAGCAAAATTGCTTTATTTCACAAAGGTAAGTTTACTTACACTATAACATTCAGGTTTGGATCATTCTCTCATAAGAAAATGCAAACTGCATATTAACCATTATTTAAACGCAGACAAACAGTTTTTACATGCTTTACGACAATTAGGTGCAAATGAGTCCTTATAGGCAAAATTGCTTTATTTCATGAGGGTAAGTCTATTTACACTATAACATTCAGGTTTGGATCATTCTCTCATAAGAAAATGCAAACTGCATATTTTACATTATTTTAACGCATACAAGCAGTTTTTACATGCTTTATGACAATTAGGGGCAAATGAGTCCTCATAGGCAAAATTGCTTTATTTCATGAAGGTTAGTCTACTTACACTATAACATTCAGATTTGAATCATTCTCTCATAAGAAAATGCAAACTGCATATTAACCATTATTTTAACGCTGACAAGCAGTTTTTACATGCTTTATGACAATTAGGGGCAAATGAGTCCCTATAGGCAAAATTGCTTTATTTCATGAAGGTAAGTCTATTTACACTGTAACATTTAGGTTTGTATTATTCTCTCATAAGAAAATGCAAACTGCATATTAACCATTATTTTAACGCAGACAAGCAGTTTTTACATGCTTCACGACAATTGCGTGCAAATGAGTCCTTATAGGCAAAATTGCTTTATTTTACAAAGGTTAATCTATTTACACTATAACATTCAGGTTTGGATCATTCTCTCATAAGAAAATGCAAACTGCATATTAACCATTATTTTAACGCAGACAAGCAGTTTTTACATGCTTTACGACAACTAGGTGCAAATGAGTCTTTATAGGCAAAATTGCTTTATTTTATGAGGGTAAGTCTATTTACACTATAACATTCAGGTTTGGATCATTCTCTAATAAGAAAATGCAAACTGCATAGGTATTTACTATCATTTTCACGCAGAAAAGCAGTTTTTACATGCTTCACGACAATTGCGTGCAAATGAGTCCTTATAGGCAAAATTGCTTTATTTTACAAAGGTTAATCTATTTACACTATAACATTCAGGTTTGGATCATTCTCTCATAAGAAAATGCAAACTGCATATTAACCATTATTTTAACGCAGACAAGCAGTTTTTACATGCTTTACGACAACTAGGTGCAAATGAGTCTTTATAGGCAAAATTGCTTTATTTTATGAGGGTAAGTCTATTTACACTATAACATTCAGGTTTGGATCATTCTCTAATAAGAAAATGCAAACTGCATACCTATTTACTATCATTTTCACGCAGAAAAGCAGTTTTTACATGCTTCACGACAATTGCGTGCAAATGAGTCCTTATAGGCAAAATTGCTTTATTTTACAAAGGTAAGTTTACTTAAACTATAACATTCAGGTTTAGATCATTCTCTCATAAGAAAATGCAAACTGCATATTAACTATTATTTTAACGCATACAAGCAGTTTTTACAAGCTTAATGACAATTTGGTGCAAATGAGTCCTTATAGGCAAAATTGCTTTATTTCATGAGGGTAAGTTTATTTACACTATAACATTCAGGTTTGGATCATTCTCTCATAAGAAAATGCAAACTGAATATTTACTATCATTTTAACGCATACAAGCAGTTTTTACATGCTTTATGACAATTAGGTGCAAATGAGTCCCTATAGGCAAAATTGCTTTATTTCATGAAGGTAAGTCTATTTACACTGTAACATTTAGGTTTGGATCATTCTCTCATAAGAAAATGCAAACTGCATATTAACCATTATTTTAACGCAGACAAGCAGTTTTTACATGCTTCACGACAATTGCGTGCAAATGAGTCCTTATAGGCAAAACTGCTTTATTTTACAAAGGTAAGTCTATTTACACTATAATATTTAGGTTTGGATCATTCTCTCATAAGAAAATGCAAACTGCATATTAACCATTATTTTAACGCATACAAGCAGTTTTTGCTAGATGACAATTAGGGGCAAATGAGTCCTTATAGGCAAAATTGTTTTATTTCATGAGGGTAAGTCTATTTACACTATAACATTCAGGTTTGGATCATTCTCTCATAAGAAAATGCAAACTGCATATTAACCATTATTTAAACGCAGACAAGCAGTTTTTACATGCTTTACGACAATTAGGTGCAAATGAGTAAGATAGGCAAAATTGCTTTATTTCAAGAGGGTAAGTCTATTTACACTATAACATTTAGGTTTGGATCATTCTCTCATAAGAAAATGCAAACTGCATATTTACTATCATTTTCACGCAGACAAGCAGTTTTTAGATGCTTCACGACAATTGCGTGCAAATGAGTCCTTATAGGCAAAATTGCTTTATTTTACAAAGGTAAGTCTATTTACACTATAATATTCAGGTTTGGATCATTCTCTCATAAGAAAATGCAAACTGCATATTAACCATTATTTTAACGCATACAAGCAGTTTTTGCTAGATGACAATTAGGGGCAAATGAGTCCTTATAGGCAAAATTGTTTTATTTCATGAGGGTAAGTCTATTTACACTATAACATTCAGGTTTGGATCATTCTCTCATAAGAAAATGCAAACTGCATATTAACCATTATTTAAACGCAGACAAGCAGTTTTTACATGCTTTACGACAATTAGGTGCAAATGAGTAAGATAGGCAAAATTGCTTTATTTCAAGAGGGTAAGTCTATTTACACTATAACATTTAGGTTTGGATCATTCTCTCATAAGAAAATGCAAACTGCATATTTACTATCATTTTCACGCAGACAAGCAGTTTTTAGATGCTTCACGACAATTGCGTGCAAATGAGTCCTTATAGGCAAAATTGCTTTATTTTACAAAGGTAAGTCTATTTACACTATAATATTCAGGTGTGGATCATTCTCTCATAAGAAAATGCAAACTGCATATTAACCATTATTTTAACGCATACAAGCAGTTTTTGCTAGATGACAATTAGGGGCAAATGAGACCTTATAGGCAAAATTGTTTTATTTCATGAGGGTAAGTCTATTTACACTATAACATTTAGGTTTGGATCATTCTCTCATAAGAAAATGCAAACTGAATATTGACTATCAATAATTGTTAATATGCAGTTTGCATTTTCTTATGAGAGAATGATCCAAACCTGAATGTTATAGTGTAAATAGACTTACCCTTATGAAATAAAGCACTTTTGCCTATAAGCATTCATTTGCACCTAATTGTCGTAAAGCATATAAAAACTGCTTGTCAGCGTTAAAATAATGGTTAATATGCAGTTTGCATTTTCTTATGAGAGAATGATCCAAACCTGAATGTTATAGTGTAAATAGACTTACCTTAATGAAATAAAGCAAGTTTGCCTATAAGGACTCATTTGCCCCTAATTGTCATAAAGCATGTAAAAACTGCTTGTATGCGTTAAAATAATGGTTAATATGCAATTTGCACTTTCTTATGAGAGAATGATCCAAACCTGAACGTTATAGTGTAAATAGACTTACCTTTGTAAAATAAAGCAATTTTGCCTATAAGGACTCATTTGCACGCAATTGTCGTGAAGCATGTAAAAACTGCTTGTCTGCGTTAAAATAATGGTTAATATGCAGTTTGCATTTTCTTATGAGAGAATGATCCAAACCTGAATGTTATAGTAAAAGTAGACTTACCTTTGTAAAATAAAGCAATTCTGTTTATTAGGACTCATTTGCACCTAATTGTCATAAAGCATGTAAAATACTGCTTGTCTGCGTGAAAATAATAGGAAATGATCAGTTTGCATTATCTTTTGAGAAAATGATTCAAACCTGAATGTTATAATATAAATAGACCTTACCTTTGTAAAATAAAGCAATTTTTCCTATAAGGACTCATTTGCAATCAATTGTCGTGAAGCATGTAAAAACTGCTTGTCTGCGTTAAAATAATGGTTAATATGCAGTTTGCATTTTTTTATGAGAGAATGATCCAACCCTGAATATTATAGTGAAAGTAGACTTACCTTTGTGAAATAAAGCAATTCTGCCTATAAGGACTCATTTGCACGCAAATGTCGTGAAGCATGTAAAAACTGCTTGTCTGCGTGAAAATGATAGCAAATATGCAGTTTGCATTTTCTTATGAGAGAATGATCCAAACCTAAATGTTATAGTGTAAATAGACTTACCCTCATGAAATAAAGCAATTTTGCCTATAAAGACTCATTTGCACTTAATTGTCATAAAGCATGTAAAAACTGCTTGTCTGCGTTTAAATAATGGTTAATATGCAGTTTGCATTTTCTTATGAGAGAATGATCCAAACCTGAATTTTATAGTGTAATTAGACTTACCTTCATGAAATAATGCAATTTTGCCTATAAGGACTCATTTGCCCCTTATTGTCATAAAGCATGTAAAAACTGCTTGTATGCGTTAAAATAATGGTTAATATGCAGTTTGCATTTTCTTATGAGAGAATGATCCAAACCTGAATGTTATAGTGAAAGTAGACTTACCTTTGTAAAATAAAACAATTTTGCCTTTAAGGACTTATTTCCACCTAATTGTCGTAAAACATGTGAAAACTGCTTGTCTGCGTGAAAATGATAGTAAATATGCAGTTTGCATTTTCTTATGAGAGAATGATCGAAACCTGAATGTTATAGTGTAAATAGACTTACCCTCATGAAATAAAGCATTTTTGCCTATAAGGACTCATTTGCACCTAATTGTCGTAAAGCATGTAAAAACTGCTTGTCAGCGTTAAAATAATGGTTAATATGCAGTTTGCATTTTCTTATGAGAGAATGATCCAAACCTGAATGTTATAGTGTAAATAGACTTACCTTTGTAAAATAAAGCAATTTTGCCTATAAGGACTCATTTGCACGCAATTGTCGTGAAGCATGTAAAAACTGCTTGTCTGCGTTAAAATAATGGTTAATATGCAGTTTGCATTTTCTTATGAGAGAATGATCCAAACCTGAATGTTATAGTGAAAGTAGACTTACCTTTGTAAAATAAAACAATTTTGCCTTTAAGGACTTATTTCCACCTAATTGTCGTAAAACATGTGAAAACTGCTTGTCTGCGTGAAAATGATAGTAAATATGCAGTTTGCATTTTCTTATGAGAGAATGATCGAAACCTGAATGTTATAGTGTAAATAGACTTACCCTCATGAAATAAAGCACTTTTGCCTATAAGGACTCATTTGCACCTAATTGTCGTAAAGCATGTAAAAACTGCTTGTCAGCGTTAAAATAATGGTTAATATGCAGTTTGCATTTTCTTATGAGAGAAAGATCCAAACCTGAATGTTATAGTGTTAATAGACTTACCATCATGAAATAAAGCAATTTAGCCTGTAAGGACTCATTTGCACCTAATTGTCATAAAGCTTGTAAAAACTGCTTGTATGCGTTGAAATAATGGTTTATATGCAGTTTGCATTTTCTTATGAGAGAATGATCCAAACCTGAATGTTATAGTGATAATAGACTAACCTTTGTAAAATAACGCAATTTTGCCTATAAGGACTCAATTGCACGCAATTGTCGTGAAGCATGTAAAAACTGCTTGTCTGCGTTAAAATAATGGTTAATATGCAGTTTGCATTTTCTTATGAGAGAATGATCCAAACCTGAATGTTATAGTGTAAATCGACTTATACTCATGAAATAAAGCAATTTTGCCTATAAAGACTCATTTGCACCTAATTGTCATAAAGCATGTAAAAACTGCTTGTATGCGTTAAAATGATAGTAAATATGCAGTTTGCATTGTCTTATGAGAGAATGATCTAAACCTGAATGTTATAAATTAAGTAAACTTACCTTTGTAAAATAAAGCAATTTTGCCTATAAGGACTCATTTGCACACAATTGTCGTGAAGCATGTAAAAACTGCTTGTCTGCGTGAAAATGATAGTAAATATGCAGTTTGCATTTTCTTATGAGAGAATGATCCAAACCTGAATGTTATAGTGTAAATAGACTAACCAGTGTAAAATAAAGCAATTTTGCCTATAAGGACTCATTTGCACGCAATTGTCGTGAAGCATGTAAAAACTGCTTGTCTGCGTTAAAATAATGGTTAATATGCAGTTTGCATTTTCTTATGAGAGAATGATCCAAACCTAAATGTTATAGTGTAAATAGACTTACCTTCAAGAAATAAAGCAATTTTGCCTATAGGGACTCATTTGCCCCTAATTGTCATAAAGCATGTAAAAACTGCTTGTCAGCGTTAAAATAATGGTTAATATGCAGTTTGCATTTTCTTATGAGAGAATGATCCAAACCTGAATGTTATAGTGTAAATCGACTTATACTCATGAAATAAAACAATTTTGCCTATAAAGACTCATTTGCACCTAATTGTCATAAAGCATGTAAAAACTGCTTGTATGCGTTAAAATAATGGTTAATATGCAATTTGCACTTTCTTATGAGAGAATGATCCAAACCTGAACGTTATAGTGTAAATAGACTTACCTTTGTAAAATAAAGCAATTTTGCCTATAAGGACTCATTTGCACGCAATTGTCGTGAAGCATGTAAAAACTGCTTGTCTGCGTTAAAATAATGGTTAATATGCAGTTTGCATTTTCTTATGAGAGAATGATCCAAACCTGAATGTTATAGTGAAAGTAGACTTACCTTTGTGAAATAAAGCAATTCTGTTTATTAGGACTCATTTGCACCTAATTGTCATAAAGCATGTAAAATACTGCTTGTCTGCGTGAAAATAATAGGAAATGATCAGTTTGCATTATCTTTTGAGAAAATGATTCAAACCTGAATGTTATAATATAAATAGACCTTACCTTTGTAAAATAAAGCAATTTTTCCTATAAGGACTCATTTGCAATCAATTGTCGTAAAGCATGTAAAAACTGCTTGTCTGCGTTAAAATAATGGTTAATATGCAGTTTGCATTTTTTTATGAGAGAATGATCCAACCCTGAATATTATAGTGAAAGTAGACTTACCTTTGTGAAATAAAGCAATTCTGCCTATAAGGACTCATTTGCACGCAAATGTCGTGAAGCATGTAAAAACTGCTTGTCTGCGTGAAAATGATAGCAAATATGCAGTTTGCATTTTCTTATGAGAGAATGATCCAAACCTAAATGTTATAGTGTAAATAGACTTACCCTCATGAAATAAAGCAATTTTGCCTATAAAGACTCATTTGCACCTAATTGTCATAAAGCATGTAAAAACTGCTTGTCTGCGTTTAAATAATGGTTAATATGCAGTTTGCATTTTCTTATGAGAGAATGATCCAAACCTGAATTTTATAGTGTAATTAGACTTACCTTCATGAAATAATGCAATTTTGCCTATAAGGACTCATTTGCCCCTTATTGTCATAAAGCATGTAAAAACTGCTTGTATGCGTTAAAATAATGGTTAATATGCAGTTTGCATTTTCTTATGAGAGAATGATCCAAACCTGAATGTTATAGTGAAAGTAGACTTACCTTTGTAAAATAAAACAATTTTGCCTTTAAGGACTTATTTCCACCTAATTGTCGTAAAACATGTGAAAACTGCTTGTCTGCGTGAAAATGATAGTAAATATGCAGTTTGCATTTTCTTATGAGAGAATGATCGAAACCTGAATGTTATAGTGTAAATAGACTTACCCTCATGAAATAAAGCATTTTTGCCTATAAGGACTCATTTGCACCTAATTGTCGTAAAGCATGTAAAAACTGCTTGTCAGCGTTAAAATAATGGTTAATATGCAGTTTGCATTTTCTTATGAGAGAATGATCCAAACCTGAATGTTATAGTGTAAATAGACTTACCTTTGTAAAATAAAGCAATTTTGCCTATAAGGACTCATTTGCACGCAATTGTCGTGAAGCATGTAAAAACTGCTTGTCTGCGTTAAAATAATGGTTAATATGCAGTTTGCATTTTCTTATGAGAGAATGATCCAAACCTGAATGTTATAGTGAAAGTAGACTTACCTTTGTAAAATAAAACAATTTTGCCTTTAAGGACTTATTTCCACCTAATTGTCGTAAAACATGTGAAAACTGCTTGTCTGCGTGAAAATGATAGTAAATATGCAGTTTGCATTTTCTTATGAGAGAATGATCGAAACCTGAATGTTATAGTGTAAATAGACTTACCCTCATGAAATAAAGCACTTTTGCCTATAAGGACTCATTTGCACCTAATTGTCGTAAAGCATGTAAAAACTGCTTGTCAGCGTTAAAATAATGGTTAATATGCAGTTTGCATTTTCTTATGAGAGAAAGATCCAAACCTGAATGTTATAGTGTAAATAGACTTACCATCATGAAATAAAGCAATTTAGCCTGTAAGGACTCATTTGCACCTAATTGTCATAAAGCTTGTAAAAACTGCTTGTATGCGTTGAAATAATGGTTTATATGCAGTTTGCATTTTCTTATGAGAGAATGATCCAAACCTGAATGTTATAGTGAAAATAGACTAACCTTTGTAAAATAACGCAATTTTGCCTATAAGGACTCATTTGCACGCAATTGTCGTGAAGCATGTAAAAACTGCTTGTCTGCGTTAAAATAATGGTTAATATGCAGTTTGCATTTTCTTATGAGAGAATGATCCAAACCTGAATGTTATAGTGTAAATCGACTTATACTCATGAAATAAAGCAATTTTGCCTATAAAGACTCATTTGCACCTAATTGTCATAAAGCATGTAAAAACTGCTTGTATGCGTTAAAATGATAGTAAATATGCAGTTTGCATTGTCTTATGAGAGAATGATCTAAACCTGAATGTTATAAATTAAGTAAACTTACCTTTGTAAAATAAAGCAATTTTGCCTATAAGGACTCATTTGCACACAATTGTCGTGAAGCATGTAAAAACTGCTTGTCTGCGTGAAAATGATAGTAAATATGCAGTTTGCATTTTCTTATGAGAGAATGATCCAAACCTGAATGTTATAGTGTAAATAGACTAACCAGTGTAAAATAAAGCAATTTTGCCTATAAGGACTCATTTGCACGCAATTGTCGTGAAGCATGTAAAAACTGCTTGTCTGCGTTAAAATAATGGTTAATATGCAGTTTGCATTTTCTTATGAGAGAATGATCCAAACCTAAATGTTATAGTGTAAATAGACTTACCTTCAAGAAATAAAGCAATTTTGCCTATAGGGACTCATTTGCCCCTAATTGTCATAAAGCATGTAAAAACTGCTTGTCAGCGTTAAAATAATGGTTAATATGCAGTTTGCATTTTCTTATGAGAGAATGATCCAAACCTGAATGTTAAAGTGTAAATCGACTTATACTCATGAAATAAAACAATTTTGCCTATAAAGACTCATTTGCACCTAATTGTCATAAAGCATGTAAAAACTGCTTGTATGCGTTAAAATGATAGTAAATATGCAGTTTGCATTGTCTTATGAGAGAATGATCTAAACCTGAATGTTATAGTTTAAGTAAACTTACCTTTGTAAAATAAAGCAATTTTGCCTATAAGGACTCATTTGCCCCTAATTGTCATAAAGCATGTAAAAACTGCTTGTATGCGTTAAAATAGTTGTTAATATGCAGTTTGCATTTTCTTATGAGAGAATGATCCAAACCTGAATGTTATAGTGAAAATAGACTTACCTTTGTAAAATAAAGCAATTTGGCCTATAAGGACTCATTTGCACGCAACTGTCGTGAAGCATGTAAAAACTGCTTGTCTGCGTTAAAATAATGGTTAATATGCAGTTTGCATTTTCTTATGAGAGAATGATCCAAACCTGAATGTTATAGTGTAAATAGTCTTACCCTCTTGAAATAAAGCAATTTTGCCTATAAGGAGTCATTTGCACCTAATTGTCATAAAGCTTGTAAAAACTGCTTGTATGCGTTAAAATAATAGTTAATATGCAGTTTGCATTTTCTTATGAGAGAAAGATCTAAACCTGAATGTTATAGTTTATGTAAACTTACGTTTGCAAAATAAAGCAATTTTGCCTATATAGACTCATTTGCCCAAAATTGTCATAAAGCATGTAAAAACTGCTCTTATGCGTTAAAATAATGGTTAATATGCAGTTTGCTTTTTCTTATGAGAGAATGATCCAATCCTGAATGTTATAGTGTAAATAGACTTACCTTTGTAAAATAAAGCAATTTTTCCTATAAGGACTCATTTGCACGCAATTGTCGTGAAGCATGTAAAAACTGCTTGTCTGCGTGAAAATGATAGTAAATATGCAGTTTGCATTTTCTAATGAGATAATGATCCAAACCTGAATATTATAGTGTAAATAGACTTACCCTTGTAAAATAAAGCAATTTTGCCTATAAGGACTCATTTGCACGCAATTGTCGTGAAGCATGTAAAAACTGCTTGTCTGCGTGAAAATGATAGTAAATATGCAGTTTGCATTTTCTTATGAGAGAATGATCCAAACCTGAATGTTATAGTGTAAATAGACTAACCAGTGTAAAATAAAGCAATTTTGCCTATAAGGACTCATTTGCACGCAATTGTCGTGAAGCATGTAAAAACTGCTTGTCTGCTTTAAAGTAATGGCTAATATGCAGTTTGCATTTTCTTATGAGAGAATGATCCAAACCTGAATGTTATAGTGAAAGTAGACTTACCTTTGTAAAATAAAACAATTTTGCCTTTAAGGACTTATTTCCACCTAATTGTCGTAAAACATGTGAAAACTGCTTGTCTGCGTGAAAATGATAGTAAATATGCAGTTTGCATTTTCTTATGAGAGAATGATCGAAACCTGAATGTTATAGTGTAAATAGACTTACCCTCATGAAATAAAGCAATTTTGCCTATAAGGACTCATTTGCACCTAATTGTCGTAAAGCATGTAAAAACTGCTTGTCAGCGTTAAAATAATGGTTAATATGCAGTTTGCATTTTCTTATGAGAGAATGATCCAAACCTGAATGTTATAGTGTAAATAGACTTACCTTTGTAAAATAAAGCAATTTTGCCTATAAGGACTCATTTGCACGCAATTGTCGTGAAGCATGTAAAAACTGCTTGTCTGCGTTAAAATAATGGTTAATATGCAGTTTGCATTTTCTTATGAGAGAATGATCCAAACCTGAATGTTATAGTGAAAGTAGACTTACCTTTGTAAAATAAAACAATTTTGCCTTTAAGGATTTATTTCCACCTAATTGTCGTAAAACATGTGAAAACTGCTTGTCTGCGTGAAAATGATAGTAAATATGCAGTTTGCATTTTCTTATGAGAGAATGATCGAAACCTGAATGTTATAGTGTAAATAGACTTACCCTCATGAAATAAAGCACTTTTGCCTATAAGGACTCATTTGCACCTAATTGTCATAAAGCATGTAAAAACTGCTTGTCTGCGTTAAAATAATGGTTAATATGCAGTTTGCATTTTCTTATGAGAGAATGATCCAAACCTGAATGTTATAGTGTAAATCGACTTATACTCATAAAATAAAGCAATTTTGCCTATAAAGACTCATTTGCACCTAATTGTCATAAAGCATGTAAAAACTGCTTGTATGCGTTAAAATGATAGTAAATATGCAGTTTGCATTGTCTTATGAGAGAATGATCTAAACCTGAATGTTATAGTTTAAGTAAACTTACCTTTGTAAAATAAAGCAATTTTGCCTATTAGGACTCATTTGCCCCTAATTGTCATAAAGCATGTAAAAACTGCTTGTATGCGTTAAAATAGTGGTTAATATGCAGTTTGCATTTTCTTATGACATAATGATCCAAACCTGAATATTATAGTGTAAATAGACTTACCTTTGTAAAATAAAGCAATTTTGCCTATAAGGACTCATTTGCACACAATTGTCGTGAAGCATGTAAAAACTGCTTGTCTGCGTGAAAATGATAGTAAATATGCAGTTTGCATTTTCTTATGAGAGAATGATCCAAACCTGAATGTTATAGTGTAAATAGACTAACCAGTGTAAAATAAAGCAATTTTGCCTATAAGGACTCATTTGCACGCAATTGTCGTGAAGCATGTAAAAACTGCTTGTCTGCGTTAAAATAATGGTTAATATGCAGTTTGCATTTTCTTATAAGAGAATGATCCAAACCTAAATGTTATAGTGTAAATAGACTTACCTTCAAGAAATAAAGCAATTTTGCCTATAGGGACTCATTTGCACCTAATTGTCATAAAGCATGTAAAAACTGCTTGTATGCGTTAAAATAATAGTTAATATGCAGTTTGCATTTTCTTGTGAAAGAATGATCCAAACCTGAATGTTATAGTGTAAGTAAACTTACCTTTGTGAAATAAAGCAATTTTGCCTATAAGGACTCATTTGCACCCAATTGTCGTGAAGCATGTAAAAACTGCTTGTCTGCGTGAAAATGATAGTAAATATGCAGTTTGCATTTTCTTATGAGAGAATGATCCAAACCTGAATGTTATAGTGTAAATAGACTTACCCTCATGAAATAAAGCACTTTTACCTATAAGTACTCATTTGCACCTAATTGTCATAAAGCATGTAAAAACTGCTTGTATGCGTTAAAATAATGGTTAATATTCAGTTTGCATTTTCTTATGAGAGAAAGATTCAAACCTAAATGTTATAGTGTAAATAGACTTACCTTTCTAAAATAAAGCAATTTTGCTTATAAGGACTCATTTGCACGCAATTGTCGTGAAGCATGTAAAAACTGCTTGTCTGTTATTTTACAAAGGTAAGTCTATTTACACTATAACATTCAGGTTTGGATCATTCTCTCATAAGAAAATGCAAACTGCATATTAACCATAATTTTAAAGCATACAAGCAGTTTTTACATGCTTTATGACAATTAGGTGCAAATGAGGCCTTATAGGCAAAATTGCTTTACTTCATGAGGGTAAGTCTATTTACACTATAACATTCAGGTTTGGATCATTCTCTCATAAGAAAATGCAAACTGCATATTAACCATAATTTTAACGCATACAAGCAGTTTTTACATGCTTTATGACAATTAGGGGCAAATATGTCCTTATAGGCAAAATTGCTTTATTTAATGAAGGTTAGTCTATTTACACTATAACATTTAGGTTTGAATCTTTCTCTCATAAGAAAATGCAAACTGAATATTAACCATTATTTTAACGCATACAAGCAGTTTTTACATGCTTTATGACAATTAGGTGCAAATGAGTCCTTATAGGTAAAAGTGCTTTATTTCATGAGGGTAAGTCTATTTACACTATAACATTCAGGTTTGGATCATTCTCTCATAAGAAAATGCAAACTGAATATTGACTTTCATTTTCACGCAGACAAGCAGTTTTTACATGGTTTATGACAATAAGGTGCAAATAAGGCCATAAAGGCAAAATTGTTTCATTTCACAAAGGTAAGTCTACTTTCAATATAACATTCAGGTTTGGATCATTCTCTCATAAGAAAATGCAAACTGCATATTAACCATTATTTTAACGCAGACAAGCAGTTTTTACATGCTTCACGACAATTGCGTGCAAATGAGTCCTTATAGGCAAAATTGCTTTATTTTACAAAGGTTATTCTATTTAAACTATACCATTCAGGTTTGGATCATTCTCTCATAAGAAAATGCAATCTGCATATTAACAATTATTTAAACGCATACAAGCAGTTTTTGTATGCTTTATGACAATTAGGGGCAAATGAGTCCTTATAGGCAAAATTGCTTTATTTCATGAGGGTTAGTCTATTTACACTATAACATTCATTTTTGGATCATTCTCTCACAAGAAAATGCAAACTGCATATTAACTATTATTTTAACGCATACAAGCAGTTTTTACATGCTTTATGACAATTAGGGGCAAATGAGTCCTTATAGGCAAAATTGCTTTATTTCATGAGGGTAAGTCTATATACACTATAACATTCAGGTTTGGATCATTCTCTCACAAGAAAATGCAAACTGCATATTAACTATTATTTTAACGCATACAAGCAGTTTTTACATGCTTTATGACAATTAGGTGCAAATGAGTCCTTATAGGCAAAATTGCTTTATTTCATGAGGGTTAGTCTATTTACACTATAACATTCAGGTTTGGATCATTCTCTCATAAGAAAATGCAAACTGCATATTAACCAATATTTTAACGCATACAAGCAGTTTTTACATGCTTTATGACAATTAGGGGCAAATGGGTCCTTATAGGCAAAATTGCTTTATTTTATGAAGGTAAGTCTATTTACACTATAACATTCAGGTTTGGATCATTCTCTCATAAGAAAATGCAAACTACATAAAAACCATTATTTAAACGCAGACAAGCAGTTTTTACATGCTTTACGACAATTAGGTGCAAATGAGTCTTTATAAGCAAAATTGCTTTATTTCACAAAGGTAAGTTTACTTACACTATAACATTCAGGTTTGGATCATTCTCTCATAAGAAAATGCAAACTGCATATTAACCATTATTTAAACGCAGACAAACAGTTTTTACATGCTTTACGACAATTAGGTGCAAATGAGTCCTTATAGGCAAAATTGCTTTATTTCATGAGGGTAAGTCTATTTACACTATAACATTCAGGTTTGGATCATTCTCTCATAAGAAAATGCAAACTGAATATTGACTATCATTTTCACGCAGACAAGCAGTTTTTATATGTTTCACGACAATTGCGTGCAAATGAGTCTTTATAGGCAAAATTGCTTTATTTTACAAAGGTAAGTCTATTTACACTATTACATTCAGGTTTGGATCATTCTTTCATAAGAAAATGCAAAAATGCATATTAACCATTAATTCAACGGATACAAGCAGTTTTTACATGCTTTATGAAAATTAGGGGCAAATGAGTCTATATAGGCAAAATTGCTTTATTTTACAAAGGTAAGTTTACTTAAACTATAACATTCAGGTTTAGATCATTCTCTCATAAGAAAATGCAAACTGCATATTAACCATTATTTTAACGCAGACAAGCAGTTTTTACATGCTTCACGACAATTGAGTGCAAATGAGTCCTTATAGGCAAAATTGCTTTATTTTACAAAGGTAAGTCTATTTTCACTATAACATTCAGGTTTGGATCATTCTCTCATAAGAAAATGCAAACTGCATATTTTACATTATTTTAACGCATACAAGCAGTTTTTACATGCTTTATGACAATTAGGGGCAAATGAGTCCTCATAGGCAAAATTGCTTTATTTCATGAAGGTTAGTCTACTTACACTATAACATTCAGATTTGAATCATTCTCTCATAAGAAAATGCAAACTGCATATTAACCATTATTTTAACGCTGACAAGCAGTTTTTACATGCTTTATGACAATTAGGGGCAAATGAGTCCCTATAGGCAAAATTGCTTTATTTCATGAAGGTAAGTCTATTTACACTGTAACATTTAGGTTTGTATTATTCTCTCATAAGAAAATGCAAACTGCATATTAACCATTATTTTAACGCAGACAAGCAGTTTTTACATGCTTCACGACAATTGCGTGCAAATGAGTCCTTATAGGCAAAATTGCTTTATTTTACAAAGGTTAATCTATTTACACTATAACATTCAGGTTTGGATCATTCTCTCATAAGAAAATGCAAACTGCATATTAACCATTATTTTAACGCAGACAAGCAGTTTTTACATGCTTTACGACAACTAGGTGCAAATGAGTCTTTATAGGCAAAATTGCTTTATTTTATGAGGGTAAGTCTATTTACACTATAACATTCAGGTTTGGATCATTCTCTAATAAGAAAATGCAAACTGCATAGGTATTTACTATCATTTTCACGCAGAAAAGCAGTTTTTACATGCTTCACGACAATTGCGTGCAAATGAGTCCTTATAGGCAAAATTGCTTTATTTTACAAAGGTTAATCTATTTACACTATAACATTCAGGTTTGGATCATTCTCTCATAAGAAAATGCAACTGCATATTAACCATTATTTTAACGCAGACAAGCAGTTTTTACATGCTTTACGACAACTAGGTGCAAATGAGTCTTTATAGGCAAAATTGCTTTATTTTATGAGGGTAAGTCTATTTACACTATAACATTCAGGTTTGGATCATTCTCTAATAAGAAAATGCAAACTGCATACCTATTTACTATCATTTTCACGCAGAAAAGCAGTTTTTACATGCTTCACGACAATTGCGTGCAAATGAGTCCTTATAGGCAAAATTGCTTTATTTTACAAAGGTAAGTTTACTTAAACTATAACATTCAGGTTTAGATCATTCTCTCATAAGAAAATGCAAACTGCATATTAACTATTATTTTAACGCATACAAGCAGTTTTTACAAGCTTAATGACAATTTGGTGCAAATGAGTCCTTATAGGCAAAATTGCTTTATTTCATGAGGGTAAGTTTATTTACACTATAACATTCAGGTTTGGATCATTCTCTCATAAGAAAATGCAAACTGAATATTTACTATCATTTTAACGCATACAAGCAGTTTTTACATGCTTTATGACAATTAGGTGCAAATGAGTCCCTATAGGCAAAATTGCTTTATTTCATGAAGGTAAGTCTATTTACACTGTAACATTTAGGTTTGGATCATTCTCTCATAAGAAAATGCAAACTGCATATTAACCATTATTTTAACGCAGACAAGCAGTTTTTACATGCTTCACGACAATTGCGTGCAAATGAGTCCTTATAGGCAAAACTGCTTTATTTTACAAAGGTAAGTCTATTTACACTATAATATTCAGGTTTGGATCATTCTCTCATAAGAAAATGCAAACTGCATATTAACCATTATTTTAACGCATACAAGCAGTTTTTGCTAGATGACAATTAGGGGCAAATGAGTCCTTATAGGCAAAATTGTTTTATTTCATGAGGGTAAGTCTATTTACACTATAACATTCAGGTTTGGATCATTCTCTCATAAGAAAATGCAAACTGCATATTAACCATTATTTAAACGCAGACAAGCAGTTTTTACATGCTTTACGACAATTAGGTGCAAATGAGTAAGATAGGCAAAATTGCTTTATTTCAAGAGGGTAAGTCTATTTACACTATAACATTTAGGTTTGGATCATTCTTTCATAAGAAAATGCAAACTGCATATTTACTATCATTTTCACGCAGACAAGCAGTTTTTAGATGCTTCACGACAATTGCGTGCAAATGAGTCCTTATAGGCAAAATTGCTTTATTTTACAAAGGTAAGTCTATTTACACTATAATATTCAGGTTTGGATCATTCTCTCATAAGAAATTGCAAACTGCATATTAACCATTATTTTAACGCATACAAGCAGTTTTTGCTAGATGACAATTAAGGGCAAATGAGTCCTTATAGGCAAAATTGTTTTATTTCATGAGGGTAAGTCTATTTACACTATAACATTCAGGTTTGGATCATTCTCTCATAAGAAAATGCAAACTGCATATTAACCATTATTTAAACGCAGACAAGCAGTTTTTACATGCTTTATGACAATTAGGTGCAAATGAGTCCCTATAGGCAAAATTGCTTTATTTCTTGAAGGTAAGTCTATTTACACTATAACATTTAGGTTTGGATCATTCTCTTATAAGAAAATGCAAACTGCATATTAACCATTATTTTAACGCAGACAAGCAGTTTTTACATGCTTCACGACAATTGCGTGCAAATGAGTCCTTATAGGCAAAATTGCTTTATTTTACACTGGTTAGTCTATTTACACTATAACATTCAGGTTTGGATCATTCTCTCATAAGAAAATGCAAACTGCATATTTACTATCATTTTCACGCAGACAAGCAGTTTTTACATGCTTCACGACAATTGTGTGCAAATGAGTCCTTATAGGCAAAATTGCTTTATTTTACAAAGGTAAGTCTATTTACACTATAATATTCAGGTTTGGATCATTATGTCATAAGAAAATGCAAACTGCATATTAACCACTATTTTAACGCATACAAGCAGTTTTTACATGCTTTATGACAATTAGGGGCAAATGAGTCCTAATAGGCAAAATTGCTTTATTTTACAAAGGTAAGTTTACTTAAACTATAACATTCAGGTTTAGATCATTCTCTCATAAGACAATGCAAACTGCATATTTACTATCATTTTAACGCATACAAGCAGTTTTTACATGCTTTATGACAATTAGGTGCAAATGAGTCTTTATAGGCAAAATTGCTTTATTTTATGAGTATAAGTCGATTTACACTATAACATTCAGGTTTGGATCATTCTCTCATAAGAAAATGCAAACTGCATATTAACCATTATTTTAACGCAGACAAGCAGTTTTTACATGCTTTATGACAATTAGGTGCAAATGAGTCCTTATAGGCAAAAGTGCTTTATTTCATGAGGGTAAGTCTATTTACACTATAACATTCAGGTTTCGATCATTCTCTCATAAGAAAATGCAAACTGCATATTTACTATCATTTTCACGCAGACAAGCAGTTTTCACATGTTTTACGACAATTAGGTGGAAATAAATCCTTAAAGGCAAAATTGTTTTATTTTACAAAGGTAAGTCTACTTTCACTATAACATTCAGGTTTGGATCATTCTCTCATAAGAAAATGCAAACTGCATATTAACCATTATTTTAACGCAGACAAGCAGTTTTTACATGCTTCACGACAATTGCGTGCAAATGAGTCCTTATAGGCAAAATTGCTTTATTTTACAAAGGTAAGTCTATTTACACTATAACATTCAGGTTTGGATCATTCTCTCATAAGAAAATGCAAACTGCATATTAACCATTATTTTAACGCTGACAAGCAGTTTTTACATGCTTTACGACAATTAGGTGCAAATGAGTCCTTATAGGCAAAATTGCTTTATTTCATGAGGGTAAGTCTATTTACACTATAACATTCAGGTTTCGATCATTCTCTCATAAGAAAATGCAAACTGCATATTTACTATCATTTTCACGCAGACAAGCAGTTTTCACATGTTTTACGACAATTAGGTGTATAACATTCAGGTTTGGATCATTCTCTCATAAGAAAATGCAAACTGCATATTAACCATTATTTAAACGCAGACAAACAGTTTTTACATGCTTTACGACAATTAGGTGCAAATGAGTCCTTATAGGCAAAATTGCTTTATTTCATGAGGGTAAGTCTATTTACACTATAACATTCAGGTTTGGATCATTCTCTCATAAGAAAATGCAAACTGAATATTGACTATCATTTTCACGCAGACAAGCAGTTTTTATATGTTTCACGACAATTGCGTGCAAATGAGTCTTTATAGGCAAAATTGCTTTATTTTACAAAGGTAAGTCTATTTACACTATTACATTCAGGTTTGGATCATTCTTTCATAAGAAAATGCAAAAATGCATATTAACCATTAATTCAACGGATACAAGCAGTTTTTACATGCTTTATGAAAATTAGGGGCAAATGAGTCTATATAGGCAAAATTGCTTTATTTTACAAAGGTAAGTTTACTTAAACTATAACATTCAGGTTTAGATCATTCTCTCATAAGAAAATGCAAACTGCATATTAACCATTATTTTAACGCAGACAAGCAGTTTTTACATGCTTCACGACAATTGAGTGCAAATGAGTCCTTATAGGCAAAATTGCTTTATTTTACAAAGGTAAGTCTATTTTCACTATAACATTCAGGTTTGGATCATTCTCTCATAAGAAAATGCAAACTGCATATTTTACATTATTTTAACGCATACAAGCAGTTTTTACATGCTTTATGACAATTAGGGGCAAATGAGTCCTCATAGGCAAAATTGCTTTATTTCATGAAGGTTAGTCTACTTACACTATAACATTCAGATTTGAATCATTCTCTCATAAGAAAATGCAAACTGCATATTAACCATTATTTTAACGCTGACAAGCAGTTTTTACATGCTTTATGACAATTAGGGGCAAATGAGTCCCTATAGGCAAAATTGCTTTATTTCATGAAGGTAAGTCTATTTACACTGTAACATTTAGGTTTGTATTATTCTCTCATAAGAAAATGCAAACTGCATATTAACCATTATTTTAACGCAGACAAGCAGTTTTTACATGCTTCACGACAATTGCGTGCAAATGAGTCCTTATAGGCAAAATTGCTTTATTTTACAAAGGTTAATCTATTTACACTATAACATTCAGGTTTGGATCATTCTCTCATAAGAAAATGCAAACTGCATATTAACCATTATTTTAACGCAGACAAGCAGTTTTTACATGCTTTACGACAACTAGGTGCAAATGAGTCTTTATAGGCAAAATTGCTTTATTTTATGAGGGTAAGTCTATTTACACTATAACATTCAGGTTTGGATCATTCTCTAATAAGAAAATGCAAACTGCATAGGTATTTACTATCATTTTCACGCAGAAAAGCAGTTTTTACATGCTTCACGACAATTGCGTGCAAATGAGTCCTTATAGGCAAAATTGCTTTATTTTACAAAGGTTAATCTATTTACACTATAACATTCAGGTTTGGATCATTCTCTCATAAGAAAATGCAAACTGCATATTAACCATTATTTTAACGCAGACAAGCAGTTTTTACATGCTTTACGACAACTAGGTGCAAATGAGTCTTTATAGGCAAAATTGCTTTATTTTATGAGGGTAAGTCTATTTACACTATAACATTCAGGTTTGGATCATTCTCTAATAAGAAAATGCAAACTGCATACCTATTTACTATCATTTTCACGCAGAAAAGCAGTTTTTACATGCTTCACGACAATTGCGTGCAAATGAGTCCTTATAGGCAAAATTGCTTTATTTTACAAAGGTAAGTTTACTTAAACTATAACATTCAGGTTTAGATCATTCTCTCATAAGAAAATGCAAACTGCATATTAACTATTATTTTAACGCATACAAGCAGTTTTTACAAGCTTAATGACAATTTGGTGCAAATGAGTCCTTATAGGCAAAATTGCTTTATTTCATGAGGGTAAGTTTATTTACACTATAACATTCAGGTTTGGATCATTCTCTCATAAGAAAATGCAAACTGAATATTTACTATCATTTTAACGCATACAAGCAGTTTTTACATGCTTTATGACAATTAGGTGCAAATGAGTCCCTATAGGCAAAATTGCTTTATTTCATGAAGGTAAGTCTATTTACACTGTAACATTTAGGTTTGGATCATTCTCTCATAAGAAAATGCAAACTGCATATTAACCATTATTTTAACGCAGACAAGCAGTTTTTACATGCTTCACGACAATTGCGTGCAAATGAGTCCTTATAGGCAAAACTGCTTTATTTTACAAAGGTAAGTCTATTTACACTATAATATTCAGGTTTGGATCATTCTCTCATAAGAAAATGCAAACTGCATATTAACCATTATTTTAACGCATACAAGCAGTTTTTGCTAGATGACAATTAGGGGCAAATGAGTCCTTATAGGCAAAATTGTTTTATTTCATGAGGGTAAGTCTATTTACACTATAACATTCAGGTTTGGATCATTCTCTCATAAGAAAATGCAAACTGCATATTAACCATTATTTAAACGCAGACAAGCAGTTTTTACATGCTTTACGACAATTAGGTGCAAATGAGTAAGATAGGCAAAATTGCTTTATTTCAAGAGGGTAAGTCTATTTACACTATAACATTTAGGTTTGGATCATTCTTTCATAAGAAAATGCAAACTGCATATTTACTATCATTTTCACGCAGACAAGCAGTTTTTAGATGCTTCACGACAATTGCGTGCAAATGAGTCCTTATAGGCAAAATTGCTTTATTTTACAAAGGTAAGTCTATTTACACTATAATATTCAGGTTTGGATCATTCTCTCATAAGAAATTGCAAACTGCATATTAACCATTATTTTAACGCATACAAGCAGTTTTTGCTAGATGACAATTAAGGGCAAATGAGTCCTTATAGGCAAAATTGTTTTATTTCATGAGGGTAAGTCTATTTACACTATAACATTCAGGTTTGGATCATTCTCTCATAAGAAAATGCAAACTGCATATTAACCATTATTTAAACGCAGACAAGCAGTTTTTACATGCTTTACGACAATTAGGTGCAAATGAGTAAGATAGGCAAAATTGCTTTATTTCAAGAGGGTAAGTCTATTTACACTATAACATTTAGGTTTGGATCATTCTCTCATAAGAAAATGCAAACTGCATATTTACTATCATTTTCACGCAGACAAGCAGTTTTTAGATGCTTCACGACAATTGCGTGCAAATGAGTCCTTATAGGCAAAATTGCTTTATTTTACAAAGGTAAGTCTATTTACACTATAATATTCAGGTGTGGATCATTCTCTCATAAGAAAATGCAAACTGCATATTAACCATTATTTTAACGCATACAAGCAGTTTTTGCTAGATGACAATTAGGGGCAAATGAGACCTTATAGGCAAAATTGTTTTATTTCATGAGGGTAAGTCTATTTACACTATAACATTTAGGTTTGGATCATTCTCTCATAAGAAAATGCAAACTGAATATTGACTATCAATAATTGTTAATATGCAGTTTGCATTTTCTTATGAGAGAATGATCCAAACCTGAATGTTATAGTGTAAATAGACTTACCCTTATGAAATAAAGCACTTTTGCCTATAAGGATTCATTTGCACCTAATTGTCGTAAAGCATATAAAAACTGCTTGTCAGCGTTAAAATAATGGTTAATATGCAGTTTGCATTTTCTTATGAGAGAATGATCCAAACCTGAATGTTATAGTGTAAATAGACTTACCTTAATGAAATAAAGCAAGTTTGCCTATAAGGACTCATTTGCCCCTAATTGTCATAAAGCATGTAAAAACTGCTTGTATGCGTTAAAATAATGGTTAATATGCAATTTGCACTTTCTTATGAGAGAATGATCCAAACCTGAACGTTATAGTGTAAATAGACTTACCTTTGTAAAATAAAGCAATTTTGCCTATAAGGACTCATTTGCACGCAATTGTCGTGAAGCATGTAAAAACTGCTTGTCTGCGTTAAAATAATGGTTAATATGCAGTTTGCATTTTCTTATGAGAGAATGATCCAAACCTGAATGTTATAGTGAAAGTAGACTTACCTTTGTGAAATAAAGCAATTCTGTTTATTAGGACTCATTTGCACCTAATTGTCATAAAGCATGTAAAATACTGCTTGTCTGCGTGAAAATAATAGGAAATGATCAGTTTGCATTATCTTTTGAGAAAATGATTCAAACCTGAATGTTATAATATAAATAGACCTTACCTTTGTAAAATAAAGCAATTTTTCCTATAAGGACTCATTTGCAATCAATTGTCGTGAAGCATGTAAAAACTGCTTGTCTGCGTTAAAATAATGGTTAATATGCAGTTTGCATTTTTTTATGAGAGAATGATCCAACCCTGAATATTATAGTGAAAGTAGACTTACCTTTGTGAAATAAAGCAATTCTGCCTATAAGGACTCATTTGCACGCAAATGTCGTGAAGCATGTAAAAACTGCTTGTCTGCGTGAAAATGATAGCAAATATGCAGTTTGCATTTTCTTATGAGAGAATGATCCAAACCTAAATGTTATAGTGTAAATAGACTTACCCTCATGAAATAAAGCAATTTTGCCTATAAAGACTCATTTGCACCTAATTGTCATAAAGCATGTAAAAACTGCTTGTCTGCGTTTAAATAATGGTTAATATGCAGTTTGCATTTTCTTATGAGAGAATGATCCAAACCTGAATTTTATAGTGTAATTAGACTTACCTTCATGAAATAATGCAATTTTGCCTATAAGGACTCATTTGCCCCTTATTGTCATAAAGCATGTAAAAACTGCTTGTCTGCGTTAAAATAATGGTTAATATGCAGTTTGCATTTTCTTATGAGAGAATGATCCAAACCTGAATGTTATAGTGAAAGTAGACTTACCTTTGTAAAATAAAACAATTTTGCCTTTAAGGACTTATTTCCACCTAATTGTCGTAAAACATGTGAAAACTGCTTGTCTGCGTGAAAATGATAGTAAATATGCAGTTTGCATTTTCTAATGAGATAATGATCCAAACCTGAATATTATAGTGTAAATAGACTTACCCTTGTAAAATAAAGCAATTTTGCCTATAAGGACTCATTTGCACGCAATTGTCGTGAAGCATGTAAAAACTGCTTGTCTGCGTGAAAATGATAGTAAATATGCAGTTTGCATTTTCTTATGAGAGAATGATCCAAACCTGAATGTTATAGTGTAAATAGACTAACCAGTGTAAAATAAAGCAATTTTGCCTATAAGGACTCATTTGCACGCAATTGTCGTGAAGCATGTAAAAACTGCTTGTCTGCTTTAAAGTAATGGCTAATATGCAGTTTGCATTTTCTTATGAGAGAATGATCCAAACCTGAATGTTATAGTGAAAGTAGACTTACCTTTGTAAAATAAAACAATTTTGCCTTTAAGGACTTATTTCCACCTAATTGTCGTAAAACATGTGAAAACTGCTTGTCTGCGTGAAAATGATAGTAAATATGCAGTTTGCATTTTCTTATGAGAGAATGATCGAAACCTGAATGTTATAGTGTAAATAGACTTACCCTCATGAAATAAAGCAATTTTGCCTATAAGGACTCATTTGCACCTAATTGTCGTAAAGCATGTAAAAACTGCTTGTCAGCGTTAAAATAATGGTTAATATGCAGTTTGCATTTTCTTATGAGAGAATGATCCAAACCTGAATGTTATAGTGTAAATAGACTTACCTTTGTAAAATAAAGCAATTTTGCCTATAAGGACTCATTTGCACGCAATTGTCGTGAAGCATGTAAAAACTGCTTGTCTGCGTTAAAATAATGGTTAATATGCAGTTTGCATTTTCTTATGAGAGAATGATCCAAACCTGAATGTTATAGTGAAAGTAGACTTACCTTTGTAAAATAAAACAATTTTGCCTTTAAGGATTTATTTCCACCTAATTGTCGTAAAACATGTGAAAACTGCTTGTCTGCGTGAAAATGATAGTAAATATGCAGTTTGCATTTTCTTATGAGAGAATGATCGAAACCTGAATGTTATAGTGTAAATAGACTTACCCTCATGAAATAAAGCACTTTTGCCTATAAGGACTCATTTGCACCTAATTGTCGTAAAGCATGTAAAAACTGCTTGTCAGCGTTAAAATAATGGTTAATATGCAGTTTGCATTTTCTTATGAGAGAAAGATCCAAACCTGAATGTTATAGTGTAAATAGACTTACCATCATGAAATAAAGCAATTTAGCCTGTAAGGACTCATTTGCACCTAATTGTCATAAAGCTTGTAAAAACTGCTTGTATGCGTTGAAATAATGGTTTATATGCAGTTTGCATTTTCTTATGAGAGAATGATCCAAACCTGAATGTTATAGTGAAAATAGACTAACCTTTGTAAAATAACGCAATTTTGCCTATAAGGACTCATTTGCACGCAATTGTCGTGAAGCATGTAAAAACTGCTTGTCTGCGTTAAAATAATGGTTAATATGCAGTTTGCATTTTCTTATGAGAGAATGATCCAAACCTGAATGTTATAGTGTAAATCGACTTATACTCATGAAATAAAGCAATTTTGCCTATAAAGACTCATTTGCACCTAATTGTCATAAAGCATGTAAAAACTGCTTGTATGCGTTAAAATGATAGTAAATATGCAGTTTGCATTGTCTTATGAGAGAATGATCTAAACCTGAATGTTATAAATTAAGTAAACTTACCTTTGTAAAATAAAGCAATTTTGCCTATAAGGACTCATTTGCACACAATTGTCGTGAAGCATGTAAAAACTGCTTGTCTGCGTGAAAATGATAGTAAATATGCAGTTTGCATTTTCTTATGAGAGAATGATCCAAACCTGAATGTTATAGTGTAAATAGACTAACCAGTGTAAAATAAAGCAATTTTGCCTATAAGGACTCATTTGCACGCAATTGTCGTGAAGCATGTAAAAACTGCTTGTCTGCGTTAAAATAATGGTTAATATGCAGTTTGCATTTTCTTATGAGAGAATGATCCAAACCTAAATGTTATAGTGTAAATAGACTTACCTTCAAGAAATAAAGCAATTTTGCCTATAGGGACTCATTTGCCCCTAATTGTCATAAAGCATGTAAAAACTGCTTGTCAGCGTTAAAATAATGGTTAATATGCAGTTTGCATTTTCTTATGAGAGAATGATCCAAACCTGAATGTTATAGTGTAAATCGACTTATACTCATGAAATAAAACAATTTTGCCTATAAAGACTCATTTGCACCTAATTGTCATAAAGCATGTAAAAACTGCTTGTATGCGTTAAAATGATAGTAAATATGCAGTTTGCATTGTCTTATGAGAGAATGATCTAAACCTGAATGTTATAGTGAAAATAGACTTACCTTTAAGAAATAAAGCAATTATACCTATAGGGACTCATTTGCCCCTAATTGTCATAAAGCATGTAAAAACTGCTTGTATGCGTTAAAATAGTGGTTAATATGCAGTTTGCATTTTCTTATGACATAATGATCCAAACCTGAATATTATAGTGTAAATAGACTTATCTTTGTAAACTAAAGCAATTTTGCCTATAAGGACTCATTTGCACGCAATTGTCGTGAAGCATGTAAAAACTGCTTGTCTGCGTGAAAATGATAGTAAATATGCAGTTTGCATTTTCATATGAGAGAATGATCCAAACCTGAATGTTATAGTGTAAATAGACTAACCATTGTAAAATAAAGCAATTTTGCCTATAAGGACTCATTTGCACGCAATTGTCGTGAAGCATGTAAAAACTGCTTGTCTGCGTTAAAATAATGGTTAATATGCAGTTTGCATTTTCTTATGAGAGAATGATCCAAAGCTAAATGTTATAGTGTAGATAGACTTACCTTCAAGAAATAAAGCAATTTTGCCTATAGGGACTCATTTGCCCCTAATTGTCATAAAGCATGTAAAAACTGCTTGTCAGCGTTAAAATAATGGTTAATATGCAGTTTGCATTTTCTTATGAGAGAATGATCCAAACCTGAACGTTATAGTCTAAATAGACTTACCTTCATGAAATAAAGCAATTTTGCCTATAAGGACTCATTTGCCCCTAATTGTCATAAAGCATGTAAAAACTGCTTGTATGCGTTAAAATGATGTATAATATGCAGTTTGCATTTTCTTATGAGAGAATGATCCAAACCTGAATGTTATAGTGTAAATTGATTTACCCTCATGAAATAAAGCAATTTTGCCTATAAAGACTCATTTGCCCCTAATTGTCATAAAGCATGTAAAAACTGCTTGTATGCGTTAAAATATTGGTTAATATGCAGTTTGCATTTTCTTATGAGAGAATGATCCAAACCTGAATGTTATAGTGTAAATAGACTTACATTTGTAAAATAAAGCAATTTTGCCTATAAGGACTCATTTGCACGCAATTGTCGTGAAGCATGTAAAAACTGCTTGGCTGCGTGAAAATGATAGTAAATATGCAGTTTGCATTTTCTTATGAGAGAATGATCCAAACCTGAATGTTATAGTGTAAATAGACTTACCTTCATGAAATAAAGCAATTTTGCCTATAAGGACTCATTTGCCCCTAATTGTCATAAAGCATGTAAAAACTGCTTGTATGCGTTAAAATAATGTATAATATGCAGTTTGCATTTTCTTATGAGAGAATGATCCAAACCTGAATGTTATAGTGAAAATAGACTTACCTTCAAGAAATAAAGCAATTATACCTATAGGGACTCATTTGCCCCTAATTGTCATAAAGCATGTAAAAACTGCTTGTATGCGTTAAAATAATGGTTATTATGCAGTTTGCTTTTTCTTATGAGAGAATGATCCAAACCTGAATGTTATAGTGTAAATAGACTTACCTTTGTAAATTAAAGCAATTTTGCCTATAAGGACTCATTTGCACGCAATTGTCGTGAAGCATGTAAAAACTGCTTGTCTGCGTGAAAATGATAGTAAATATGCAGTTTGCATTTTCTTATAAGAGAATGATCCAAACCTGAATGTTATAGTGTAAATAGACTTACCCTCATGAAATAAAGCAATTTTGCCTATAAAGACTCATTTGCACCTATTTGTCGTAAAGCATGTAGAAACTGCTTGTCTGCGTTTAAATAATGGTTAATATGCAGTTTGCATTTTCTTATGAGAGAATGATCCAAACCTGAATGTTATAGTGTCAATAGACTTACCCTCATGAAATAAAGCAATTTTGCCTATAAAGACTCATTTGCACCTATTTGTCGTAAAGCATGTAAAAACTGCTTGTATGCGTTAAAATAATGGTTAATATGCAGTTTGCATTTTCTTATGAGAGAAAGATCCAAACCTGAATGTTATAGTGTAAATAGACTTACCTTCATGAAATAAAGCAATTTTGTCTATAAGGACTCATTTGCCCCTTATTGTCATAAAGCATGTAAAAACTGCTTGTATGCGTTAAAATAATGGTTAATATGCAGTTTGCATTTTCTTATGAGAGAATGATCTAAACCTGAATGTTATAGTTTTAATAGACTAACCTTTGTAAAATAAAGCAATTTTGCCTATAAGGACTCATTTGCACGCAATTATTGTCGTGAAGCATGTAAAAACTGCTTGTCTGCGTTAAAATAATGGTTAATATGCAGTTTGCATTTTCTTATGAGAGAATGATCCAAACCTGAATGTTATAGTAAAAGTAGACTTACCTTTGTGAAATAAAACAATTTTGCCTTTAAGGACTTATTTCCACCTAATTGTCGTAAAACATGTGAAAACTGCTTGTCTGCGTGAAAATGATAGTAAATATGCCGTTTGCATTTTCTAATGAGAGAATGATCCAAACCTGAATGTTATAGTGTAAATAGACTTACCCTCATGAAATAAAGCACTTTTGCCTATAAGGACTCATTTGCACCTAATTGTCGTAAAGCATGTAAAAACTGCTTGTCAGCGTTAAAATAATGGTTAATATGCAGTTTGCATTTTCTTATGAGAGAATGATCCAAACCTGAATGTTATAGTGTAAATAGACTTACCATCATGAAATAAAGCAATTTTGCCTGTAAGGACTCATTTGCACCTAATTGTCATAAAGCTTGTAAAAACTGCTTGTATGCGTTAAATAATAGTTAATATGCAGTTTGCATTTTCTTATGAGAGAATGATCTAAACCTGAATGTTATAGTTTAAAAAAACTTACCTTTGTAAAATAAAGCAATTTTGCCTATATAGACTCACTTGCCCCTAATTGTCATAAAGCATGTAAAAACTGCTTGTATGCGTTAAAATAATGGTTAATATGCAGTTTGCATTTTCTTATGAGAGAATGATCCAAACCTGAATGTTATAGTAAAAGTAGACTTACCTTTGTGAAATAAAACAATTTTGCCTTTAAGGACTTATTTCCACCTAATTGTCGTAAAACATGTGAAAACTGCTTGACTGCGTGAAAATGATAGTAAATATGCAGTTTGCATTTTCTAATGAGAGAATGATCCAAACCTGAATGTTATAGTGTAAATAGACTTACCCTCATGAAATAAAGCACTTTTGCCTATAAGGACTCATTTGCACCTAATTGTCGTAAAGCATGTAAAAACTGCTTGTCAGCGTTAAAATAATGGTTAATATGCAGTTTGCATTTTATTATGAGAGAATGATCCAAACATGAATAATATAGTGTAAATAGACTTACCCTCATGAAATAAAGCAATTTTGCCTATAAAGACTCATTTGCACCTAATTGTCGTAAAGCATGTAAAAACTGCTTGTCTGCGTTTAAATAATGGTTAATATGCAGTTTGCATTTTCTTATAAGAGAATGATCCAAACCTGAATGTAATAGTCTAAATAGACTTACCTTAATGAAATAAAGCAATTTTGCCTATAAGGACTCATTTGCCCCTAATTGTCATAAAGCATGTAAAAACTGCTTGTATGCGTTAAAATAATGGTTAATATTCAGTTTGCATTTTCTTATGAGACAACGATCCAAACCTGAATGTTATAGTGAAAATAGACTTACCTTTGTAAAATTACGCAATTTTGCCTATAAGGACTCATTTGCCCTCAATTGTCGTAAAGCATGTAAAAACTGCTTGTCTGCGTTAAAATAATGGTTATTTTGCAGTTTACATTTTCTTATGAGAGAATGATCCAAACCTGAATGTTATAGTGTAAATAGACTTACCTTCATGAAATAAAGCAATTTTGCCTATAAAGACTCATTTGCTTCTAATTGTCATAAAGCATGTAAAAACTGCTTGTCAGCGTTAAAATAATGGTTAATATGCAGTTTGCATTTTCTTATGAGAGAATGATCCAAACCTGAATGTTATAGAGTAAATAGACTTACCCTCATGAAATAAAGCACTATTGCCTATAAGGACTCATTTGCACCTAATTGTCATAAAGCTTGTAAAAACTGCTTGTATGCGTTAAAATAATAGTTAATATGCAGTTTGCATTTTCTTATGAGAGAATGATCTAAACCTGAATGTTATAGTATAAGTAAACTTACCTTTGTAAAATAAAGCAATTTTGCCTATAAGGACTCATTTGCCCCTAATTGTCATAAAGCATGTAAAAACTGCTTGTATGCGTTAAAATAATTGTTAATATGCAGTTTGCATTTTCTTATGAGAGAATGATCCAAACCTAAATGTTATAGTGTAAATAGACTTACCTTCAAGAAATAAAGCAATTTTGCCTATAGGGACTCATTTGCCTCTAATTGTCATAAAGCATTTAAAAACTGCTTGTCAGCGTTAAAATAATGGTTAATATGCAGTTTGCATTTTCTTATAAGAGAATGATCCAAACCTGAATGTTATAGTGTAAATAGACTTACCTTCATGAAATAAAGCAATTTTGCCTAAGAGGACTCATTTGCCCCTAATTGTCATAAAGCATGTAAAAACTGCTTGTATGCGTTAAAATAATGTATAATATGCAGTTTGCATTTTCTTATGAGAGAATGATCCAAACCTGAATGTTATAGTGAAAATAGACTTACCTTTGTAAAATAAAGCAATTTTGCCTATAAGGACTCATTTGCACGCAATTGTCGTGAAGCATGTAAAAACTGCTTGTCTGCGTTAAAATAATGGTTAATATGCAGTTTGCATTTTCTTATGAGAGAATGATCCAAACCTGAATGTTATAGTGTAAATAGTCTTACCCTCTTGAAATAAAGCAATTTTGCCTATAAGGAGTCATTTGCACCTAATTGTCATAAGGCTTGTAAAAACTGCTTGTATGCGTTAAAATAATAGTTAATATGCAGTTTGCATTTTCTTATGAGAGAATGATCTAAACCCGAATGTTATAGTTTATGTAAACTTACCTTTGCAAAATAAAGCAATTTTGTCTATATAGACTCATTTGCCCCTAATTGTCATAAAGCATGTAAAAACTGCTCTTATGCGTTAAAATAATGGTTAATATGCAGTTTGCTTTTTCTTATGAGAGAATAATCCAAACCTGAAAGTTATAGTGTAAATAGACTTACCTTTGTAAAATAAAGCAATTTTGCCTATAAGGACTCATTTGCACGCAATTGTCGTGAAGCATGTAAAAACTGCTTGTCTGCGTTAAAATAATGGTTAATATGCAGTTTGCATTTTCTTATGAGAGAATGATCGAAACCTGAATGTCATAGTGTAAATAGACTTACCCTCATGAAATAAAGCAATTTTGCCTATAAAGACTCATTTGCACCTATTTGTCGTAAAGCATGTAAAAACTGCTTGTCTGCGTTTAAATAATGGTTAATATGCAGTTTGCATTTTCTTATGAGAGAATGATCCAAACCTGAATGTTATAGTGTAAATGGACTTAACCTCATGAAATAAAGCAATTTTGCCTAAGAGGACTCATTTGCACCTAATTGTCGTAAAGCATGTAAAAACTGCTTGTATGCGTTAAAATAATGGTTAATATGCAGTTTGCATTTTCTTATGAGAGAAAGATCCAAACCTGAATGTTATAGTGAAAGTAGACTTACCTTTGTAAAATAAAACAATTTTGCCTTTAAGGACTTATTTCCACCTAATTGTCGTAAAACATGTGAAAACTGCTTGTCTGCGTGAAAATGATAGTAAATATGCAGTTTGCATTTTCTTATGAGAGAATGATCGAAACCTGAATGTTATAGTGTAAATAGACTTACCCTCATGAAATAAAGCATTTTTGCCTTGAAGGACTCATTTGCACCTAATTGTCGTAAAGCATGTAAAAACTGCTTGTCAGCGTTAAAATAATGGTTAATATGCAGTTTGCATTTTCTTATGAGAGAATGATCCAAACCTGAATGTTATAGTGTAAATAGACTTACCTTTGTAAAATAAAGCAATTTTGCCTATAAGGACTCATTTGCACGCAATTGTCGTGAAGCATGTAAAAACTGCTTGTCTGCGTTAAAATAATGGTTAATATGCAGTTTGCATTTTCTTATGAGAGAATGATCCAAACCTGAATGTTATAGTGTAAATCGACTTATACTCATGAAATAAAACAATTTTGCCTATAAAGACTCATTTGCACCTAATTGTCATAAAGCATGTAAAAACTGCTTGTATGCGTTAAAATGATAGTAAATATGCAGTTTGCATTGTCTTATGAGAGAATGATCTAAACCTGAATGTTATAGTTTAAGTAAACTTACCTTTGTGAAATAAAGCAATTTTGCCTATAAGGACTCATTTGCCCCTAATTGTCATAAAGCATGTAAAAACTGCTTGTATGCGTTAAAATAGTGGTTAATATGCAGTTTGCATTTTCTTATGAGAGAATGATCCAAACCTGAATGTTATAGTGAAAATAGACTTACCTTTGTAAAATAAAGCAATTTTGCCTATAAGGACTCATTTGCACGCAACTGTCGTGAAGCATGTAAAAACTGCTTGTCTGCGTTAAAATAATGGTTAATATGCAGTTTGCATTTTCTTATGAGAGAATGATCCAAACCTGAATGTTATAGTGTAAATAGTCTTACCCTCTTGAAATAAAGCAATTTTGCCTATAAGGAGTCATTTGCACCTAATTGTCATAAAGCTTGTAAAAACTGCTTGTATGCGTTAAAATAATAGTTAATATGCAGTTTGCATTTTCTTATGAGAGAAAGATCTAAACCTGAATGTTATAGTTTATGTAAACTTACGTTTGCAAAATAAGGCATTTTTGCCTATATAGACTCATTTGCCCCTAATTGTCATAAAGCATGTAAAAACTGCTCTTATGCGTTAAAATAATGGTTAATATGCAGTTTGCTTTTTCTTATGAGAGAATGATCCAAACCTGAATGTTATAGTGTAAATAGACTTACCTTTGTAAAATAAAGCAATTTTGCCTATAAGGACTCATTTGCACGCAATTGTCGTGAAGCATGTAAAAACTGCTTGTCTGCGTGAAAATGATAGTAAATATGCAGTTTGCATTTTCTAATGAGATAATGATCCAAACCTGAATATTATAGTGTAAATAGACTTACCTTTGTAAAATAAAGCAATTTTGCCTATAAGGACTCATTTGCACGCAATTGTCGTGAAGCATGTAAAAACTGCTTGTCTGCGTGAAAATGATAGTAAATATGCAGTTTGCATTTTCTTATGAGAGAATGATCCAAACCTGAATGTTATAGTGTAAATAGACTAACCAGTGTAAAATAAAGCAATTTTGCCTAAAAGGACTCATTTGCACGCAATTGTCGTGAAGCATGTAAAAACTGCTTGTCTGCGTTAAAATAATGGCTAATATGCAGTTTGCATTTTCTTATGAGAGAATGATCCAAACCTAAATGTTATAGTGTTAATAGACTTACCTTCAAGAAATAAAGCAATTTTGCTTATAGGGACTCATTTGCCCCTAATTGTCATAAAGCATGTAAAAACTGCTTGTCAGCGTTAAAATAATGGTTAATATGCAGTTTCATTTTCTTATGAGAGAATGATCCAAACCTGAATGTTATAGTGTAAATAGACTTACCCTCATGAAATAAAGCAATTTTGCCTATAAGGAGTCATTTGCACCTAATTGTCATAAAGCTTGTAAAAACTGCTTGTATGCGTTAAAATAATAGTTAATATGCAGTTTGCATTTTCTTATAAGAGAATGATCTAAACCTGAATGTTATAGTTTAAGTAAACTTACCTTTGTAAAATAAAGCAATTTTGCCTATATAGACTCATTTGCCCCTAATTGTCATAAAGCATGTAAAAACTGCTTGTATGCGTTAAAATAGTGGTTAATATGCAGTTTGCATTTTCTTATGACATAATGATCCAAACCTGAATATTATAGTGTAAATAGACTTACCTTTGTAAAATAAAGCAATTTTGCCTATAAGGACTCATTTGCACACAATTGTCGTGAAGCATGTAAAAACTGCTTGTCTGCGTGAAAATGATAGTAAATATGCAGTTTGCATTTTCTTATGAGAGAATGATCCAAACCTGAATGTTATAGTGTAAATATAGACTAACCAGTGTAAAATAAAGCAATTTTGCCTATAAGGACTCATTTGCACGCAATTGTCGTGAAGCATGTAAAAACTGCTTGTCTGCGTTAAAATAATGGTTAATATGCAGTTTGCATTTTCTTATGAGAGAATGATCCAAACCTAAATGTTATAGTGTAAATAGACTTACCTTCAAGAAATAAAGCAATTTTGCCTATAGGGACTCATTTGCCCCTAATTGTCATAAAGCATGTAAAAACTGCTTGTCAGCGTTAAAATAATGGTTAATATGCAGTTTGCATTTTCTTATGAGAGAATGATCCAAACCTGAATGTTATAGTGTAAATCGACTTATACTCATGAAATAAAACAATTTTGCCTATAAAGACTCATTTGCACCTAATTGTCATAAATCATGTAAAAACTGCTTGTATGCGTTAAAATGATAGTAAATATGCAGTTTGCATTGTCTTATGAGAGAATGATCTAAACCTGAATGTTATAGTTTAAGTAAACTTACCTTTGTAAAATAAAGCAATTTTGCCTATAAGGACTCATTTGCCCCTAATTGTCATAAAGCATGTAAAAACTGCTTGTATGCGTTAAAATAGTGGTTAATATGCAGTTTGCATTTTCTTATGAGAGAATGATCCAAACCTGAATGTTATAGTGAAAATAGACTTACCTTTGTAAAATAAAGCAATTTTGCCTATAAGGACTCATTTGCACGCAACTGTCGTGAAGCATGTAAAAACTGCTTGTCTGCGTTAAAATAATGGTTAATATGCAGTTTGCATTTTCTTATGAGAGAATGATCCAAACCTGAATGTTATAGTGTAAATAGTCTTACCCTCTTGAAATAAAGCAATTTTGCCTATAAGGAGTCATTTGCACCTAATTGTCATAAAGCTTGTAAAAACTGCTTGTATGCGTTAAAATAATAGTTAATATGCAGTTTGCATTTTCTTATGAGAGAAAGATCTAAACCTGAATGTTATAGTTTATGTAAACTTACGTTTGCAAAATAAAGCAATTTTGCCTATATAGACTCATTTGCCCCTAATTGTCATAAAGCATGTAAAAACTGCTCTTATGCGTTAAAATAATGGTTAATATGCAGTTTGCTTTTTCTTATGAGAGAATGATCCAAACCTGAATGTTATAGTGTAAATAGACTTACCTTTGTAAAATAAAGCCATTTTGCCTATAAGGACTCATTTGCACGCAATTGTCGTGAAGCATGTAAAAACTGCTTGTCTGCGTGAAAATGATAGTAAATATGCAGTTTGCATTTTCTAATGAGATAATGATCCAAACCTGAATATTATAGTGTAAATAGACTTACCTTTGTAAAATAAAGCAATTTTGCCTATAAGGACTCATTTGCACGCAATTGTCGTGAAGCATGTAAAAACTGCTTGTCTGCGTGAAAATGATAGTAAATATGCAGTTTGCATTTTCTTATGAGAGAATGATCCAAACCTGAATATTATAGTGTAAATAGACTAACCAGTGTAAAATAAAGCAATTTTGCCTATAAGGACTCATTTGCACGCAATTGTCGTGAAGCATGTAAAAACTGCTTGTCTGCGTTAAAATAATGGCTAATATGCAGTTTGCATTTTCTTATGAGAGAATGATCCAAACCTAAATGTTATAGTGTAAATAGACTTACCTTCAAAAATAAAGCAATTTTGCTTATAGGGACTCATTTGCCCCTAATTGTCATAAAGCATGTAAAAACTGCTTGTCAGCGTTAAAATAATGGTTAATATGCAGTTTCATTTTCTTATGAGAGAATGATCCAAACCTGAATGTTATAGTGTAAATAGACTTACCTTAATGAAATAAAGCAATTTTGCCTATAAGGACTCATTTGCCCCTAATTGTCATAAAGCATGTAAAAACTGCTTGTATGCGTTGAAATAATGGTAAATATGCAGTTTGCATTTTCTTATGAGAGAATGATCCAAACCTTAATGTTATAGTGTAAATAGACTTACCCTCATGAAATAAAGCAATTTTGCCTATAAAGACTCATTTGCATCTATTTGTCGTAAAGCATGTAAAAACTGCTTGTCTGCGTTTAAATAATGGTTAATATGCAGTTTGCATTTTCTTATGAGAGAATGATCCAAACCTGAATGTTATAGTGTAAATAGACTTACCCTCATGAAATAAAGCAATTTTGCCTATAAAGACTCATTTGCACCTAATTGTCGTAAAGCATGTAAAAACTGCTTGTATGCGTTAAAATAATGGTTAATATGCAGTTTGCATTTTCTTATGAGAGAATGATCCAAACCTGAATGTTATAGTGTAAATAGACTTACCTTAATGAAATAAAGCAATTTTGCCTATAAGGACTCATTTGCCCCTAATTGTCATAAAGCATGTAAAAACTGCTTGTATGCGTTGAAATAATGGTTAATATGCAGTTTGCATTTTCTTATGAGAGAATGATCCAAACCTTAATGTTATAGTGTAAATAGACTTACCCTCATGAAATAAAGCAATTTTGCCTATAAAGACTCATTTGCATCTATTTGTCGTAAAGCATGTAAAAACTGCTTGTCTGCGTTAAAATAATGGTTAATATGCAGTTTGCATTTTCTTATGAGAGAATGATCCAAACCTGAATGTTATAGTGTAAATAGACTTACCTTAATGAAATAAAGCAATTTTGCCTATAAGGACTCATTTGCCCCTAATTGTCATAAAGCATGTAAAAACTGCTTGTATGCGTTGAAATAATGGTTAATTTGCAGTTTGCATTTTCTTATGAGAGAATGATCCAAACCTTAATGTTATAGTGTAAATAGACTTACCCTCATGAAATAAAGCAATTTTGCCTATAAAGACTCATTTGCATCTATTTGTCGTAAAGCATGTAAAAACTGCTTGTCTGCGTTTAAATAATGTTTATTATGCAGTTTGCATTTTCTTATGAGAGAATGATCCAAACCTGAATGTTATAGTGTAAATAGACTTACCCTCATGAAAAAAAGCAATTTTGCCTATAAAGACTCATTTGCACCTAATTGTCGTAAAGCATGTAAAAACTGCTTGTATGCGTTAAAATAATGGTTAATATGCAGATTGCATTTTCTTATGAGAGAATGATCCAAACCTTAATGTTATAGTGTAAATAGACTTACCGTTGTAAAATAAAGCAATTTTGCCTATAAGGACTCATTTGCACGCAATTGTCGTGAAGCATGTAAAAACTGCTTGTCTGCGTTAAAATAATGGTTAATATGCAGTTTGCATTTTCTTATGAGAAAATGATCCAAACCTGAATGTTATAGTGAAAGTAGACTAACCTTTGTGAAATAAAACAACTTTGCCTTTAGGGACTTATTTCCACCTAATTGTCGTAAAACATGTGAAAACTGCTTGTCTGCGTTAAAATAATGGCTAATATGCAGTTTGCATTTTCTTATGAGAGAATGATCCAAACCTAAATGTTATAGTGTAAATAGACTTACCTTCAAAAATAAAGCAATTTTGCTTATAGGGACTCATTTGCCCCTAATTTTCATAAAGCATGTAAAAACTGCTTGTCAGCGTTAAAATAATGGTTAATATGCAGTTTCATTTTCTTATGAGAGAATGATCCAAACCTGAATGTTATAGTGTAAATAGACTTACCTTAATGAAATAAAGCAATTTTGCCTATAAGGACTCATTTGCCCCTAATTGTCATAAAGCATGTAAAAACTGCTTGTATGCGTTGAAATAATGGTAAATATGCAGTTTGCATTTTCTTATGAGAGAATGATCCAAACCTTAATGTTATAGTGTAAATAGACTTACCCTCATGAAATAAAGCAATTTTGCCTATAAAGACTCATTTGCATCTATTTGTCGTAAAGCATGTAAAAACTGCTTGTCTGCGTTTAAATAATGGTTAATATGCAGTTTGCATTTTCTTATGAGAGAATGATCCAAACCTGAATGTTATAGTGTAAATAGACTTACCCTCATGAAATAAAGCAATTTTGCCTATAAAGACTCATTTGCACCTAATTGTCGTAAAGCATGTAAAAACTGCTTGTATGCGTTAAAATAATGGTTAATATGCAGTTTGCATTTTCTTATGAGAGAATGATCCAAACCTGAATGTTATAGTGTAAATAGACTTACCTTAATGAAATAAAGCAATTTTGCCTATAAGGACTCATTTGCCCCTAATTGTCATAAAGCATGTAAAAACTGCTTGTATGCGTTGAAATAATGGTTAATATGCAGTTTGCATTTTCTTATGAGAGAATGATCCAAACCTTAATGTTATAGTGTAAATAGACTTACCCTCATGAAATAAAGCAATTTTGCCTATAAAGACTCATTTGCATCTATTTGTCGTAAAGCATGTAAAAACTGCTTGTCTGCGTTAAAATAATGGTTAATATGCAGTTTGCATTTTCTTATGAGAGAATGATCCAAACCTGAATGTTATAGTGTAAATAGACTTACCTTAATGAAATAAAGCAATTTTGCCTATAAGGACTCATTTGCCCCTAATTGTCATAAAGCATGTAAAAACTGCTTGTATGCGTTGAAATAATGGTTAATTTGCAGTTTGCATTTTCTTATGAGAGAATGATCCAAACCTTAATGTTATAGTGTAAATAGACTTACCCTCATGAAATAAAGCAATTTTGCCTATAAAGACTCATTTGCATCTATTTGTCGTAAAGCATGTAAAAACTGCTTGTCTGCGTTTAAATAATGTTTATTATGCAGTTTGCATTTTCTTATGAGAGAATGATCCAAACCTGAATGTTATAGTGTAAATAGACTTACCCTCATGAAAAAAAGCAATTTTGCCTATAAAGACTCATTTGCACCTAATTGTCGTAAAGCATGTAAAAACTGCTTGTATGCGTTAAAATAATGGTTAATATGCAGATTGCATTTTCTTATGAGAGAATGATCCAAACCTTAATGTTATAGTGTAAATAGACTTACCGTTGTAAAATAAAGCAATTTTGCCTATAAGGACTCATTTGCACGCAATTGTCGTGAAGCATGTAAAAACTGCTTGTCTGCGTTAAAATAATGGTTAATATGCAGTTTGCATTTTCTTATGAGAAAATGATCCAAACCTGAATGTTATAGTGAAAGTAGACTAACCTTTGTGAAATAAAACAACTTTGCCTTTAGGGACTTATTTCCACCTAATTGTCGTAAAACATGTGAAAACTGCTTGTCTGCGTGAAAATGATAGTAAATACGCAGTTTGCATTTTCTTATGAGAGAAAGATCCAAAACTGAATGTTATAGTGTAAATAGACTTACCCTCATGAAATAAAGCACTTTTGCCTATAAGGACTCATTTGCACCTAATTGTCGTAAAGCATGTAAAAACTGCTTGTCAGCGTTAAAATAATTGTTAATATGCAGTTTGCATTTTCTTATCAGAGAATGATCCAAACCTGAATGTTATAGTGTAAATAGACTTACCTTCATGAAATAAAGCAATTTTGCCTATAAAGACTCATTTGCCCCTAATTGTCATAAAGCATATAAAAACTGCTTGTATGCGTTGAAATAATGGTTAATATGCAATTTGCATTTTCTTATGAGAGAATGATCCAAACCTGAATGTTATAGTGAAAATAGACTTACCTTTGTAAAATAACGCAATTTTGCCTATAAGGACTCATTTGCACGCAATTGTCGTGAAGCATGTAAAAACTGCTTGTCAGCGTTAAAATAATGGTTAATATGCAGTTTGCATTTTCTTATGAGAGAATGATACAAACCTGAATGTTATAGTGTAAATCGACTTACCCTCATGAAATAAAGCAATTTTGCCTATAAAGACTCATTTGCACCTAATTGTCATAAAGCATGTAAAAACTGCTTGTATGCGTTAAAATGATAATAAATATGCAGTTTGCATTTTCTTATGAGAGAATGATCTAAACCTGAATGTTATAGTTTAAGTAAACTTACCTTTGTAAAATAAAGCAATTTTGCCTATAAGGACTCATTTGCCCCTGATTGTCATAAAGCATGTAAAAACTGCTTGTATGCGTTAAAATAGTGGTTAATATGCAGTTTGCATTTTCTTATGAGAGAATGATCCAAACCTGAATGTTATAGTGTAAATAGACTTACCTTTGTAAAATAAAGCAATTTTGCCAATAAGGACTCATTTGCACGCAATTGTCGTGAAGCATGTAAAAACTGTTTGTCTGCGTTAAAATAATGGTTAATATGCAGTTTGCATTTTCTTATGAGAGAATGATCCAAACCTGAATGTTATAGTGAAAGTAGACCTCATTTTTGTGAAATAAAACAATTTTGCCTTTAAGGACTTATTTCCACCTAATTGTCGTAAAACATGTGAAAACTCTTTGTCTGCGTGAAAATGATAGTAAATATGCAGTTTGCATTTTCTTATGAGAGAATGATCCAAACCTGAATGTTATAGTGTAAATAGACTTACCCTCATAAAATAAAACACTTTTGCCTATATGGACTCATTTGCCCCTAATTGACATAAAGCATGTAAAAACTGCTTGTATGCGTTGAAATAATGGTTAATATGCAGTTTGCATTTTCTTATGAGAGAATGATCCAAACCTAAATGTTATAGTGAAAATAGACTTATCTTTGTAAAATAACGCAATTTTGCTTATAAGGACTCATTTGCACGCAATTGTCGTGAAGCATGTAAAAACTGCTTGTCTGCGTCAAAATAAGGTTAATATGCAGTTTGCATTTTCTTATGAGAGAATGATCCAAACCTGAATGTTATAGTGTAAATCGACTTACCCTCATGAAATAAAGCAATTTTGCCTATAAAGACTCATTTGCACCTAATTGTCATAAAGCATGTAAAAACTGCTTGTAAGCGTTAAAATGATAGTAAATATGCAGTTTGCATTTTCTTATGAGAGAATGATCTAAACCTGAATGTTATAGTTTAAGTAAACTTACCTTTGTAAAATAAAGCAATTTTGCCTATTAGGACTCATTTGCCCCTAATTGTCATAAAGCATGTAAAAACTGCTTTTATGCGTTAAAATAGTGGTTAATATGCAGTTTGCATTTTCTTATGACATAATGATCCAAACCTGAATATTATAGTGTAAATAGACTTATCTTTGTAAACTAAAGCAATTTTGCCTATAAGGACTTATTTGCACGCAATTGTCGTGAAGCATGTAAAAACTGCTTGTCTGCGTGAAAATGATAGTAAATATGCAGTTTGCATTTTCATATGAGAGAATGATCCAAACCTGAATGTTATAGTGTAAATAGACTAAACATTGTAAAATAAAGCAATTTTGCCTATAAGGACTCATTTGCACGCAATTGTCGTGAAGCATGTAAAAACTGCTTGTCTGCGTTAAAATAATGGTTAATATGCAGTTTGCATTTTCTTATGAGAGAATGATCCAAAGCTAAATGTTATAGTGTAGATAGACTTACCTTCAAGAAATAAAGCAATTTTGCTTATAGGGACTCATTTGCCCCCAATTGTCATAAAGCATGTAAAAACTGCTTGTCAGCGTTAAAATAATGGTTAATATGCAGTTTGCATTTTCTTATGAGAGAATGATCCAAACCTGAACGTTATAGTCTAAATAGACTTACCTTCATGAAATAAAGCAATTTTGCCTATAAGGACTCATTTGCCCCTAATTGTCATAAAGCATGTAAAAACTGCTTGTATGCGTTAAAATGATGTATAATATGCAGTTTGCATTTTCTTATGAGAGAATGATCCAAACCTGAATGTTATAGTGTAAATTGATTTACCCTCATGAAATAAAGCAATTTTGCCTATAAAGACTCATTTGCCCCTAATTGTCATAAAGCATGTAAAAACTGCTTGTATGCGTTAAAATATTGGTTAATATGCAGTTTGCATTTTCTTATGAGAGAATGATCCAAACCTGAATGTTATAGTGTAAATAGACTTACATTTGTAAAATAAAGCAATTTTGCCTATAAGGACTCATTTGCACGCAATTGTCGTGAAGCATGTAAAAACTGCTTGGCTGCGTGAAAATGATAGTAAATATGCAGTTTGCATTTTCCTATGAGAGAATGATCCAAACCTGAATGTTATAGTGTAAATAGACTTACCCTCATAAAATAAAGCAATTTTGCCTATAAAGACTCATTTGCACCTAATTGTCGTAAAGCATGTAAAAACTGCTTGTCTGCGTTTAAATAATGGTTAATATGCAGTTTGCATTTTCTTATGAGAGAAAGATCTAAACCTGAATGTTATAGTGTAAATAGACTTACCTTCATGAAATAAAGCAATTTTGCCTATAAGGACTCATTTGCCCCTTATTGTCATAAAGCATGTAAAAACTGCTTGTATGCGTTAAAATAATGGTTAATATGCAGTTTGCATTTTCTTATGAGAAAATGATCCAAACCTGAATGTTATAGTGAAAGTAGACTAACCTTTGTGAAATAAAACAATTTTGCCTTTAGGGACTTATTTCCACCTAATTGTCGTAAAACATGTGAAAACTGCTTGTCTGCGTGAAAATGATAGTAAATATGCAGTTTGCTATTTCTTATGAGAGAATGATCCAAAACTGAATGTTATAATGTAAATAGACTTACCCTCATGAAATAAAGCACTTTTGCCTATAAGGACTCATTTGCACCTAATTGTCGTAAAGCATGTAAAAACTGCTTGTCTGCGTTTAAATAATGGTTAATATGCAGTTTGCATTTTCTTATGAGAGAATGATCCAAACCTGAATGTTATAGTGAAAATAGACTAACCTTTGTAAAATAACGCAATTTTGCCTATAAGGACTCATTTGCACGCAATTGTCGTGAAGCATGTAAAAACTGCTTGTCTGCGTGAAAATGATAGTAAATATGCAGTTTGTATTTTCTTATGAGAGAATGACATAAACCTGAATGTTATAGTGTAAATAGACTAACCATTGTAAAATAAGGCAATTTTGCCTATAAGGACTTATTTGCACGCAATTGTCGTGAATCATGTAAAAACTGCTTGTCTGCGTTAAAATAATGGTTAATATGCAGTTTGCATTTTCTTATGAGAGAATGATCTAAACCTAAATGTTATAGTGTAAATAGACTTACCTTCTAGAAATAAAGCAATTTTGCCTATAGGGACTCATTTGCCTTTAATTGTCATAAAGCATGTAAAAACTGCTTGTCAGCGTTAAAATAATGGTTAATATGCAGTTTGCATTTTCTTATGAGAGAATGATCCAAACCTGAATGTTATATTGTAAATAGACTTACCTTCATGAAATAAAGCAATTTTGCCTATAAGGACTCATTTGCCCCTAATTGTCATAAAGCATGTAAAAACTGCTTGTATTCGTTAAAATAATGTATAATATGCAGTTTGCATTTTCTTATGAGAGAATGATCCAAACCTGAATGTTATAGTCAAAATAGACTTACCTTCAAGAAATAAAGCAATTATACCTATAGGGACTCATTTGCCCCTAATTGTCATAAAGCATGTAAAAACTGCTTGTATGCGTTAAAATAATGGTTAATATGCAGTTTGCTTTTTCTTATGAGAGAATGATCCAAACCTGAATGTTATAGTGTAAATAGACTTACCTTTGTAAATTAAAGCAATTTTGCCTATAAGGACTCATTGCACGCAATTGTCGTGAAGCATGTAAAAACTGCTTGTCTGCGTGAAAATGATAGTAAATATGCAGTTTGCATTTTCTTATAAGAGAATGATCCAAACCTGAATGTTATAGTGTAAATAGACTTACCCTCATGAAATAAAGCAATTTTGCCTATAAAGACTCATTTGCACCTATTTGTCGTAAAGCATGTAGAAACTGCTTGTCTGCGTTTAAATAATGGTTAATATGCAGTTTGCATTTTCTTATGAGAGAATGATCCAAACCTGAATGTTATAGTGTAAATAGACTTACCCTCATGAAATAAAGCAATTTTGCCTATAAAGACTCATTTGCACCTATTTGTCGTAAAGCATGTAAAAACTGCTTGTATGCGTTAAAATAATGGTTAATATGCAGTTTGCATTTTCTTATGAGAGAAAGATCCAAACCTGAATGTTATAGTGTAAATAGACTTACCTTCATGAAATAAAGCAATTTTGTCTATAAGGACTCATTTGCCCCTTATTGTCATAAAGCATGTAAAAACTGCTTGTATGCGTTAAAATAATGGTTAATATGCAGTTTGCATTTTCTTATGAGAGAATGATCCAAACCTGAATGTTATAGTGTAAATAGACTTACCCTCATGAAATAAAGCACTTTTGCCTATAAGGACTCATTTGCACCTAATTGTCGTAAAGCATGTAAAAACTGCTTGTCAGCGTTAAAATAATGGTTAATATGCAGTTTGCATTTTCTTATGAGAGAATGATCCAAACCTGAATGTTATAGTGTAAATAGACTTACCCTCATGAAATAAAGCTATTTTGCCTATAAAGACTCATTTGCACCTATTTGTCGTAAAGCATGTAAAAACTGCTTGTCTGCGTTTAAATAATGGTTAATATGCAGTTTGCATTTTCTTATGAGAGAATGATCCAAACCTGAATGTTATAGTGTAAATAGACTTACTCTCATGAAATAAAGCAATTTTGCCTATAAAGACTCATTTGCACCTAATTGTCGTAAAGCATGTAAAAACTGCTTGTCTGCGTTTAAATAATGGTTAATATGCAGTTTGCATTTTCTTATGAGAGAAAGATCCAAACCTGAATGTTATAGTGTAAATAGACTTACCTTCATGAAATAAAGCAATTTTGCCTATAAGGACTCATTTGCCCCTTATTGTCATAAAGCATGTAAAAACTGCTTGTATGCGTTAAAATAATGGTTAATATGCAGTTTGCATTTTCTTATGAGAGAATGATCCAAACCTGAATGTTATAGTGTAAATAGACTCTACTTTGTAAAATAAAGCAATTTTGCCTATAAGGACTCATTTGCACGCAATTGTCGTGAAGCACGTAAAAACTGCTTGTCTGCGTTAAAATAATGGTTAATATGCAGTTTGCATTTTCTTATGAGAGAATGATTCAAACCTGAATGTTATAGTGTAAATAGACTTACCCTCATGAAATAAAGCACTTTTGCCTATAAAGACTCATTCGCACCTAATTGTCGTAAAGCATGTAAAAACTGCTTGTCAGCGTTAAAATAATGGTTAATATGCAGTTTGCATTTACTTATGAGAGAATGATCCAAACCTGAATGTTATAGTAAAAATAGACTAACCTTTGTAAAATAACGCAACTTTGCCTATAACGACTCATTTGCACGCAATTGTCGTGAAGCATGTAAAAACTGCTTGTCTGCGTGAAAATGATAGTAAATATGCAGTTTGCATTTTCTTATGAGAGAATGATCCAAACCTGAATGTTATAGTGTAAATAGACTTACCCTCATGAAATAAAGCTATTTTGCCTATAAAGACTCATTTGCACCTATTTGTCGTAAAGCATGCAAAACTGCTTGTCTGCGTTAAAAATAATGGTTAATATGCAGTCTGCATTTTCTTATGAGAGAATGATCCAAACCTGAATGTTATAGTGTAAATAGACTAACCATTGTAAAATAAAGCAATTTTGCCTATAAGGACTCATTTGCACGCAATTGTCGTGAATCATGTAAAAACTGTTTGTCTGCGTTAAAATAATGGTTAATATGCAGTTTGCATTTTCTTATGAGAGAATGATCCAAACCTAAATGTTATAGTGTAAATAGACTTACCTTCAAGAAATAAAGCAATTTTGCCTATAGGGACTCATTTGCCTCTAATTGTCATAAAGCATGTAAAAACAGCTTGTCAGCGTTAAAATAATGGTTAATATACAGTTTGCATTTTCTTATAAGAGAATGATCCAAACCTGAATGTTATAGTGAAAATAGACTTACCTTTGTAAAATAAAGCAATTTTGCCTATAAGGACTCATTTGCACGCAATTGTCGTGAAGCATGTAAAAACTGCTTGTCTGCGTTAAAATAATGGTTAATATGCAGTTTGCATTTTCTTATGAGAGAATGATCCAAACCTGAATGTTATAGTGTAAATAGTCTTACCCTCTTGAAATAAAGCAATTTTGCCTATAAGGAGTCATTTGCACCTAATTGTCCATAAGGCTTGTAAAAACTGCTTGTATGCGTTAAAATAATAGTTAATATGCAGTTTGCAATTTCTTATGAGAGAATGATCTAAACCTGAATGTTATAGTTTATGTAAACTTACCTTTGCAAAATAAAGCAATTTTGTCTATATAGACTCATTTGCCCCTAATTGTCATAAAGCATGTAAAAACTGCTCTTATGCGTTAAAATAATGGTTAATATGCAGTTTGCTTTTTCTTATGAGAGAATGATCCAAACCTGAAAGTTATAGTGTAAATAGACTTACCTTCAAGAAATAAAGCAATTTTGCCTATAGGGACTCATTTGCCTCTAATTGTCATAAAGCATGTAAAAACAGCTTGTCAGCGTTAAAATAATGGTTAATATACAGTTTGCATTTTCTTATAAGAGAATGATCCAAACCTGAATGTTATAGTGAAAATAGACTTACCTTTGTAAAATAAAGCAATTTTGCCTATAAGGACTCATTTGCACGCAATTGTCGTGAAGCATGTAAAAACTGCTTGTCTGCGTTAAAATAATGGTTAATATGCAGTTTGCATTTTCTTATGAGAGAATGATCCAAACCTGAATGTTATAGTGTAAATAGTCTTACCCTCTTGAAATAAAGCAATTTTGCCTATAAGGAGTCATTTGCACCTAATTGTCCATAAGGCTTGTAAAAACTGCTTGTATGCGTTAAAATAATAGTTAATATGCAGTTTGCAATTTCTTATGAGAGAATGATCTAAACCTGAATGTTATAGTTTATGTAAACTTACCTTTGCAAAATAAAGCAATTTTGTCTATATAGACTCATTTGCCCCTAATTGTCATAAAGCATGTAAAAACTGCTCTTATGCGTTAAAATAATGGTTAATATGCAGTTTGCTTTTTCTTATGAGAGAATGATCCAAACCTGAAAGTTATAGTGTAAATAGACTTACCCTCATGAATTAAAGCAATTTTGCCTATAAGGACTCATTTGCACCTATTTGTCGTAAAGCATGTAAAAACTGCTTGTCTGCGTTTAAATAATGGTTTATATGCAGTTTGCATTTTCTTATGAGAGAATGATCCAAACCTGAATGTTATAGTGTAAATAGACTTACCCTCATGAAATAAAGCAATTTTGCCTATAAGGACTCATTTGCACCTAATTGTCGTAAAGCATGTAAAAACTGCTTGTCTGCGTTAAAATAATGGTTAATATGCAGTTTGCATTTTCTTATGAGAGAATGATCCAAACCTGAATGTTATAGTGTAAATAGACTTACCTTAATGAAATAAAGCAATTTTGCCTATAAGGACTCATTTGCCCCTAATTGTCATAAAGCATGTAAAAACTGCTTGTATGCGTTGAAATAATGGTTAATATGCAGTTTGCATTTTCTTATGAGAGAATGATCCAAACCTTAATCTTGTAGTGTAAATAGACTTACCCTCATGAAATAAAGCAATTTTGCCTATAAAGACTCATTTGCATCTATTTGTCGTAAAGCATGTAAAAACTGCTTGTCTGCGTTTAAATAATGGTTATTATGCAGTTTGCATTTTCTTATGAGAGAATGATCCAAACCTGAATGTTATAGTGTAAATAGACTTACCCTCATGAAAAAAAGCAATTTTGCCTATAAAGACTCATTTGCACCTAATTGTCGTAAAGCATGTAAAAACTGCTTGTATGCGTTAAAATAATGGTTAATATGCAGATTGCATTTTCTTATGAGAGAATGATCCAAACCTTAATGTTATAGTGTAAATAGACTTACCGTTGTAAAATAAAGCAATTTTGCCTATAAGGACTCATTTGCACGCAATTGTCGTGAAGCATGTAAAAACTGCTTGTCTGCGTTAAAATAATGGTTAATATGCAGTTTGCATTTTCTTATGAGAAAATGATCCAAACCTGAATGTTATAGTGAAAGTAGACTAACCTTTGTGAAATAAAACAACTTTGCCTTTAGGGACTTATTTCCACCTAATTGTCGTAAAACATGTGAAAACTGCTTGTCTGCGTGAAAATGATAGTAAATATGCAGTTTGCATTTTCTTATGAGAGAAAGATCCAAAACTGAATGTTATAGTGTAAATAGACTTACCCTCATGAAATAAAGCACTTTTGCCTATAAGGACTCATTTGCACCTAATTGTCGTAAAGCATGTAAAAACTGCTTGTCAGCGTTAAAATAATTGTTAATATGCAGTTTGCATTTTCTTATGAGAGAATGATCCAAACCTGAATGTTATAGTGTAAATAGACTTACCTTCATGAAATAAAGCAATTTTGCCTATAAAGACTCATTTGCCCCTAATTGTCATAAAGCATGTAAAAACTGCTTGTATGCGTTGAAATAATGGTTAATATGCAATTTGCATTTTCTTATGAGAGAATGATCCAAACCTGAATGTTATAGTGAAAATAGACTTACCTTTGTAAAATAACGCAATTTTGCCTATAAGGACTCATTTGCACGCAATTGTCGTGAAGCATGTAAAAACTGCTTGTCAGCGTTAAAATAATGGTTAATATGCAGTTTGCATTTTCTTATGAGAGAATGATACAAACCTGAATGTTATAGTGTAAATCGACTTACCCTCATGAAATAAAGCAATTTTGCCTATAAAGACTCATTTGCACCTAATTGTCATAAAGCATGTAAAAACTGCTTGTATGCGTTAAAATGATAGTAAATATGCAGTTTGCATTTTCTTATGAGAGAATGATCTAAACCTGAATGTTATAGTTTAAGTAAACTTACCTTTGTAAAATAAAGCAATTTTGCCTATAAGGACTCATTTGCCCCTGATTGTCATAAAGCATGTAAAAAGTGCTTGTATGCGTTAAAATAGTGGTTAATATGCAGTTTGCATTTTCTTATGAGAGAATGATCCAAACCTGAATGTTATAGTGTAAATAGACTTACTCTCATGAAATAAAGCAATTTTGCCTATAAAGACTCATTTGCACCTAATTGTCGTAAAGCATGTAAAAACTGCTTGTCTGCGTTTAAATAATGGTTAATATGCAGTTTGCATTTTCTTATGAGAGAAAGATCCAAACCTGAATGTTATAGTGTAAATAGACTTACCTTCATGAAATAAAGCAATTTTGCCTATAAGGACTCATTTGCCCCTTATTGTCATAAAGCATGTAAAAACTGCTTGTATGCGTTAAAATAATGGTTAATATGCAGTTTGCATTTTCTTATGAGAGAATGATCCAAACCTGAATGTTATAGTGTAAATAGACTCTACTTTGTAAAATAAAGCAATTTTGCCTATAAGGACTCATTTGCACGCAATTGTCGTGAAGCACGTAAAAACTGCTTGTCTGCGTTAAAATAATGGTTAATATGCAGTTTGCATTTTCTTATGAGAGAATGATTCAAACCTGAATGTTATAGTGTAAATAGACTTACCCTCATGAAATAAAGCACTTTTGCCTATAAAGACTCATTCGCACCTAATTGTCGTAAAGCATGTAAAAACTGCTTGTCAGCGTTAAAATAATGGTTAATATGCAGTTTGCATTTACTTATGAGAGAATGATCCAAACCTGAATGTTATAGTAAAAATAGACTAACCTTTGTAAAATAACGCAACTTTGCCTATAACGACTCATTTGCACGCAATTGTCGTGAAGCATGTAAAAACTGCTTGTCTGCGTGAAAATGATAGTAAATATGCAGTTTGCATTTTCTTATGAGAGAATGATCCAAACCTGAATGTTATAGTGTAAATAGACTTACCCTCATGAAATAAAGCTATTTTGCCTATAAAGACTCATTTGCACCTATTTGTCGTAAAGCATGCAAAACTGCTTGTCTGCGTTAAAAATAATGGTTAATATGCAGTCTGCATTTTCTTATGAGAGAATGATCCAAACCTGAATGTTATAGTGTAAATAGACTAACCATTGTAAAATAAAGCAATTTTGCCTATAAGGACTCATTTGCACGCAATTGTCGTGAATCATGTAAAAACTGTTTGTCTGCGTTAAAATAATGGTTAATATGCAGTTTGCATTTTCTTATGAGAGAATGATCCAAACCTAAATGTTATAGTGTAAATAGACTTACCTTCAAGAAATAAAGCAATTTTGCCTATAGGGACTCATTTGCCTCTAATTGTCATAAAGCATGTAAAAACAGCTTGTCAGCGTTAAAATAATGGTTAATATACAGTTTGCATTTTCTTATAAGAGAATGATCCAAACCTGAATGTTATAGTGAAAATAGACTTACCTTTGTAAAATAAAGCAATTTTGCCTATAAGGACTCATTTGCACGCAATTGTCGTGAAGCATGTAAAAACTGCTTGTCTGCGTTAAAATAATGGTTAATATGCAGTTTGCATTTTCTTATGAGAGAATGATCCAAACCTGAATGTTATAGTGTAAATAGTCTTACCCTCTTGAAATAAAGCAATTTTGCCTATAAGGAGTCATTTGCACCTAATTGTCCATAAGGCTTGTAAAAACTGCTTGTATGCGTTAAAATAATAGTTAATATGCAGTTTGCAATTTCTTATGAGAGAATGATCTAAACCTGAATGTTATAGTTTATGTAAACTTACCTTTGCAAAATAAAGCAATTTTGTCTATATAGACTCATTTGCCCCTAATTGTCATAAAGCATGTAAAAACTGCTCTTATGCGTTAAAATAATGGTTAATATGCAGTTTGCTTTTTCTTATGAGAGAATGATCCAAACCTGAAAGTTATAGTGTAAATAGACTTACCCTCATGAATTAAAGCAATTTTGCCTATAAAGACTCATTTGCACCTATTTGTCGTAAAGCATGTAAAAACTGCTTGTCTGCGTTTAAATAATGGTTTATATGCAGTTTGCATTTTCTTATGAGAGAATGATCCAAACCTGAATGTTATAGTGTAAATAGACTTACCCTCATGAAATAAAGCAATTTTGCCTATAAGGACTCATTTGCACCTAATTGTCGTAAAGCATGTAAAAACTGCTTGTCTGCGTTAAAATAATGGTTAATATGCAGTTTGCATTTTCTTATGAGAGAATGATCCAAACCTGAATGTTATAGTGTAAATAGACTTACCTTAATGAAATAAAGCAATTTTGCCTATAAGGACTCATTTGCCCCTAATTGTCATAAAGCATGTAAAAACTGCTTGTATGCGTTGAAATAATGGTTAATATGCAGTTTGCATTTTCTTATGAGAGAATGATCCAAACCTTAATCTTGTAGTGTAAATAGACTTACCCTCATGAAATAAAGCAATTTTGCCTATAAAGACTCATTTGCATCTATTTGTCGTAAAGCATGTAAAAACTGCTTGTCTGCGTTTAAATAATGGTTATTATGCAGTTTGCATTTTCTTATGAGAGAATGATCCAAACCTGAATGTTATAGTGTAAATAGACTTACCCTCATGAAAAAAAGCAATTTTGCCTATAAAGACTCATTTGCACCTAATTGTCGTAAAGCATGTAAAAACTGCTTGTATGCGTTAAAATAATGGTTAATATGCAGATTGCATTTTCTTATGAGAGAATGATCCAAACCTTAATGTTATAGTGTAAATAGACTTACCGTTGTAAAATAAAGCAATTTTGCCTATAAGGACTCATTTGCACGCAATTGTCGTGAAGCATGTAAAAACTGCTTGTCTGCGTTAAAATAATGGTTAATATGCAGTTTGCATTTTCTTATGAGAAAATGATCCAAACCTGAATGTTATAGTGAAAGTAGACTAACCTTTGTGAAATAAAACAACTTTGCCTTTAGGGACTTATTTCCACCTAATTGTCGTAAAACATGTGAAAACTGCTTGTCTGCGTGAAAATGATAGTAAATATGCAGTTTGCATTTTCTTATGAGAGAAAGATCCAAAACTGAATGTTATAGTGTAAATAGACTTACCCTCATGAAATAAAGCACTTTTGCCTATAAGGACTCATTTGCACCTAATTGTCGTAAAGCATGTAAAAACTGCTTGTCAGCGTTAAAATAATTGTTAATATGCAGTTTGCATTTTCTTATGAGAGAATGATCCAAACCTGAATGTTATAGTGTAAATAGACTTACCTTCATGAAATAAAGCAATTTTGCCTATAAAGACTCATTTGCCCCTAATTGTCATAAAGCATGTAAAAACTGCTTGTATGCGTTGAAATAATGGTTAATATGCAATTTGCATTTTCTTATGAGAGAATGATCCAAACCTGAATGTTATAGTGAAAATAGACTTACCTTTGTAAAATAACGCAATTTTGCCTATAAGGACTCATTTGCACGCAATTGTCGTGAAGCATGTAAAAACTGCTTGTCAGCGTTAAAATAATGGTTAATATGCAGTTTGCATTTTCTTATGAGAGAATGATACAAACCTGAATGTTATAGTGTAAATCGACTTACCCTCATGAAATAAAGCAATTTTGCCTATAAAGACTCATTTGCACCTAATTGTCATAAAGCATGTAAAAACTGCTTGTATGCGTTAAAATGATAGTAAATATGCAGTTTGCATTTTCTTATGAGAGAATGATCTAAACCTGAATGTTATAGTTTAAGTAAACTTACCTTTGTAAAATAAAGCAATTTTGCCTATAAGGACTCATTTGCCCCTGATTGTCATAAAGCATGTAAAAAGTGCTTGTATGCGTTAAAATAGTGGTTAATATGCAGTTTGCATTTTCTTATGAGAGAATGATCTAAACCTGAATGTTATAGTGTAAATAGACTTACCTTTGTAAAATAAAGCAATTTTGCCAATAAGGACTCATTTGCACGCATATGTCGTGAAGCATGTAAAAACTGTTTGTCTGCGTTAAAATAATGGTTAATATGCAGTTTGCATTTTCTTATGAGAGAATGATCCAAACCTGAATGTTATAGTGAAAGTAGACCTCATTTTTGTGAAATAAAACAATTTTGCCTTTAAGGACTTATTTCCACCTAATTGTCGTAAAACATGTGAAAACTCTTTGTCTGCGTGAAAATGATAGTAAATATGCAGTTTGCATTTTCTTATGAGAGAATGATCCAAACCTGAATGTTATAGTGTAAATAGACTTACCCTCATAAAATAAAGCACTTTTGCCTATATGGACTCATTTGCCCCTAATTGACATAAAGCATGTAAAAACTGCTTGTATGCGTTGAAATAAGGTTAATATGCAGTTTGCATTTTCTTATGAGAGAATGATCCAAACCTAAATGTTATAGTGAAAATAGACTTATCTTTGTAAAATAACGCAATTTTGCTTATAAGGACTCATTTGCACGCAATTGTCGTGAAGCATGTAAAAACTGCTTGTCTGCGTCAAAATAAGGTTAATATGCAGTTTGCATTTTCTTATGAGAGAATGATCCAAACCTGAATGTTATAGTGTAAATCGACTTACCCTCATGAAATAAAGCAATTTTGCCTATAAAGACTCATTTGCACCTAATTGTCATAAAGCATGTAAAAACTGCTTGTAAGCGTTAAAATGATAGTAAATATTCAGTTTGCATTTTCTTATGAGAGAATGATCTAAACCTGAATGTTATAGTTTAAGTAAACTTACCTTTGTAAAATAAAGCAATTTTGCCTATTAGGACTCATTTGCCCCTAATTGTCATAAAGCATGTAAAAACTGCTTGTATGCGTTAAAATAGTGGTTAATTTGCAGTTTGCATTTTCTTATGACATAATGATCCAAACCTGAATATTATAGTGTAAATAGACTTATCTTTGTAAACTAAAGCAATTTTGCCTATAAGGACTCATTTGCACGCAATTGTCGTGAAGCATGTAAAAACTGCTTGTCTGCGTGAAAATGATAGTAAATATGCAGTTTGCATTTTCATATGAGAGAATGATCCAAACCTGAATGTTATAGTGTAAATAGACTAACCATTGTAAAATAAAGCAATTTTGCCTATTAGGACTCATTTGCACGCAATTGTCGTGAAGCATGTAAAAACTGCTTGTCTGCGTTAAAATAATGGTTAATATGCAGTTTGCATTTTCTTATGAGAGAATGATCCAAAGCTAAATGTTATAGTGTAGATAGACTTACCTTCAAGAAATAAAGCAATTTTGCCTATAGGGACTCATTTGCCCCTAATTGTCATAAAGCATGTAAAAACTGCTTGTCAGCGTTAAAATAATGGTTAATATGCAGTTTGCATTTTCTTATGAGAGAATGATCCAAACCTGAACGTTATAGTCTAAATAGACTTACCTTCATGAAATAAAGCAATTTTGCCTATAAGGACTCATTTGCCCCTAATTGTCATAAAGCATGTAAAAACTGCTTGTATGCGTTAAAATATTGGTTAATATGCAGTTTGCATTTTCTTATGAGAGAATGACCCAAACCTAAATGTTATAGTGTAAATAGACTAACATTTGTAAAATAAAGCAATTTTGCCTATAAGGACTCATTGGCACGCAATTGTCGTGAAGCATGTAAAAACTGCTTGTCTGCGTGAAAATGATAGTAAATATGCAGTTTGCATTTTCTTATAAGAGAATGATCCAAACCTGAATGTTATAGTGTAAATAGACTTACCCTCATGAAATAAAGCAATTTTGCCTATAAAGACTCATTTGCACCTATTTGTCGTAAAGCATGTAGAAACTGCTTGTCTGCGTTTAAATAATGGTTAATATGCAGTTTGCATTTTCTTATGAGAGAATGATCCAAACCTGAATGTTATAGTGTAAATAGACTTACCCTCATGAAATAAAGCAATTTTGCCTATAAAGACTCATTTGCACCTATTTGTCGTAAAGCATGTAAAAACTGCTTGTATGCGTTAAAATAATGGTTAATATGCAGTTTGCATTTTCTTATGAGAGAAAGATCCAAACCTGAATGTTATAGTGTAAATAGACTTACCTTCATGAAATAAAGCAATTTTGTCTATAAGGACTCATTTGCCCCTTATTGTCATAAAGCATGTAAAAACTGCTTGTATGCGTTAAAATAATGGTTAATATGCAGTTTGCATTTTCTTATGAGAGAATGATCTAAACCTGAATGTTATAGTTTAAATAGACTAACCTTTGTAAAATAAAGCAATTTTGCCTATAAGGACTCATTTGCACGCAATTATTGTCGTGAAGCATGTAAAAACTGCTTGTCTGCGTTAAAATAATGGTTAATATGCAGTTTGCATTTTCTTATGAGAGAATGATCCAAACCTGAATGTTATAGTAAAAGTAGACTTACCTTTGTGAAATAAAACAATTTTGCCTTTAAGGACTTATTTCCACCTAATTGTCGTAAAACATGTGAAAACTGCTTGTCTGCGTGAAAATGATAGTAAATATGCAGTTTGCATTTTCTAATGAGAGAATGATCCAAACCTGAATGTTATAGTGTAAATAGATTTACCCTCATGAAATAAAGCACTTTTGCCTATAAGGACTCATTTGCACCTAATTGTCGTAAAGCATGTAAAAACTGCTTGTCAGCGTTAAAATAATGGTTAATATGCAGTTTGCATTTTCTTATGAGAGAATGATCCAAACCTGAATGTTATAGTGTAAATAGACTTACCATCATGAAATAAAGCAATTTTGCCTGTAAGGACTCATTTGCACCTAATTGTCATAAAGCTTGTAAAAACTGCTTGTATGCGTTAAATAATAGTTAATATGCAGTTTGCATTTTCTTATGAGAGAATGATCTAAACCTGAATGTTATAGTTTAAAAAAACTTACCTTTGTAAAATAAAGCAATTTTGCCTATATAGACTCACTTGCCCCTAATTGTCATAAAGCATGTAAAAACTGCTTGTATGCGTTAAAATAATGGTTAATATGCAGTTTGCATTTTCTTATGAGAGAATGATCCAAACCTGAATGTTATAGTAAAAGTAGACTTACCTTTGTGAAATAAAACAATTTTGCCTTTAAGGACTTATTTCCACCTAATTGTCGTAAAACATGTGAAAACTGCTTGTCTGCGTGAAAATGATAGTAAATATGCAGTTTGCATTTTCTAATGAGAGAATGATCCAAACCTGAATGTTATAGTGTAAATAGACTTACCCTCATGAAATAAAGCACTTTTGCCTATAAGGACTCATTTGCACCTAATTGTCGTAAAGCATGTAAAAACTGCTTGTCAGCGTTAAAATAATGGTTAATATGCAGTTTGCATTTTATTATGAGAGAATGATCCAAACCTAAATGTTATAGTGTAAATAGACTTACCTACATGAAATAAAGCAATTTTGCCTATAGGGACCCATTTGCCCCAAATTGTCATAAAGCATGTAAAAACTGCTTGTCAGCGTTAAAATAATGGTTAATATGCAGTTTGCATTTTCTTATAAGAGAATGATCCAAACCTGAATGTTATAGTGTAAATAGACTTACCTTTGTAAAATAAAGCAATTTTGCCTATAAGGACTCATTTGCACGCAATTGTCGTGAAGCATGTAAAAACTGCTTGTCTGCGTGAAAATGATAGTAAATATGCAGTTTGCATTTTCTTATGAGAGAATGATCCAAACCTGAATGTTATAGTGTAAATAGACTTACCCTCATGAAATAAAGCTATTTTGCCTATAAAGACTCATTTGCACCTATTTGTCGTAAAGCATGTAAAAACTGCTTGTCTGCGTTTAAATAATGGTTAATATGCAGTTTGCATTTTCTTATGAGAGAATGATCCAAACCTGAATGTTATAGTGTAAATAGACTTACTCTCATGAAATAAAGCAATTTTGCCTATAAAGACTCATTTGCACCTAATTGTCGTAAAGCATGTAAAAACTGCTTGTCTGCGTTTAAATAATGGTTAATATGCAGTTTGCATTTTCTTATGAGAGAAAGATCCAAACCTGAATGTTATAGTGTAAATAGACTTACCTTCATGAAATAAAGCAATTTTGCCTATAAGGACTCATTTGCCCCTTATTGTCATAAAGCATGTAAAAACTGCTTGTATGCGTTAAAATAATGGTTAATATGCAGTTTGCATTTTCTTATGAGAGAATGATCCAAACCTGAATGTTATAGTGTAAATAGACTCTCCTTTGTAAAATAAAGCAATTTTGCCTATAAGGACTCATTTGCACGCAATTGTCGTGAAGCATGTAAAAACTGCTTGTCTGCGTTAAAATAATGGTTAATATGCAGTTTGCATTTTCTTATGAGAGAATGATTCAAACCTGAATGTTATAGTGTAAATAGACTTACCCTCATGAAATAAAGCACTTTTGCCTATAAAGACTCATTCGCACCTAATTGTCGTAAAGCATGTAAAAACTGCTTGTCAGCGTTAAAATAATGGTTAATATGCAGTTTGCATTTACTTATGAGAGAATGATCCAAACCTGAATGTTATAGTGAAAATAGACTAACCTTTGTAAAATAAAGCAATTTTGCCTATAAGGACTCATTTGCCTCTAATTGTCATAAAGCATGTAAAAACTGCTTGTCAGCGTTAAAATAATGGTTAATATGCAGTTTGCATTTTCTTATAAGAGAATGATCCAAACCTGAATGTTATAGTGAAAATAGACTTACCTTTGTAAAATAAAGCAATTTTGCCTATAAGGACTCATTTGCACGCAATTGTCGTGAAGCATGTAAAAACTGCTTGTCTGCGTTAAAATAATGGTTAATATGCAGTTTGCATTTTCTTATGAGAGAATGATTCAAACCTGAATGTTATAGTGTAAATAGACTTACCCTCATGAAATAAAGCACTTTTGCCTATAAAGACTCATTCGCACCTAATTGTCGTAAAGCATGTAAAAACTGCTTGTCAGCGTTAAAATAATGGTTAATATGCAGTTTGCATTTACTTATGAGAGAATGATCCAAACCTGAATGTTATAGTGAAAATAGACTAACCTTTGTAAAATAAAGCAATTTTGCCTATAAGGACTCATTTGCCTCTAATTGTCATAAAGCATGTAAAAACTGCTTGTCAGCGTTAAAATAAAGGTTAATATGCAGTTTGCATTTTCTTATAAGAGAATGATCCAAACCTGAATGTTATAGTGAAAATAGACTAACCTTTGTAAAATAAAGCAATTTTGCCTATAAGGACTCATTTGCCTCTAATTGTCATAAAGCATGTAAAAACTGCTTGTCAGCGTTAAAATAATGGTTAATATGCAGTTTGCATTTTCTTATAAGAGAATGATCCAAACCTGAATGTTATAGTGAAAATAGACTTACCTTTGTAAAATAAAGCAATTTTGCCTATAACGACTCATTTGCACGCAATTGTCGTGAAGCATGTAAAAACTGTTTGTCTGCGTGAAAATGATAGTAAATATGCAGTTTGCATTTTCTTATGAGAGAATGATCCAAACCTGAATGTTATAGTGTAAATAGACTTACCCTCATGAAATAAAGCTATTTTGCCTATAAAGACTCATTTGCACCTATTTGTCGTAAAGCATGCAAAACTGCTTGTCTGCGTTAAAATAATGGTTAATATGCAGTTTGCATTTTCTTATGAGAGAATGATCCAAACCTGAATGTTATAGTGTAAATAGACTAACCATTGTAAAATAAAGCAATTTTGCCTATAAGGACTCATTTGCCTCTAATTGTCATAAAGCATGTAAAAACTGCTTGTCAGCGTTAAAATAATGGTTAATATGCAGTTTGCATTTTCTTATAAGAGAATGATCCAAACCTGAATGTTATAGTGAAAATAGACTTACCTTTGTAAAATAAAGCAATTTTGCCTATAAGGAGTCATTTGCACCTAATTGTCCATAAGGCTTGTAAAAACTGCTTGTATGCGTTAAAATAATAGTTAATATGCAGTTTGCATTTTCTTATGAGAGAATGATCTAAACCTGAATGTTATAGTTTATGTAAACTTACCTTTGCAAAATAAAGCAATTTTGTCTATATAGACTCATTTGCCCCTAATTGTCATAAAGCATGTAAAAACTGCTCTTATGCGTTAAAATAATGGTTAATATGCAGTTTGCTTTTTCTTATGAGAGAATGATCCAAACCTGAAAGTTATAGTGTAAATAGACTTACCCTCATGAAATAAAGCAATTTTGCCTATAAAGACTCATTTGCACCTATTTGTCGTAAAGCATGTAAAAACTGCTTGTCTGCGTTTAAATAATGGTTAATATGCAGTTTGCATTTTCTTATGAGAGAATGATCCAAACCTGAATGTTATAGTGTAAATAGACTTACCCTCATGAAATAAAGCAATTTTGCCTATAAGGACTCATTTGCACCTAATTGTCGTAAAGCATGTAAAAACTGCTTGTATGCGTTAAAATAATGGTTAATATGCAGTTTGCATTTTCTTATGAGAGAAAGATCCAAACCTGAATGTTATAGTGTAAATAGACTAACCTTCATGAAATAAAGCAATTTTGTCTATAAGGACTCATTTGCCCCTTATTGTCATAAAGCATGTAAAAACTGCTTGTATGCGTTAAAATAATGGTTAATATGCAGTTTGCATTTTCTTATGAGAGAATGATCCAAACCTGAATGTTATAGTGAAAGTAGACTTACCTTTGTGAAATAAAACAATTTTGCCTTTAAGGACTTATTTCCACCTAATTGTCGTAAAACATGTGAAAACTGCTTGTCTGCGTGAAAATGATAGTAAATATGCAGTTTGCATTTTCTTATGAGAGAAAGATCCAAACCTGAATGTTATAGTGTAAATAGACTAACCTTCATGAAATAAAGCAATTTTGTCTATAAGGACTCATTTGCCCCTTATTGTCATAAAGCATGTAAAAACTGCTTGTCTGCGTTTAAATAATGGTTAATATGCAGTTTGTATTTTCTTATGAGAGAATGATCCAAACCTGAATGTTATAGTGTAAATAGACTTACCCTCATGAAATAAAGCAATTTTGCCTATAAAGACTCATTTGCACCTATTTGTCGTAAAGCATGTAAAAACTGCTTGTCTGCGTTTAAATAATGGTTAATATGCAGTTTGCATTTTCTTATGAGAGAATGATCCAAACCTGAATGTTATAGTGTAAATAGACCTACCCTCATGAAATAAAGCACTTTTGCCTATAAGGACTCATTTGCACCTAATTGTCGTAAAGCATGTAAAAACTGCTTGTCAGCGTTAAAATAATGGTTAATATGCAGTTTGCATTTTCTTATGAGAGAATGATCCAAACCTGAATGTTATAGTGTAAATAGACTTACCTTTGTAAAATAAAGCAACTTTGCCTATAAGGACTCATTTGCACGCAATTGTCGTGAAGCATGTAAAAACTGCTTGTCTGCGTTAAAATAATGGTTAATATGCAGTTTGCATTTTCTTATGAGAGAATGATCCAAACCTGAATGTTATAGTGAAAGTAGACTTACCTTTGTGAAATAAAACAATTTTGCCTTTAAGGACCTATTTCCACCTAATTGTCGTAAAACATGTGAAAACTGCTTGTCTGCGTGAAAATGATAGTAAATATGCAGTTTGCATTTTCTTATGAGAGAATGATCGAAACCTGAATGTTATAGTGTAAATAGACTTACCCTCATGAAATAAAGCACTTTTGCCTATAAGGACTCATTTGCACCTAATTGTCGTAAAGCATGTAAAAACTGCTTGTCAGCGTTAAAATAATAGTTAATATGCAGTTTGCATTTTCTTATGAGAGAAAGATCCAAACCTGAATGTTATAGTGTAAATAGACTTACCATCATGAAATAAAGCAATTTAGCCTGTAAGGACTCATTTGCACCTAATTGTCATAAAGCTTGTAAAAACTGCTTGTATGCGTTGAAACAATGGTTAATATGCAGTTTGCATTTTCTTATGAGAGAATGATCCAAACCTGAATGTTATAGTGAAAATAGACTAACCTTTGTAAAATAACGCAATTTTGCCTATAAGGACTCATTTGCATGCAATTGTCGTGAAGCATGTAAAAACTGCTTGTCTGCGTTAAAATAATGGTTAATATGCAGTTTGCATTTTCTTATGAGAGAATGATCCAAACCTGAATGTTATAGTGTAAATAGACTTACCTTCAAGAAATAAAGCAATTTTGCCTATAGGGACTCATTTGCCCCTAATTGTCATAAAGCATGTAAAAACTGCTTGTCAGCGTTAAAATAATGGTTAATATGCAGTTTGCATTTTCTTATGAGAGAATGATCCAAACCTGAATGTTATAGTGTAAATCGACTTATACTCATGAAATAAAGCAATTTTGCCTATAAAGACTCATTTGCACCTAATTGTCATAAAGCATGTAAAAACTGCTTGTATGCGTTAAAATGATAGTAAATATGCAGTTTGCATTGTCTTATGAGAGAATGATCTAAACCTGAATGGTATAGTTTAAGTAAACTTACCTTTGTAAAATAAAGCAATTTTGCCTATAAGGACTCATTTGCCCCTAATTGTCATAAAGCATGTAAAAACTGCTTGTATGCGTTAAAATAGTGGTTAATATGCAGTTTGCATTTTCTTATGAGAGAATGATCCAAACCTGAATGTTATAGTGTAAATAGTCTTACCCTCTTGAAATAAAGCAATTTTGCCTATAAGGAGTCATTTGCACCTAATTGTCATAAAGCTTGTAAAAACTGCTTGTATGCGTTAAAATAATAGTTAATATGCAGTTTGCATTTTCTTAAGAGAGAAAGATCTAAACCTGAATGTTATAGTTTATGTAAACTTACCTTTGCAAAATAAAGCAATTTTGCCTATATAGACTCATTTGCCCCTAATTGTCATAAAGCATGTAAAAACTGCTCTTATGCGTTAAAATAATGGTTAATATGCAGTTTGCTTTTTCTTATGAGAGAATGATCCAAACCTGAATGTTATAATGTAAATAGACTTACCTTTGTAAAATAAAGCAATTTTGCCTATAAGGACTCATTTGCACGCAATTGACGTGAAGCATGTAAAAACTGCTTGTCTGCGTGAAAATGATAGTAAATATGCAGTTTGCATTTTCTTATGAGATAATGATCCAAACCTGAATATTATAGTGTAAATAGACTTACCTTTGTAAAATAAAGCAATTTTGCCTATAAGGACTCATTTGCACGCAATTGTCGTGAAGCATGTAAAAACTGCTTGTCTGCGTGAAAATGATAGTAAATATGCAGTTTGCATTTTCTTATGAGAGAATGATCCAAACCTGAATGTTATAGTGTAAATAGACTAACCAGTGTAAAATAAAGCAATTTTGCCTATAAGGACTCATTTGCACGCAATTGTCGTGAAGCATGTAAAAACTGCTTGTCTGCGTTAAAATAATGATTAATATGCAGTTTGCATTTTCTTATGAGAGAATGATCCAAACCTAAATGTTATAGTGTAAATAGACTTACCTTCAAGAAATAAAGCAATTTTGCCTATAGGGACTCATTTGCCCCTAATTGTCATAAAGCATGTAAAAACTGCTTGTCAGCGTTAAAATAATGGTTAATATGCAGTTTGCATTTTCTTATGAGAGAATGATCCAAACCTGAATGTTATAGTGTAAATAGACTTACCCTCATGAAATAAAGCAATTTTGCCTATAAGGAGTCATTTGCACCTAATTGTCATAAAGCTTGTAAAAACTGCTTGTATGCGTTAAAATAATGGTTACTATGCAGTTTGCATTTTCTTATGAGAGAATGATCCAAACCTGAATGTTATAGTGTAAATAGACTTACCTTAATGAAATAAAGCAATTTTGCCTATAAGGACTCATTTCCCCCTAATTGTCATAAAGCATGTAAAAACTGCTTGTATGCGTTGAAATAATGGTTAATATGCAGTTTGCATTTTCTTATGAGAGAATGATCCAAACCTTAATGTTATAGTGTAAATCGACTTACCCTCATGAAATAAAGCAATTTTGCCTATAAAGACTCATTTGCATCTATTTGTCGTAAAGCATGTAAAAACTGCTTGTCTGCGTTTAAATAATGGTTAATATGCAGTTTGCATTTTCTTATGAGAGATAGATCCAAACCTGAATGTTATAGTGTAAATAGACTTACCCTCATGAAATAAAGCAATTTTGCCTATAAAGACTCATTTGCACCCAATTGTCGTAAAGCATGTAAAAACTGCTTGTATGCGTTAAAATAATGGTTAATATGCAGTTTGCATTTTCTTATGAGAGAATGATCCAAACCTGAATGTAATAGTGTAAATAGACTTACCTTCATGAAATAAAGCAGCTTTGCCTATAAGGACTTATTTGCCCCTAATTGTCATAAAGCATGTAAAATCTGCTTGTATGCGTTAAAATAATGGTTAATATGCAGATTGCATTTTCTTATGAGAGAATGATCTAAACCTTAATGTTATAGTGTAAATAGACTTACCGTTGTAAAAAAAAACAATTTTGCCTATAAGGACTCATTTGCACGCAATTGTCGTGAAGCATGTAAAAACTGCTTGTCTGCGTTAAAATAATGGTTAATATGCAGTTTGTATTTTCTTATGAGAAAATGATCCAAACCTGAATGTTATAGTGAAAGTAGACTAACCTTTGTGAAATAAAACAACTTTGCCTTTAGGGACTTATTTCCACCTAATTGTCGTAAAACATGTGAAAACTGCTTGTCTGCGTGAAAATGATAGTAAATATGCAGTTTGCATTTTCTTATGAGAGAAAGATCCAAAACTGAATGTTATAGTGTAAATAGACTTACCCTCATGAAATAAAGCACTTTTGCCTATAAGGACTCATTTGCCCCTAATTGTCATTAAGCATGTAAAAACTGCTTGTATGCGTTAAAATAATTGTTAATATGCAGTTTGCATTTTCTTATGAGAGAATGATCCAAACCTGAATGTTATAGTGTAAATAGACTAACCATTGTAAAATAAAGCAATTTTGCCTATAAGGACTCATTTGCACGCAATTGTCGTGAATCATGTAAAAACTGTTTGTCTGCGTTAAAATAATGGTTAATATGCAGTTTGCATTTTCTTATGAGAGAATGATCCAAACCTAAATGTTATAGTGTAAATAGACTTACCTTCAAGAAATAAAGCAATTTTGCCTATAGGGACTCATTTGCTTCTAATTGTCATAAAGCATGTAAAAACTGCTTGTCAGCGTTAAAATAATGGTTAATATGCAGTTTGCATTTTCTTATAAGAGAATGATCCAAACCTGAATGTTATAGTGTAAATAGACTTACCTTCATGAAATTAAGCAATTTTGCCTAAGAGGACTCATTTGCCCCTAATTGTCATAAAGCATGTAAAAACTGCTTGTATGCGTTAAAATAATGTATAATATGCAGTTTGCATTTTCTTATGAGAGAATGATCCAAACCTGAATGTTATAGTGAAAATAGACTTACCTTTGTAAAATAAAGCAATTTTGCCTATAAGGACTCATTTGCACGCAATTGCCGTGAAGCATGTAAAAACTGCTTGTCTGCGTTAAAATAATGGTTAATATGCAGTTTGCATTTTCTTATGAGAGAATGATCCAAACCTGAATGTTATAGTGTAAATAGTCTTTCCCTCTTGAAATAAAGCAATTTTGCCTATAAGGAGTCATTTGCACCTAATTGTCATAAGGCTTGTAAAAACTGCTTGTATGCGTTAAAATAATAGTTAATATGCAGTTTGCATTTTCTTATGAGAGAATGATCTAAACCTGAATGTTATAGTTTATGTAAACTTACCTTTGCAAAATAAAGCAATTTTGTCTATATAGACTCATTTGCCCCTAATTGTCATAAAGCATGTAAAAACTGCTCTTATGCGTTAAAATAATGGTTAATATGCAGTTTGCTTTTTCTTATGAGAGAATGATCCAAACCTGAAAGTTATAGTGTAAATAGACTTACCTTTGTAAAATAAAGCAATTTTGCCTATAAGTACTCATTTGCACGCAATTGTCGTGAAGCATGTAAAAACTGCTTGTCTGCGTTAAAATAATGGTTAATATGCAGTTTGCATTTTCTTATGAGAGAATGATCGAAACCTGAATGTCATAGTGTAAGTAGACTTACCCTCATGAAATAAAGCAATTTTGCCTATAAAGACTCATTTGCACCTATTTGTCGTAAAGCATGTAAAAACTGCTAGTCTGCGTTTAAATAATGGTTAATATGCAGTTTGCATTTTCTTATGAAAGAATGATCCAAACCTGAATGTTATAGTGTAAATGGACTTACCCTCATGAAATAAAGCAATTTTGCCTATAAGGACTCATTTGCACCTAATTGTCGTAAAGCATGTAAAAACTGCTTGTATGCGTTAAAATAATGGTTAATATGCAGTTTGCATTTTCTTATGAGAGAAAGATCCAAACCTGAATGTAATAGTGTAAATAGACTAACCTTCATGAAATAAAGCAATTTTGTCTATAAGGACTCATTTGCCCCTTATTGTCATAAAGCATGTAAAAACTGCTTGTATGCGTTAAAATAATGGTTAATATGCAGTTTGCATTTTCTTATGAGAGAATGATCCAAACCTGAATGTTATAGTGAAAGTAGACTTACCTTTGTAAAATAAAACAATTTTGCCTTTAAGGACTTATTTCCACCTAATTGTCGTAAAACATGTGAAAACTGCTTGTCTGCGTGAAAATGATAGTAAATATGCAGTTTGCATTTTCTTATGAGAGAATGATCGAAACCTGAATGTTATAGTGTAAATAGACTTACCCTCATGAAATAAAGCATTTTTGCCTATAAGGACTCATTTGCACCTAATTGTCGTAAAGCATGTAAAAACTGCTTGTCAGCGTTAAAATAATGGTTAATATGCAGTTTGCATTTTCTTATGAGAGAATGATCCAAACCTGAATGTTATAGTGTAAATAGACTTACCTTTGTAAAATAAAGCAATTTTGCCTATAAGGACTCATTTGCACGCAATTGTCGTGAAGCATGTAAAAACTGCTTGTCTGCGTTAAAATAATGGTTAATATGCAGTTTGCATTTTCTTATGAGAGAATGATCCAAACCTGAATGTTATAGTGAAAGTAGACTTACCTTTGTAAAATAAAACAATTTTGCCTTTAAGGACTTATTTCCACCTAATTGTCGTAAAACATGTGAAAACTGCTTGTCTGCGTGAAAATGATAGTAAATATGCAGTTTGCATTTTCTTATGAGAGAATGATCGAAACCTGAATGTTATAGTGTAAATAGACTTACCCTCATGAAATAAAGCACTTTTGCCTATAAGGACTCATTTGCACCTAATTGTCGTAAAGCATGTAAAAACTGCTTGTCAGCGTTAAAATAATGGTTAATAAGCACTTTGCATTTTCTTATGAGAGAAAGATCCAAACCTGAATGTTATAGTGTAAATAGACTTACCATCATGAAATAAAGCAATTTAGCCTGTAAGGACTCATTTGCACCTAATTGTCATAAAGCTTGTAAAAACTGCTTGTATGCGTTGAAATAATGGTTTATATGCAGTTTGCATTTTCTTATGAGAGAATGATCCAAACCTGAATGTTATAGTGTAAATAGTCTTACCCTCTTGAAATAAAGCAATTTTGCCTATAAGAAGTCATTTGCACCTAATTGTCATAAAGCTTGTAAAAACTGCTTGTATGCTTTAAAATAATAGTTAATATGCAGTTTGCATTTTCTTATGAGAGAAAGATCTAAACCTGAATGTTGTAGTTTAAGTAAACTTACCTTTGTAAAATAAAGCAATTTTGCCTATAAGGACTCATTTGCCCCTAATTGTCATAAAGCATGTAAAAACTGCTTGTATGCGTTAAAATAGTGGTTAATATGCAGTTTGCATTTTCTTATGAGAGAATGATCCAAACCTGAATGTTATAGTGTAAATAGTCTTACCCTCTTGAAATAAAGCAATTTTGCCTATAAGAAGTCATTTGCACCTAATTGTCATAAAGCTTGTAAAAACTGCTTGTATGCTTTAAAATAATAGTTAATATGCAGTTTGCATTTTCTTATGAGAGAAAGATCTAAACCTGAATGTTATAGTTTATGTAAACTTACCTTTGCAAAATAAAGCAATTTTGCCTATATAGACTCATTTGCCCCTAATTGTCATAAAGCATGTAAAAACTGCTCTTATGCGTTAAAATAATGGTTAATATGCAGTTTGCTTTTTCTTATGAGAGAATGATCCAAACCTGAATGTTATAATGTAAATAGACTTACCTTTGTAAAATAAAGCAATTTTGCCTATAAGGACTCATTTGCACGCAATTGACGTGAAGCATGTAAAAACTGCTTGTCTGCGTGAAAATGATAGTAAATATGCAGTTTGCATTTTCTTATGAGATAATGATCCAAACCTGAATATTATAGTGTAAATAGACTTACCTTTGTAAAATAAAGCAATTTTGCCTATAAGGACTCATTTGCACGCAATTGTCGTGAAGCATGTAAAAACTGCTTGTCTGCGTGAAAATGATAGTAAATATGCAGTTTGCATTTTCTTATGAGAGAATGATCCAAACCTGAATGTTATAGTGTAAATAGACTAACCAGTGTAAAATAAAGCAATTTTGCCTATAAGGACTCATTTGCCCCTTATTGTCATAAAGCATGTAAAAACTGCTTGTATGCGTTAAAATAATGGTTAATATGCAGTTTGCATTTTCTTATGAGAGAATGATCCAAACCTGAATGTTATAGTGAAAGTAGACTTACCTTTGTGAAATAAAACAATTTTGCCTTTAAGGACTTATTTCCACCTAATTGTCGTAAAACATGTGAAAACTGCTTGTCTGCGTGAAAATGATAGTAAATATGCAGTTTGCATTTTCTTATGAGAGAAAGATCCAAACCTGAATGTTATAGTGTAAATAGACTAACCTTCATGAAATAAAGCACTTTTGCCTATAAGGACTCATTTGCACCTAATTGTCGTAAAGCATGTAAAAACTGCTTGTCAGCGTTAAAATAATGGTTAATATGCAGTTTGCATTTTCTTATGAGAGAATGATCCAAACCTGAATGTTATAGTGTAAATAGACTTACCTTTGTAAAATAAAGCAACTTTGCCTATAAGGACTCATTTGCACGCAATTGTCGTGAAGCATGTAAAAACTGCTTGTCTGCGTTAAAATAATGGTTAATATGCAGTTTGCATTTTCTTATGAGAGAATGATCCAAACCTGAATGTTATAGTGAAAGTAGACTTACCTTTGTGAAATAAAACAATTTTGCCTTTAAGGACCTATTTCCACCTAATTGTCGTAAAACATGTGAAAACTGCTTGTCTGCGTGAAAATGATAGTAAATATGCAGTTTGCATTTTCTTATGAGAGAATGATCGAAACCTGAATGTTATAGTGTAAATAGACTTACCTTTGTAAAATAAAGCAACTTTGCCTATAAGGACTCATTTGCACGCAATTGTCGTGAAGCATGTAAAAACTGCTTGTCTGCGTTAAAATAATGGTTAATATGCAGTTTGCATTTTCTTATGAGAGAATGATCCAAACCTGAATGTTATAGTGTAAATAGACTTACCCTCATGAAATAAAGCACTTTTGCCTATAAGGACTCATTTGCACGCAATTGTCGTGAAGCATGTAAAAACTGCTTGTCTGCGTGAAAATGATAGTAAATATGCAGTTTGCATTTTCTTATGAGAGAATGATCCAAACCTGAATGTTATAGTGTAAATAGACTTACCTTTGTAAAATAAAGCAACTTTGCCTATAAGGACTCATTTGCACGCAATTGTCGTGAAGCATGTAAAAACTGCTTGTCTGCGTTAAAATAATGGTTAATATGCAGTTTGCATTTTCTTATGAGAGAATGATCCAAACCTGAATGTTATAGTGAAAGTAGACTTACCTTTGTGAAATAAAACAATTTTGCCTTTAAGGACCTATTTCCACCTAATTGTCGTAAAACATGTGAAAACTGCTTGTCTGCGTGAAAATGATAGTAAATATGCAGTTTGCATTTTCTTATGAGAGAATGATCGAAACCTGAATGTTATAGTGTAAATAGACTTACCCTCATGAAATAAAGCACTTTTGCCTATAAGGACTCATTTGCACCTAATTGTCGTAAAGCATGTAAAAACTGCTTGTCAGCGTTAAAATAATGGTTAATATGCAGTTTGCATTTTCTTATGAGAGAAAGATCCAAACCTGAATGTTATAGTGTAAATAGACTTACCATCATGAAATAAAGCAATTTAGCCTGTAAGGACTCATTTGCACCTAATTGTCATAAAGCTTGTAAAAACTGCTTGTATGCGTTGAAATAATGGTTAATATGCAGTTTGCATTTTCTTATGAGAGAATGATCCAAACCTGAATGTTATAGTGAAAATAGACTAACCTTTGTAAAATAACGCAATTTTGCCTATAAGGACTCATTTGCATGCAATTGTCGTGAAGCATGTAAAAACTGCTTGTCTGCGTTAAAATAATGGTTAATATGCAGTTTGCATTTTCTTATGAGAGAATGATCCAAACCTGAATGTTATAGTGTTAATAGACTAACCAGTGTAAAATAAAGCAATTTTGCCTATAAGGACTCATTTGCAAGCAATTGTCGTGAAGCATGTAAAAACTGCTTGTCTGCGTTAAAATAATGGTTAATATGCAGTTTGCATTTTCTTATGAGAGAATGATCCAAACCTAAATGTTATAGTGTAAATAGACTTACCTTCAAGAAATAAAGCAATTTTGCCTATAGGGACTCATTTGCCCCTAATTGTCATAAAGCATGTAAAAACTGCTTGTCAGCGTTAAAATAATGGTTAATATGCAGTTTGCATTTTCTTATGAGAGAATGATCCAAACCTGAATGTAATAGTGTAAATCGACTTATACTCATGAAATAAAGCACTTTTGCCTTTAAAGACTCATTTGCACCTAATTGTCATAAAGCATGTAAAAACTGCTTGTATGCGTTAAAATGATAGTAAATATGCAGTTTGCATTGTCTTATGAGAGAATGATCTAAACCTGAATGTTATAGTTTAAGTAAACTTACCTTTGTAAAATAAAGCAATTTTGCCTATAAGGACTCATTTGCCCCTAATTGTCATAAAGCATGTAAAAACTGCTTGTATGCGTAAAATAGTGGTTAATATGCAGTTTGCATTTTCTTATGAGAGAATGATCCAAACCTGAATGTTATAGTGTAAATAGTCTTACCCTCTTGAAATAAAGCAATTTTGCCTATAAGGAGTCATTTGCACCTAATTGTCATAAAGCTTGTAAAAACTGCTTGTATGCGTTAAAATAATAGTTAATATGCAGTTTGCATTTTCTTAAGAGAGAAAGATCTAAACCTGAATGTTATAGTTTATGTAAACTTACCTTTGCAAAATAAAGCAATTTTGCCTATATAGACTCATTTGCCCCTAATTGTCATAAAGCATGTAAAAACTGCTCTTATGCGTTAAAAAAATGGTTAATATGCAGTTTGCTTTTTCTTATGAGAGAATGATCCAAACCTGAATGTTATAGTGTAAATAGACTTACCCTCATGAAATAAAGCACTTTTGCCTATAAGGAATCATTTGCACCTAATTGTCGTAAAGCATGTAAAAACTGCTTGTCAGCGTTAAAATAATGGTTAATATGCAGTTTGCATTTTCTTATGAGAGAAAGATCCAAACCTGAATGTTATAGTGTAAATAGACTTACCATCATGAAATAAAGCAATTTAGCCTGTAAGGACTCATTTGCACCTAATTGTCATAAAGCTTGTAAAAACTGCTTGTATGCGTTGAAATAATGGTTAATATGCAGTTTGCATTTTCTTATGAGAGAATGATCCAAACCTGAATGTTATAGTGAAAATAGACTAACCTTTGTAAAATAACGCAATTTTGCCTATAAGGACTCATTTGCATGCAATTGTCGTGAAGCATGTAAAAACTGCTTGTCTGCGTTAAAATAATGGTTAATATGCAGTTTGCATTTTCTTATGAGAGAATGATCCAAACCTGAATGTTATAGAGTAAATCGACTTATACTCATGAAATAAAGCAATTTTGCCTTTAAAGACTCATTTGCACCTAATTGTCATAAAGCATGTAAAAACTGCTTGTATGCGTTAAAATAGTGGTTAATATGCAGTTTGCATTTTCTTATGACATAATGATCCAAACCTGAATATTATAGTGTGAATAGACTTACCTTTGTAAAATAAAGCAATTTTGCCTATAAGGACTCATTTGCATAATATGCAGTTTGCATTTTCTTATGAGAGAATGATCCAAACCTGAATGTTATAGTGAAAATAGACTTACCTTTGTAAAATAAAGCAATTTTGCCTATAAGGACTCATTTGCACGCAATTGCCGTGAAGCATGTAAAAACTGCTTGTCTGCGTTAAAATAATGGTTAATATGCAGTTTGCATTTTCTTATGAGAGAATGATCCAAACCTGAATGTTATAGTGTAAATAGTCTTACCCTCTTGAAATAAAGCAATTTTGCCTATAAGGAGTCATTTGCACCTAATTGTCATAAGGCTTGTAAAAACTGCTTGTATGCGTTAAAATAATAGTTAATATGCAGTTTGCATTTTCTTATGAGAGAATGATCTAAACCTGAATGTTATAGTTTATGTAAACTTACCTTTGCAAAATAAAGCAATTTTGTCTATATAGACTCATTTGCCCCTAATTGTCATAAAGCATGTAAAAACTGCTCTTATGCGTTAAAATAATGGTTAATATGCAGTTTGCTTTTTCTTATGAGAGAATGATCCAAACCTGAAAGTTATAGTGTAAATAGACTTACCTTTGTAAAATAAAGCAATTTTGCCTATAAGTACTCATTTGCACGCAATTGTCGTGAAGCACGTAAAAACTGCTTGTCTGCGTTAAAATAATGGTTAATATGCAGTTTGCATTTTCTTATGAGAGAATGATCGAAACCTGAATGTCATAGTGTAAATAGACTTACCCTCATGAAATAAAGCAATTTTGCCTATAAAGACTCATTTGCACCTATTTGTCGTAAAGCATGTAAAAACTGCTTGTCTGCGTTTAAATAATGGTTAATATGCAGTTTGCATTTTCTTATGAGAGAATGATCCAAACCTGAATGTTATAGTGTAAATGGACTTACCCTCATGAAATAAAGCAATTTTGCCTATAAGGACTCATTTGCACCTAATTGTCGTAAAGCATGTAAAAACTGCTTGTATGCGTTAAAATAATGGTTAATATGCAGTTTGCATTTTCTTATGAGAGAAAGATCCAAACCTGAATGTAATAGTGTAAATAGACTAACCTTCATGAAATAAAGCAATTTTGTCTATAAGGACTCATTTGCCCCTTATTGTCATAAAGCATGTAAAAACTGCTTGTATGCGTTAAAATAATGGTTAATATGCAGTTTGCATTTTCTTATGAGAGAATGATCCAAACCTGAATGTTATAGTGAAAGTAGACTTACCTTTGTAAAATAAAACAATTTTGCCTTTAAGGACTTATTTCCACCTAATTGTCGTAAAACATGTGAAAACTGCTTGTCAGCGTTAAAATAATGGTTAATATGCAGTTTGCATTTTCTTATGAGAGAATGATCCAAACCTGAATGTTATAGTGAAAATAGACTAACCTTTGTTAAATAACGCAATTTTGCCTATAAGGACTCATTTGCACGCAATTGTCGTGAAGCATGTAAAAACTGCTTGTCTGCGTTAAAATAATGGTTAATATGCAGTTTGCATTGTCTTATGAGAGAATGATCTAAACCTGAATGTTATAGTTTAAGTAAACTTACCTTTGTAAAATAAAGCAATTTTGCCTATAAGGACTCATTTGCCCCTAATTGTCATAAAGCATGTAAAAACTGCTTGTATGCGTTAAAATAGTGGTTAATATGCAGTTTGCATTTTCTTATGAGAGAATGATCCAAACCTGAATGTTATAGTGTAAATAGTCTTACCCTCTTGAAATAAAGCAATTTAGCCTGTAAGGACTCATTTGCACCTAATTGTCATAAAGCTTGTAAAAACTGCTTGTATGCGTTGAAATAATGGTTTATATGCAGTTTGCATTTTCTTATGAGAGAATGATCCAAACCTGAATGTTATAGTGAAAATAGACTAACCTTTGTTAAATAACGCAATTTTGCCTATAAGGACTCATTTGCACGCAATTGTCGTGAAGCATGTAAAAACTGCTTGTCTGCGTTAAAATAATGGTTAATATGCAGTTTGCATTGTCTTATGAGAGAATGATCTAAACCTGAATGTTATAGTTTAAGTAAACTTACTAAAATAAAGCAATTTTGCCTATAAGGACTCATTTGCCCCTAATTGTCATAAAGCATGTAAAAACTGCTTGTATGCGTTAAAATAGTGGTTAATATGCAGTTTGCATTTTCTTATGAGAGAATGATCCAAACCTGAATGTTATAGTGTAAATAGTCTTACCCTCTTGAAATAAAGCAATTTTGCCTATAAGGAGTCATTTGCACCTAATTGTCATAAAGCTTGTAAAAACTGCTTGTATGCTTTAAAATAATAGTTAATATGCAGTTTGCATTTTCTTATGAGAGAAAGATCTAAACCTGAATGTTATAGTTTATGTAAACTTACCTTTGCAAAATAAAGCAATTTTGCCTATATAGACTCATTTGCCCCTAATTGTCATAAAGCATGTAAAAACTGCTCTTATGCGTTAAAATAATGGTTAATATGCAGTTTGCTTTTTCTTATGAGAGAATGATCCAAACCTGAATGTTATAATGTAAATAGACTTACCTTTGTAAAATAAAGCAATTTTGCCTATAAGGACTCATTTGCACGCAATTGACGTGAAGCATGTAAAAACTGCTTGTCTGCGTGAAAATAATGGTTAATATGCAGTTTGCATTTTCTTATGAGAGAATGATCCAAACCTGAATGTTATAGTGTAAATAGACTTACCCTCATGAAATAAAGCAATTTTGCCTATAAAGACTCATTTGCACCTAATTGTCGTAAAGCATGTAAAAACTGCTTGTATGCGTTAAAATAAGGGTTAATATGCAGTTTGCATTTTCTTATGAGAGAATGATCCAAACCTGAATGTAATAGTGTAAATAGACTTACCCTCATGAAATAAAGCAATTTTGCCTATAAAGACTCATTTGCACCTAATTGTCGTAAAGCATGTAAAAACTGCTTGTATGCGTTAAAATAAGGGTTAATATGCAGTTTGCATTTTCTTATGAGAGAATGATCCAAACCTGAATGTAATAGTGTAAATAGACTTACCTTCATGAAATAAAGCAGCTTTGCCTATAAGGACTTATTTGCCCCTAATTGTCATAAAGCATGTTAAAACTGCTTGTATGCGTTAAAATAATGGTTAATATGCAGATTGCATTTTCTTATGAGAGAATGATCCAAACCTTAATGTTATAGTGTAAATAGACTTACCGTTGTAAAATAAAGCAATTTTGCCTATAAGGACTCATTTGCACGCAATTGTCGTGAAGCATGTAAAAACTGCTTGTCTGCGTTAAAATAATGGTTAATATGCAGTTTGCATTTTCTTATGAGAAAATGATCCAAACCTGAATGGTATAGTGAAAGTAGACTAACCTTTGTGAAATAAAACAACTTTGCCTTTAGGGACTTATTTCCACCTAATTGTCGTAAAACATGTGAAAACTGCTTGTCTGCTTGAAAATGATAGTAAATATGCAGTTTGCATTTTCTTATGAGAGAAAGATCCAAAACTGAATGTTATAGTGTAAATAGACTTACCCTCATGAAATAAAGCACTTTTGCCTATAAGGACTCATTTGCCCCTAATTGTCATAAAGCATGTAAAAACTGCTTGTATGCGTTAAAATAATTGTTAATATGCAGTTTGCATTTTCTTATGAGAGAAAGATCCAAACCTGAATGTTATAGTGTAAATAGACTAACCATTGTAAAATAAAGCAATTTTGCCTATAAGGACTCATTTGCACGCAATTGTCGTGAATCATGTAAAAACTGTTTGTCTGCGTTAAAATAATGGTTAATATGCAGTTTGCATTTTCTTATGAGAGAATGATCCAAACCTAAATGTTATAGTGTAAATAGACTTACCTTCAAGAAATAAAGCAATTTTGCCTATAGGGACTCATTTGCCTCTAATTGTCATAAAGCATGTAAAAACTGCTTGTCAGCGTTAAAATAATGGTTAATATGCAGTTTGCATTTTCTTATAAGAGAATGATCCAAACCTGAATGTTATAGTGTAAATAGACTTACCTTCATGAAATTAAGCAATTTTGCCTAAGAGGACTCATTTGCCCCTAATTGTCATAAAGCATGTAAAAACTGCTTGTATGCGTTAAAATAATGTATAATATGCAGTTTGCATTTTCTTATGAGAGAATGATCCAAACCTGAATGTTATAGTGAAAATAGACTTACCTTTGTAAAATAAAGCAATTTTGCCTATAAGGACTCATTTGCACGCAATTGTCGTGAAGCATGTAAAAACTGCTTGTCTGCGTTAAAATAATGGTTAATATGCAGTTTGCATTTTCTTATGAGAGAAAGATCCAAACCTGAATGTTATAGTGTAAATAGTCTTACCCTCTTGAAATAAAGCAATTTTGCCTATAAGGAGTCATTTGCACCTAATTGTCATAAGGCTTGTAAAAACTGCTTGTATGCGTTAAAATAATAGTTAATATGCAGTTTGCATTTTCTTATGAGAGAATGATCTAAACCTGAATGTTATAGTTTATGTAAACTTACCTTTGCAAAATAAAGCAATTTTGTCTATATAGACTCATTTGCCCTTAATTGTCATAAAGCATGTAAAAACTGCTCTTATGCGTTAAAATAATGGTTAATATGCAGTTTGCTTTTTCTTATGAGAGAATGATCCAAACCTGAAAGTTATAGTGTAAATAGACTTACCTTTGTAAAATAAAGCAATTTTGCCTATAAGGACTCATTTGCACGCAATTGTCGTGAAGCATGTAAAAACTGCTTGTCTGCGTGAAAATGATAGTAAATATGCAGTTTGCATTTTCTTATGAGAGAATGATCGAAACCTGAATGTTATAGTGTAAATAGACTTACCCTCATGAAATAAAGCACTTTTGCCTATAAGGAGTCATTTGCACCTAATTGTCATAAAGCTTGTAAAAACTGCTTGTATGCGTTAAAATAATAGCTAATATGCAGTTTGCATTTTCTTATGAGAGAAAGATCTAAACCTGAATGTTATAGTTTATGTAAACTTACGTTTGCAAAATAAAGCAATTTTGCCTATATAGACTCATTTGCCCCTAATTGTCATAAAGCATGTAAAAACTGCTCTTATGCGTTAAAATAATGGTTAATATGCAGTTTGCTTTTTCTTATGAGAGAATGATCCAAACCTGAATGTTATAGTGTAAATAGACTTACCTTTGTAAAATAAAGCAATTTTGCCTATAAGGACTCATTTGCACGCAATTGTCGTGAAGCATGTAAAAACTGCTTGTCTGCGTGAAAATGATAGTAAATATGCAGTTTGCATTTTCTAATGAGATAATGATCCAAACCTGAATATTATAGTGTAAATAGACTTACCTTTGTAAAATAAAGCAATTTTGCCTATAAGGACTCATTTGCACGCAATTGTCGTGAAGCATGTAAAAACTGCTTGTCTGCGTGAAAATGATAGTAAATATGCAGTTTGCATTTTCTTATGAGAGAATGATCCAAACCTGAATGTTATAGTGTAAATAGACTAACCAGTGTAAAATAAAGCAATTTTGCCTATAAGGACTCATTTGCACGCAATTGTCGTGAAGCATGTAAAAACTGCTTGTCTGCGTTAAAATAATGGCTAATATGCAGTTTGCATTTTCTTATGAGAGAATGATCCAAACCTAAATGTTATAGTGTAAATAGACTTACCTTCAAGAAATAAAGCAATTTTGCTTATAGGGACTCATTTGCCCCTAATTGTCATAAAGCATGTAAAAACTGCTTGTCAGCGTTAAAATAATGGTTAATATGCAGTTTGCATTTTCTTATGAGAGAATGATCCAAACCTGAATGTTATAGTGTAAATAGACTTACCCTCATGAAATAAAGCAATTTTGCCTATAAGGAGTCATTTGCACCTAATTGTCATAAAGCTTGTAAAAACTGCTTGTATGCGTTAAAATAATAGTTAATATGCAGTTTGCATTTTCTTATAAGAGAATGTCTAAACCTGAATGTTATAGTTTAAGTAAACTTACCTTTGTAAAATAAAGCAATTTTGCCTATATAGACTCATTTGCCCCTAATTGTCATAAAGCATGTAAAAACTGCTTGTATGCGTTGAAATAATGGTTAATATGCAGTTTGCATTTTCTTATGAGAGAATGATCCAAACCTGAATGTTATAGTGTAAATAAACTTACCTTAATGAAATAAAGCAATTTTGCCTATAAGGACTCATTTGCCCCTAATTGTCATAAAGCATGTAAAAACTGCTTGTATGCGTTGAAATAATCGTTAATATGCAGTTTGCATTTTCTTATGAGAGAATGATCCAAACCTTAATGTTATAGTGTAAATAGACTTACCCTCATGAAATAAAGCAATTTTGCCTATAAAGACTCATTTGCATCTATTTGTCGTAAAGCATGTAAAAACTGCTTGTCTGCGTTTAAATAATGGTTAATATGCAGTTTGCATTTTCTTATGAGAGAATGATCCAAACCTGAATGTTATAGTGTATATAGACTTACCCTCATGAAATAAAGCAATTTTGCCTATAAAGACTCATTTGCACCTAAATGTCGTAAAGCATGTAAAAACTGCTTGTATGCGTTAAAATAATGGTTAATATGCAGTTTGCATTTTCTTATGAGATAATGATCCAAACCTGAATGTTATAGTGTAAATAGACTTACCTTAATGAAATAAAGCAATTTTGCCTATAAGGACTCATTTGCCCCTAATTGTCATAAAGCATGTAAAAACTGCTTGTATGCGTTGAAATAATGGTTAATATGCAGTTTGCATTTTCTTATGAGAGAATGATCCAAACCTTAATGTTATAGTGTAAATAGACTTACCCTCATGAAATAAAGCAATTTTGCCTATAAAGACTCATTTGCATCTATTCGTCGTAAAGCATGTAAAAACTGCTTGTCTGCGTTAAAATAATGGTTAATATGCAGTTTGCATTTTCTTATGAGAGAATGATCCAAACCTGAATGTTATAGTGTAAATAGACTTACCTTAATGAAATAAAGCAATTTTGCCTATAAGGACTCATTTGCCCCTAATTGTCATAAAGCATGTAAAAACTGCTTGTATGCGTTGAAATAATGGTAAATATGCAGTTTGCATTTTCTTATGAGAGAATGATCCAAACCTTAATGTTATAGTGTAAATAGACTTACCCTCATGAAATAAAGCAATTTTGCCTAGAAAGACTCATTTGCATCTATTTGTCGTAAAGCATGTAAAAACTGCTTGTCTGCGTTTAAATAATGGTTAATATGCAGTTTGCATTTTCTTATGAGAGAATGATCCAAACCTGAATGTTATAGTGTAAATAGACTTACCCTCATGAAAAAAAGCAATTTTGCCTATAAAGACTCATTTGCACCTAATTGTCGTAAAGCATGTAAAAACTGCTTGTATGCGTTAAAATAATGGTTAATATGCAGATTGCATTTTCTTATGAGAGAATGATCCAAACCTTAATGTTATATTGTAAATAGACTTACCGTTGTAAAATAAAGCAATTTTGCCTATAAGGACTCATTTGCACGCAATTGTCGTGAAGCATGTAAAAACTGCTTGTCTGCGTTAAAATAATGGTTAATATGCAGTTTGCATTTTCTTATGAGAAAATGATCCAAACCTGAATGTTATAGTGAAAGTAGACTAACCTTTGTGAAATAAAACAACTTTGCCTTTAGGGACTTATTTCCACCTAATTGTCGTAAAACATGTGAAAACTGCTTGTCTGCGTGAAAATGATAGTAAATATGCAGTTTGCATTTTCTTATGAGAGAATGATCGAAACCTGAATGTTATAGTGTAAATAGACTTACCCTCATGAAATAAAGCACTTTTGCCTATAAGGACTCATTTGCACCTAATTGTCGTAAAGCATGTAAAAACTGCTTGTCAGCGTTAAAATAATGGTTAATATGCAGTTTGCATTTTCTTATGAGAGAAAGATCCAAACCTGAATGTTATAGTGTAAATAGACTTACCATCATGAAATAAAGCAATTTAGCCTGTAAGGACTCATTTGCACCTAATTGTCATAAAGCTTGTAAAAACTGCTTGTATGCGTTGAAATAATGGTTTATATGCAGTTTGCATTTTCTTATGAGAGAATGATCCAAACCTGAATGTTATAGTGAAAATAGACTAACCTTTGTAAAATAACGCAATTTTGCCTATAAGGACTCATTTGCACGCAATTGTCGTGAAGCATGTAAAAACTGCTTGTCTGCGTTAAAATAATGGTTAGTATGCAGTTTGCATTTTCTTCTGAGAGAATGATCCAAACCTGAATGTTATAGTGTAAATCGACTTATACTCATGAAATAAAGCAATTTTGCCTATAAAGACTCATTTGCACCTAATTGTCATAAAGCATGTAAAAACTGCTTGTATGCGTTAAAATGATAGTAAATATGCAGTTTGCATTGTCTTATGAGAGAATGATCTAAACCTGAATGTTATAGTTTAAGTAAACTTACCTTTGTAAAATAAAGCAATTTTGCCTATAAGGACTCATTTGCCGCTAATTGTCATAAAGCATGTAAAAAATGCTTGTATGCGTTAAAATAGTGGTTAATATGCAGTTTGCATTTTCTTATGAGAGAATGATCCAAACCTGAATGTTATAGTAAAAATAGACTTACCTTTGTAAAATAAAGCAATTTTGCCTATAAGGACTCATTTGCACGCAACTGTCGTGAAGCATGTAAAAACTGCTTGTCTGCGTTAAAATAATGGTTAATATGCAGTTTGCATTTTCTTATGAGAGAATGATCCAAACCTGAATGTTATAGTGTAAATAGTCTTACCCTCTTGAAATAAAGCAATTTTGCCTATAAGGAGTCATTTGCACCTAATTGTCATAAAGCTTGTAAAAACTGCTTGTATGCGTTAAAATAATAGTTAATATGCAGTTTGCATTTTCTTATGAGAGAATGATCCAAACCTAAATGTTATAGTGTAAATAGACTTACCTTCAAGAAATAAAGCAATTTTGCCTATAGGGACTCATTTGCCCCTAATTGTCATAAAGCATGTAAAAACTGCTTGTCAGCGTTAAAATAATGGTTAATATGCAGTTTGCATTTTCTTATGAGAGAATGATCCAAACCTGAATGTTATAGTTTAAATCGACTTATACTCATGAAATAAAACAATTTTGCCTATAAAGACTCATTTGCACCTGATTGTCATAAAGCATGTAAAAACTGCTTGTATGCGTTAAAATAGTGGTTAATATGCAGTTTGCATTTTCTTATGAGAGAATGATCCAAACCTGAATGTTATAGTGTAAATAGACTAACCAGTGTAAAATAAAGCAATTTTGCCTATAAGGACTCATTTGCACGCAATTGTCGTGAAGCATGTAAAAACTGCTTGTCTGCGTTAAAATAATGGTTAATATGCAGTTTGCATTTTCTTATGAGAGAATGATCCAAACCTGAATGTTATAGTTTAAATCGACTTATACTCATGAAATAAAACAATTTTGCCTATAAAGACTCATTTGCACCTGATTGTCATAAAGCATGTAAAAACTGCTTGTATGCGTTAAAATGATAGTAAATATGCAGTTTGCATTGTCTTATGAGAGAATGATCTAAACCTGAATGTTATAGTTTAAGTAAACTTACCTTTGTAAAATAAGGCAATTTTGCCTATAAGGACTCATTTGCCCCTAATTGTCATAAAGCATGTAAAAACTGCTTGTATGCGTTAAAATAGTGGTTAATATGCAGTTTGCATTTTCTTATGAGAGAATGATCCAAACCTGAATGTTATAGTGTAAATAGACTAACCAGTGTAAAATAAAGCAATTTTGCCTATAAGGACTCATTTGCACGCAATTGTCGTGAAGCATGTAAAAACTGCTTGTCTGCGTTAAAATAATGGTTAATATGCAGTTTGCATTTTCTTATGAGAGAATGATCCAAACCTAAATGTTATAGTGTAAATAGACTTACCTTCAAGAAATAAAGCAATTTTGCCTATAGGGACTCATTTGCCCCTAATTGTCATAAAGCATGTAAAAACTGCTTGTATGCGTTAAAATAGTGGTTAATATGCAGTTTGCATTTTCTTATGACATAATGATCCAAACCTGAATAATATAGTGTAAATAGACTTACCTTTGTAAAATAAAGCAATTTGCCTATAAGGACTCATTTGCACACAATTGTCGTGAAGCATGTAAAAACTGCTTGTCTGCGTGAAAATGATAGTAAATATGCAGTTTGCATTTTCTTATGAGAGAATGATCCAAACCTAAATGTTATAGTGTAAATAGACTTACCTTCAAGAAATAAAGCAATTTTGCCTATAGGGACTCAATTGCCCCTAATTGTCATAAAGCATGTAAAAACTGCTTGTATGCGTTAAAATAATGTATAATATGCAGTTTGCATTTTCTTATGAGAGAATGATCCAAACCTGAATGTTATAGTGAAAATAGACTTACCTTTGTAAAATAAAGCAATTTTGCCTATAAGGACTCATTTGCACGCAATTGTCGTGAAGCATGTAAAAACTGCTTGTCTGCGTTAAAATAATGGTTAATATGCAGTTTGCATTTTCTTATGAGAGAATGATCCAAACCTAAATGTTATAGTGTAAATAGACTTACCTTCAAGAAATAAAGCAATTTTGCCTATAGGGACTCATTTGCCTCTAATTGTCATAAAGCATGTAAAAACTGCTTGTCAGCGTTAAAATAATGGTTAATATGCAGTTTGCATTTTCTTATAAGAGAATGATCCAAACCTGAATGTTATAGTGTAAATAGACTTACCTTCATGAAATTAAGCAATTTTGCCTAAGAGGACTCATTTGCCCCTAATTGTCATAAAGCATGTAAAAACCGCTTGTATGCGTTAAAATAATGTATAATATGCAGTTTGCATTTTCTTATGAGAGAATGATCCAAACCTGAATGTTATAGTGAAAATAGACTTACCTTTGTAAAATAAAGCAATTTTGCCTATAAGGACTCATTTGCACGCAATTGTCGTGAAGCATGTAAAAACTGCTTGTCTGCGTTAAAATAATGGTTAATATGCAGTTTGCATTTTCTTATGAGAGAATGATCCAAACCTGAATGTTATAGTGTAAATAGTCTTACCCTCTTGAAATAAAGCAATTTTGCCTATAAGGAGTCATTTGCACCTAATTGTCATAAGGCTTGTAAAAACTGCTTGTATGCGTTAAAATAATAGTTAATATGCAGTTTGCATTTTCTTATGAGAGAATGATCTAAACCTGAATGTTATAGTTTATGTAAACTTACCTTTGCAAAATAAAGCAATTTTGTCTATATAGACTCATTTGCCCTTAATTGTCATAAAGCATGTAAAAACTGCTCTTATGCGTTAAAATAATGGTTAATATGCAGTTTGCTTTTTCTTATGAGAGAATGATCCAAACCTGAAAGTTATAGTGTAAATAGACTTACCTTTGTAAAATAAAGCAATTTTGCCTATAAGGACTCATTTGCACGCAATTGTCGTGAAGCATGTAAAAACTGCTTGTCTGCGTGAAAATGATAGTAAATATGCAGTTTGCATTTTCTTATGAGAGAATGATCCAAACCTGAATGTTATAGTGTAAATAGACTTACCCTCATGAAATAAAGCACTTTTGCCTATAAGGAGTCATTTGCACCTAATTGTCATAAAGCTTGTAAAAACTGCTTGTATGCGTTAAAATAATAGCTAATATGCAGTTTGCATTTTCTTATGAGAGAAAGATCTAAACCTGAATGTTATAGTTTATGTAAACTTACGTTTGCAAAATAAAGCAATTTTGCCTATATAGACTCATTTGCCCCTAATTGTCATAAAGCATGTAAAAACTGCTCTTATGCGTTAAAATAATGGTTAATATGCAGTTTGCTTTTTCTTATGAGAGAATGATCCAAACCTGAATGTTATAGTGTAAATAGACTTACCTTTGTAAAATAAAGCAATTTTGCCTATAAGGACTCATTTGCACGCAATTGTCGTGAAGCATGTAAAAACTGCTTGTCTGCGTGAAAATGATAGTAAATATGCAGTTTGCATTTTCTAATGAGATAATGATCCAAACCTGAATATTATAGTGTAAATAGACTTACCTTTGTAAAATAAAGCAATTTTGCCTATAAGGACTCATTTGCACGCAATTGTCGTGAAGCATGTAAAAACTGCTTGTCTGCGTGAAAATGATAGTAAATATGCAGTTTGCATTTTCTTATGAGAGAATGATCCAAACCTGAATGTTATAGTGTAAATAGACTAACCAGTGTAAAATAAAGCAATTTTGCCTATAAGGACTCATTTGCACGCAATTGTCGTGAAGCATGTAAAAACTGCTTGTCTGCGTTAAAATAATGGCTAATATGCAGTTTGCATTTTCTTATGAGGGAATGATCCAAACCTAAATGTTATAGTGTAAATAGACTTACCTTCAAGAAATAAAGCAATTTTGCTTATAGGGACTCATTTGCCCCTAATTGTCATAAAGCATGTAAAAACTGCTTGTCAGCGTTAAAATAATGGTTAATATGCAGTTTGCATTTTCTTATGAGAGAATGATCCAAACCTGAATGTTATAGTGTAAATAGACTTACCCTCATGAAATAAAGCAATTTTGCCTATAAGGAGTCATTTGCACCTAATTGTCATAAAGCTTGTAAAAACTGCTTGTATGCGTTAAAATAATAGTTAATATGCAGTTTGCATTTTCTTATAAGAGAATGTCTAAACCTGAATGTTATAGTTTAAGTAAACTTACCTTTGTAAAATAAAGCAATTTTGCCTATATAGACTCATTTGCCCCTAATTGTCATAAAGCATGTAAAAACTGCTTGTATGCGTTGAAATAATGGTTAATATGCAGTTTGCATTTTCTTATGAGAGAATGATCCAAACCTGAATGTTATAGTGTAAATAAACTTACCTTAATGAAATAAAGCAATTTTGCCTATAAGGACTCATTTGCCCCTAATTGTCATAAAGCATGTAAAAACTGCTTGTATGCGTTGAAATAATCGTTAATATGCAGTTTGCATTTTCTTATGAGAGAATGATCCAAACCTTAATGTTATAGTGTAAATAGACTTACCCTCATGAAATAAAGCAATTTTGCCTATAAAGACTCATTTGCATCTATTTGTCGTAAAGCATGTAAAAACTGCTTGTCTGCGTTTAAATAATGGTTAATATGCAGTTTGCATTTTCTTATGAGAGAATGATCCAAACCTGAATGTTATAGTGTATATAGACTTACCCTCATGAAATAAAGCAATTTTGCCTATAAAGACTCATTTGCACCTAAATGTCGTAAAGCATGTAAAAACTGCTTGTATGCGTTAAAATAATGGTTAATATGCAGTTTGCATTTTCTTATGAGATAATGATCCAAACCTGAATGTTATAGTGTAAATAGACTTACCTTAATGAAATAAAGCAATTTTGCCTATAAGGACTCATTTGCCCCTAATTGTCATAAAGCATGTAAAAACTGCTTGTATGCGTTGAAATAATGGTTAATATGCAGTTTGCATTTTCTTATGAGAGAATGATCCAAACCTTAATGTTATAGTGTAAATAGACTTACCCTCATGAAATAAAGCAATTTTGCCTATAAAGACTCATTTGCATCTATTCGTCGTAAAGCATGTAAAAACTGCTTGTCTGCGTTAAAATAATGGTTAATATGCAGTTTGCATTTTCTTATGAGAGAATGATCCAAACCTGAATGTTATAGTGTAAATAGACTTACCTTAATGAAATAAAGCAATTTTGCCTATAAGGACTCATTTGCCCCTAATTGTCATAAAGCATGTAAAAACTGCTTGTATGCGTTGAAATAATGGTAAATATGCAGTTTGCATTTTCTTATGAGAGAATGATCCAAACCTTAATGTTATAGTGTAAATAGACTTACCCTCATGAAATAAAGCAATTTTGCCTAGAAAGACTCATTTGCATCTATTTGTCGTAAAGCATGTAAAAACTGCTTGTCTGCGTTTAAATAATGGTTAATATGCAGTTTGCATTTTCTTATGAGAGAATGATCCAAACCTGAATGTTATAGTGTAAATAGACTTACCCTCATGAAAAAAAGCAATTTTGCCTATAAAGACTCATTTGCACCTAATTGTCGTAAAGCATGTAAAAACTGCTTGTATGCGTTAAAATAATGGTTAATATGCAGATTGCATTTTCTTATGAGAGAATGATCCAAACCTTAATGTTATATTGTAAATAGACTTACCGTTGTAAAATAAAGCAATTTTGCCTATAAGGACTCATTTGCACGCAATTGTCGTGAAGCATGTAAAAACTGCTTGTCTGCGTTAAAATAATGGTTAATATGCAGTTTGCATTTTCTTATGAGAAAATGATCCAAACCTGAATGTTATAGTGAAAGTAGACTAACCTTTGTGAAATAAAACAACTTTGCCTTTAGGGACTTATTTCCACCTAATTGTCGTAAAACATGTGAAAACTGCTTGTCTGCGTGAAAATGATAGTAAATATGCAGTTTGCATTTTCTTATGAGAGAATGATCGAAACCTGAATGTTATAGTGTAAATAGACTTACCCTCATGAAATAAAGCACTTTTGCCTATAAGGACTCATTTGCACCTAATTGTCGTAAAGCATGTAAAAACTGCTTGTCAGCGTTAAAATAATGGTTAATATGCAGTTTGCATTTTCTTATGAGAGAAAGATCCAAACCTGAATGTTATAGTGTAAATAGACTTACCATCATGAAATAAAGCAATTTAGCCTGTAAGGACTCATTTGCACCTAATTGTCATAAAGCTTGTAAAAACTGCTTGTATGCGTTGAAATAATGGTTTATATGCAGTTTGCATTTTCTTATGAGAGAATGATCCAAACCTGAATGTTATAGTGAAAATAGACTAACCTTTGTAAAATAACGCAATTTTGCCTATAAGGACTCATTTGCACGCAATTGTCGTGAAGCATGTAAAAACTGCTTGTCTGCGTTAAAATAATGGTTAGTATGCAGTTTGCATTTTCTTCTGAGAGAATGATCCAAACCTGAATGTTATAGTGTAAATCGACTTATACTCATGAAATAAAGCAATTTTGTCTATAAAGACTCATTTGCACCTAATTGTCATAAAGCATGTAAAAACTGCTTGTATGCGTTAAAATGATAGTAAATATGCAGTTTGCATTGTCTTATGAGAGAATGATCTAAACCTGAATGTTATAGTTTAAGTAAACTTACCTTTGTAAAATAAAGCAATTTTGCCTATAAGGACTCATTTGCCGCTAATTGTCATAAAGCATGTAAAAAATGCTTGTATGCGTTAAAATAGTGGTTAATATGCAGTTTGCATTTTCTTATGAGAGAATGATCCAAACCTGAATGTTATAGTGAAAATAGACTTACCTTTGTAAAATAAAGCAATTTTGCCTATAAGGACTCATTTGCACGCAACTGTCGTGAAGCATGTAAAAACTGCTTGTCTGCGTTAAAATAATGGTTAATATGCAGTTTGCATTTTCTTATGAGAGAATGATCCAAACCTGAATGTTATAGTGTAAATAGTCTTACCCTCTTGAAATAAAGCAATTTTGCCTATAAGGAGTCATTTGCACCTAATTGTCATAAAGCTTGTAAAAACTGCTTGTATGCGTTAAAATAATAGTTAATATGCAGTTTGCATTTTCTTATAAGAGAATGTCTAAACCTGAATGTTATAGTTTAAGTAAACTTACCTTTGTAAAATAAAGCAATTTTGCCTATATAGACTCATTTGCCCCTAATTGTCATAAAGCATGTAAAAACTGCTTGTATGCGTTGAAATAATGGTTAATATGCAGTTTGCATTTTCTTATGAGAGAATGATCCAAACCTGAATGTTATAGTGTAAATAGACTTACCTTAATGAAATAAAGCAATTTTGCCTATAAGGACTCATTTGCCCCTAATTGTCATAAAGCATGTAAAAACTGCTTGTATGCGTTGAAATAATCGTTAATATGCAGTTTGCATTTTCTTATGAGAGAATGATCCAAACCTTAATGTTATAGTGTAAATAGACTTACCCTCATGAAATAAAGCAATTTTGCCTATAAAGACTCATTTGCATCTATTTGTCGTAAAGCATGTAAAAACTGCTTGTCTGCGTTTAAATAATGGTTAATATGCAGTTTGCATTTTCTTATGAGAGAATGATCCAAACCTGAATGTTATAGTGTATATAGACTTACCCTCATGAAATAAAGCAATTTTGCCTATAAAGACTCATTTGCACCTAATTGTCGTAAAGCATGTAAAAACTGCTTGTATGCGTTAAAATAATGGTTAATATGCAGTTTGCATTTTCTTATGAGAGAATGATCCAAACCTGAATGTTATAGTGTAAATAGACTTACCTTAATGAAATAAAGCAATTTTGCCTATAAGGACTCATTTGCCCCTAATTGTCATAAAGCATGTAAAAACTGCTTGTATGCGTTGAAATAATGGTTAATATGCAGTTTGCATTTTCTTATGAGAGAATGATCCAAACCTTAATGTTATAGTGTAAATAGACTTACCCTCATGAAATAAAGCAATTTTGCCTATAAAGACTCATTTGCATCTATTCGTCGTAAAGCATGTAAAAACTGCTTGTCTGCGTTAAAATAATGGTTAATATGCAGTTTGCATTTTCTTATGAGAGAATGATCCAAACCTGAATGTTATAGTGTAAATAGACTTACCTTAATGAAATAAAGCAATTTTGCCTATAAGGACTCATTTGCCCCTAATTGTCATAAAGCATGTAAAAACTGCTTGTATGCGTTGAAATAATGGTAAATATGCAGTTTGCATTTTCTTATGAGAGAATGATCCAAACCTTAATGTTATAGTGTAAATAGACTTACCCTCATGAAATAAAGCAATTTTGCCTAGAAAGACTCATTTGCATCTATTTGTCGTAAAGCATGTAAAAACTGCTTGTCTGCGTTTAAATAATGGTTAATATGCAGTTTGCATTTTCTTATGAGAGAATGATCCAAACCTGAATGTTATAGTGTAAATAGACTTACCCTCATGAAAAAAAGCAATTTTGCCTATAAAGACTCATTTGCACCTAATTGTCGTAAAGCATGTAAAAACTGCTTGTATGCGTTAAAATAATGGTTAATATGCAGATTGCATTTTCTTATGAGAGAATGATCCAAACCTTAATGTTATATTGTAAATAGACTTACCGTTGTAAAATAAAGCAATTTTGCCTATAAGGACTCATTTGCACGCAATTGTCGTGAAGCATGTAAAAACTGCTTGTCTGCGTTAAAATAATGGTTAATATGCAGTTTGCATTTTCTTATGAGAAAATGATCCAAACCTGAATGTTATAGTGAAAGTAGACTAACCTTTGTGAAATAAAACAACTTTGCCTTTAGGGACTTATTTCCACCTAATTGTCGTAAAACATGTGAAAACTGCTTGTCTGCGTGAAAATGATAGTAAATATGCAGTTTGCATTTTCTTATGAGAGAATGATCGAAACCTGAATGTTATAGTGTAAATAGACTTACCCTCATGAAATAAAGCACTTTTGCCTATAAGGACTCATTTGCACCTAATTGTCGTAAAGCATGTAAAAACTGCTTGTCAGCGTTAAAATAATGGTTAATATGCAGTTTGCATTTTCTTATGAGAGAAAGATCCAAACCTGAATGTTATAGTGTAAATAGACTTACCATCATGAAATAAAGCAATTTAGCCTGTAAGGACTCATTTGCACCTAATTGTCATAAAGCTTGTAAAAACTGCTTGTATGCGTTGAAATAATGGTTTATATGCAGTTTGCATTTTCTTATGAGAGAATGATCCAAACCTGAATGTTATAGTGAAAATAGACTAACCTTTGTAAAATAACGCAATTTTGCCTATAAGGACTCATTTGCACGCAATTGTCGTGAAGCATGTAAAAACTGCTTGTCTGCGTTAAAATAATGGTTAGTATGCAGTTTGCATTTTCTTCTGAGAGAATGATCCAAACCTGAATGTTATAGTGTAAATCGACTTATACTCATGAAATAAAGCAATTTTGCCTATAAAGACTCATTTGCACCTAATTGTCATAAAGCATGTAAAAACTGCTTGTATGCGTTAAAATGATAGTAAATATGCAGTTTGCATTGTCTTATGAGAGAATGATCTAAACCTGAATGTTATAGTTTAAGTAAACTTACCTTTGTAAAATAAAGCAATTTTGCCTATAAGGACTCATTTGCCGCTAATTGTCATAAAGCATGTAAAAAATGCTTGTATGCGTTAAAATAGTGGTTAATATGCAGTTTGCATTTTCTTATGAGAGAATGATCCAAACCTGAATGTTATAGTAAAAATAGACTTACCTTTGTAAAATAAAGCAATTTTGCCTATAAGGACTCATTTGCACGCAACTGTCGTGAAGCATGTAAAAACTGCTTGTCTGCGTTAAAATAATGGTTAATATGCAGTTTGCATTTTCTTATGAGAGAATGATCCAAACCTGAATGTTATAGTGTAAATAGTCTTACCCTCTTGAAATAAAGCAATTTTGCCTATAAGGAGTCATTTGCACCTAATTGTCATAAAGCTTGTAAAAACTGCTTGTATGCGTTAAAATAATAGTTAATATGCAGTTTGCATTTTCTTATGAGAGAATGATCCAAACCTAAATGTTATAGTGTAAATAGACTTACCTTCAAGAAATAAAGCAATTTTGCCTATAGGGACTCATTTGCCCCTAATTGTCATAAAGCATGTAAAAACTGCTTGTCAGCGTTAAAATAATGGTTAATATGCAGTTTGCATTTTCTTATGAGAGAATGATCCAAACCTGAATGTTATAGTTTAAATCGACTTATACTCATGAAATAAAACAATTTTGCCTATAAAGACTCATTTGCACCTGATTGTCATAAAGCATGTAAAAACTGCTTGTATGCGTTAAAATAGTGGTTAATATGCAGTTTGCATTTTCTTATGAGAGAATGATCCAAACCTGAATGTTATAGTGTAAATAGACTAACCAGTGTAAAATAAAGCAATTTTGCCTATAAGGACTCATTTGCACGCAATTGTCGTGAAGCATGTAAAAACTGCTTGTCTGCGATAAAATAATGGTTAATATGCAGTTTGCATTTTCTTATGAGAGAATGATCCAAACCTGAATGTTATAGTTTAAATCGACTTATACTCATGAAATAAAACAATTTTGCCTATAAAGACTCATTTGCACCTGATTGTCATAAAGCATGTAAAAACTGCTTGTATGCGTTAAAATGATAGTAAATATGCAGTTTGCATTGTCTTATGAGAGAATGATCTAAACCTGAATGTTATAGTTTAAGTAAACTTACCTTTGTAAAATAAGGCAATTTTGCCTATAAGGACTCATTTGCCCCTAATTGTCATAAAGCATGTAAAAACTGCTTGTATGCGTTAAAATAGTGGTTAATATGCAGTTTGCATTTTCTTATGAGAGAATGATCCAAACCTGAATGTTATAGTGTAAATAGACTAACCAGTGTAAAATAAAGCAATTTTGCCTATAAGGACTCATTTGCACGCAATTGTCGTGAAGCATGTAAAAACTGCTTGTCTGCGTTAAAATAATGGTTAATATGCAGTTTGCATTTTCTTATGAGAGAATGATCCAAACCTAAATGTTATAGTGTAAATAGACTTACCTTCAAGAAATAAAGCAATTTTGCCTATAGGGACTCATTTGCCCCTAATTGTCATAAAGCATGTAAAAACTGCTTGTATGCGTTAAAATAGTGGTTAATATGCAGTTTGCATTTTCTTATGACATAATGATCCAAACCTGAATAATATAGTGTAAATAGACTTACCTTTGTAAAATAAAGCAATTTGCCTATAAGGACTCATTTGCACACAATTGTCGTGAAGCATGTAAAAACTGCTTGTCTGCGTGAAAATGATAGTAAATATGCAGTTTGCATTTTCTTATGAGAGAATGATCCAAACCTAAATGTTATAGTGTAAATAGACTTACCTTCAAGAAATAAAGCAATTTTGCCTATAGGGACTCAATTGCCCCTAATTGTCATAAAGCATGTAAAAACTGCTTGTCAGCGTTAAAATAATGGTTAATATGCAGTTTGCATTTTCTTATGAGAGAATGATCCAAACCTGAATGTTATAGTGTAAATCGACTTATACTCATGAAATAAAACAATTTTGCCTATAAAGACTCATTTGCACCTAATTGTCATAAAGCATGTAAAAACTGCTTGTATGCGTTAAAATGATAGTAAATATGCAGTTTGCATTGTCTTATGAGAGAATGATCTAAACCTGAATGTTAAAGTTTAAGTAGACTTACCTTTGTAAAATAAAGCAATTTTGCCTATAAGGACTCATTTGCCCCTAATTGTCATAAAGCATGTAAAAACTGCTTGTATGCGTTAAAATAGTGGTTAATATGCAGTTTGCATTTTCTTATGAGAGAATGATCCAAACCTGAATGTTATAGTGAAAATAGACTTACCTTTGTAAAATAAAGCAATTTTGCCTATAAGGACTCATTTGCACGCAACTGTCGTGAAGCATGTAAAAACTGCTTGTCTGCGTTAAAATAATGGTTAATATGCAGTTTGCATTTTCTTATGAGAGAATGATCCAAACCTGAATGTTATAGTGTAAATAGTCTTACCCTCTTGAAATAAAGCAATTTTGCCTATAAGGAGTCATTTGCACCTAATTGTCATAAAGCTTGTAAAAACTGCTTGTATGCGTTAAAATAATAGTTAATATGCAGTTTGCATTTTCTTATGAGAGAAAGATCTAAACCTGAATGTTATAGTTTATGTAAACTTACGTTTGCAAAATAAAGCAATTTTGCCTATATAGACTCATTTGCCCCTAATTGTCATAAAGCATGTAAAAACTGCTCTTATGCGTTAAAATAATGGTTAATATGCAGTTTGCTTTTTCTTATGAGAGAATGATCCAAACCTGAATGTTATAGTGTAAATAGACTTACCTTTGTAAAATAAAGCAATTTTGCCTATAAGGACTCATTTGCACGCAATTGTCGTGAAGCATGTAAAAACTGCTTGTCTGCGTGAAAATGATAGTAAATATGCAGTTTGCATTTTCTAATGAGATAATGATCCAAACCTGAATATTATAGTGTAAATAGACTTACCTTTGTAAAATAAAGCAATTTTGTCTATAAGGACTCATTTGCACGCAATTGTCGTGAAGCATGTAAAAACTGCTTGTCTGCGTGAAAATGATAGTAAATATGCAGTTTGCATTTTCTTATGAGAGAATGATCCAAACCTGAATGTTATAGAGTAAATAGACTAACCAGTGTAAAATAAAGCAATTTTGCCTATAAGGACTCATTTGCACGCAATTGTCGTGAAGCATGTAAAAACTGCTTGTCTGCGTTAAAATAATGGCTAATATGCAGTTTGCATTTTCTTATGAGAGAATGATCCAAACCTGAATGTTATAGTGTAAATAGACTTACCCTCATGAAATAAAGCAATTTTGCCTATAAGGAGTCATTTGCACCTAATTGTCATAAAGCTTGTAAAAACTGCTTGTATGCGTTAAAATAATAGTTAATATGCAGTTTGCATTTTCTTATAAGAGAATGATCTAAACCTGAATGTTATAGTTTAAGTAAACTTACCTTTGTAAAATAAAGCAATTTTGCCTATATAGACTCATTTGCCCCTATTTGTTATAAAGCATGTAAAAACTGCTTGTATGCGTTGAAATATTGGTTAATATGCAGTTTGCATTTTCTTATGAGAGAATGATCCAAACCTGAATGTTATAGTGTAAATAGACTTACCTTAATGAAATAAAGCAATTTTGCCTATAAGGACTCATTTGCCCCTAATTGTCATAAAGCATGTAAAAACTGCTTGTATGCGTTGAAATAATCGTTAATATGCAGTTTGCATTTTCTTATGAGAGAATGATCCAAACCTTAATGTTATAGTGTAAATAGACTTACCCTCATGAAATAAAGCAATTTTGCCTATAAAGACTCATTTGCATCTATTTGTCGTAAAGCATGTAAAAACTGCTTGTCTGCGTTTAAATAATGGTTAATATGCAGTTTGCATTTTCTTATGAGAGAATGATCCAAACCTGAATGTTATAGTGTAAATAGACTTACCCTCATGAAATAAAGCAATTTTGCCTATAAAGACTCATTTGCACCTAATTGTCGTAAAGCATGTAAAAACTGCTTGTATGCGTTAAAATAATGGTTAATATGCAGTTTGCATTTTCTTATGAGAGAATGATCCAAACCTGAATGTTATAGTGTAAATAGACTTACCTTAATGAAATAAAGCAATTTTGCCTATAAGGACTCATTTGCCCCTAATTGTCATAAAGCATGTAAAAACTGCTTGTATGCGTTGAAATAATGGTTAATATGCAGTTTGCATTTTCTTATGAGAGAATGATCCAAACCTTAATGTTATAGTGTAAATAGACTTACCCTCATGAAATAAAGCAATTTTGCCTATAAAGACTCATTTGCATCTATTCGTCGTAAAGCATGTAAAAACTGCTTGTCTGCGTTAAAATAATGGTTAATATGCAGTTTGCATTTTCTTATGAGAGAATGATCCAAACCTGAATGTTATAGTGTAAATAGACTTACCTTAATGAAATAAAGCAATTTTGCCTATAAGGACTCATTTGCCCCTAATTGTCATAAAGCATGTAAAAACTGCTTGTATGCGTTGAAATAATGGTTAATATGCAGTTTGCATTTTCTTATGAGAGAATGATCCAAACCTTAATGTTATAGTGTAAATAGACTTACCCTCATGAAATAAAGCAATTTTGCCTATAAAGACTCATTTGCATCTATTTGTCGTAAAGCATGTAAAAACTGCTTGTCTGCGTTTAAATAATGGTTAATATGCAGTTTGCATTTTCTTATGAGAGAATGATCCAAACCTGAATGTTATAGTGTAAATAGACTTACCCTCATGAAAAAAAGCAATTTTGCCTATAAAGACTCATTTGCACCTAATTGTCGTAAAGCATGTAAAAACTGCTTGTATGCGTTAAAATAATGGTTAATATGCAGATTGCATTTTCTTATGAGAGAATGATCCAAACCTTAATGTTATAGTGTAAATAGACTTACCGTTGTAAAATAAAGCAATTTTGCCTATAAGGACTCATTTGCACGCAATTGTCGTGAAGCATGTAAAAACTGCTTGTCTGCGTTAAAATAATGGTTAATATGCAGTTTGCATTTTCTTATGAGAAAATGATCCAAACCTGAATGTTATAGTGAAAGTAGACTTATCTTTGTAAAATAACGCAATTTTGCTTATAAGGACTCATTTGCACGCAATTGTCGTGAAGCATGTAAAAACTGCTTGTCTGCGTTAAAATAATGGTTAGTATGCAGTTTGCATTTTCTTCTGAGAGAATGATCCAAACCTGAATGTTATAGTGAAAGTAGACTAACCTTTGTGAAATAAAACAACTTTGCCTTTAGGGACTTATTTCCACCTAATTGTCGTAAAACATGTGAAAACTGCTTGTCTGCGTGAAAATGATAGTAAATATGCAGTTTGCATTTTCTTATGAGAGAATGATCGAAACCTGAATGTTATAGTGTAAATAGACTTACCCTCATGAAATAAAGCACTTTTGCCTATAAGGACTCATTTGCACCTAATTGTCGTAAAGCATGTAAAAACTGCTTGTCAGCGTTAAAATAATGGTTAATATGCAGTTTGCATTTTCTTATGAGAGAAAGATCCAAACCTGAATGTTATAGTGTAAATAGACTTACCATCATGAAATAAAGCAATTTAGCCTGTAAGGACTCATTTGCACCTAATTGTCATAAAGCTTGTAAAAACTGCTTGTATGCGTTGAAATAATGGTTTATATGCAGTTTGCATTTTCTTATGAGAGAATGATCCAAACCTGAATGTTATAGTGAAAATAGACTAACCTTTGTAAAATAACGCAATTTTGCCTATAAGGACTCATTTGCACGCAATTGTCGTGAAGCATGTAAAAACTGCTTGTCTGCGTTAAAATAATGGTTAGTATGCAGTTTGCATTTTCTTCTGAGAGAATGATCCAAACCTGAATGTTATAGTGTAAATCGACTTATACTCATGAAATAAAGCAATTTTGCCTATAAAGACTCATTTGCACCTAATTGTCATAAAGCATGTAAAAACTGCTTGTATGCGTTAAAATGATAGTAAATATGCAGTTTGCATTGTCTTATGAGAGAATGATCTAAACCTGAATGTTATAGTTTAAGTAAACTTACCTTTGTAAAATAAAGCAATTTTGCCTATAAGGACTCATTTGCCGCTAATTGTCATAAAGCATGTAAAAAATGCTTGTATGCGTTAAAATAGTGGTTAATATGCAGTTTGCATTTTCTTATGAGAGAATGATCCAAACCTGAATGTTATAGTAAAAATAGACTTACCTTTGTAAAATAAAGCAATTTTGCCTATAAGGACTCATTTGCACGCAACTGTCGTGAAGCATGTAAAAACTGCTTGTCTGCGTTAAAATAATGGTTAATATGCAGTTTGCATTTTCTTATGAGAGAATGATCCAAACCTGAATGTTATAGTGTAAATAGTCTTACCCTCTTGAAATAAAGCAATTTTGCCTATAAGGAGTCATTTGCACCTAATTGTCATAAAGCTTGTAAAAACTGCTTGTATGCGTTAAAATAATAGTTAATATGCAGTTTGCATTTTCTTATGAGAGAATGATCCAAACCTAAATGTTATAGTGTAAATAGACTTACCTTCAAGAAATAAAGCAATTTTGCCTATAGGGACTCATTTGCCCCTAATTGTCATAAAGCATGTAAAAACTGCTTGTCAGCGTTAAAATAATGGTTAATATGCAGTTTGCATTTTCTTATGAGAGAATGATCCAAACCTGAATGTTATAGTTTAAATCGACTTATACTCATGAAATAAAACAATTTTGCCTATAAAGACTCATTTGCACCTGATTGTCATAAAGCATGTAAAAACTGCTTGTATGCGTTAAAATAGTGGTTAATATGCAGTTTGCATTTTCTTATGAGAGAATGATCCAAACCTGAATGTTATAGTGTAAATAGACTAACCAGTGTAAAATAAAGCAATTTTGCCTATAAGGACTCATTTGCACGCAATTGTCGTGAAGCATGTAAAAACTGCTTGTCTGCGTTAAAATAATGGTTAATATGCAGTTTGCATTTTCTTATGAGAGAATGATCCAAACCTGAATGTTATAGTTTAAATCGACTTATACTCATGAAATAAAACAATTTTGCCTATAAAGACTCATTTGCACCTGATTGTCATAAAGCATGTAAAAACTGCTTGTATGCGTTAAAATGATAGTAAATATGCAGTTTGCATTGTCTTATGAGAGAATGATCTAAACCTGAATGTTATAGTTTAAGTAAACTTACCTTTGTAAAATAAGGCAATTTTGCCTATAAGGACTCATTTGCCCCTAATTGTCATAAAGCATGTAAAAACTGCTTGTATGCGTTAAAATAGTGGTTAATATGCAGTTTGCATTTTCTTATGAGAGAATGATCCAAACCTGAATGTTATAGTGTAAATAGACTAACCAGTGTAAAATAAAGCAATTTTGCCTATAAGGACTCATTTGCACGCAATTGTCGTGAAGCATGTAAAAACTGCTTGTCTGCGTTAAAATAATGGTTAATATGCAGTTTGCATTTTCTTATGAGAGAATGATCCAAACCTAAATGTTATAGTGTAAATAGACTTACCTTCAAGAAATAAAGCAATTTTGCCTATAGGGACTCATTTGCCCCTAATTGTCATAAAGCATGTAAAAACTGCTTGTATGCGTTAAAATAGTGGTTAATATGCAGTTTGCATTTTCTTATGACATAATGATCCAAACCTGAATAATATAGTGTAAATAGACTTACCTTTGTAAAATAAAGCAATTTGCCTATAAGGACTCATTTGCACACAATTGTCGTGAAGCATGTAAAAACTGCTTGTCTGCGTGAAAATGATAGTAAATATGCAGTTTGCATTTTCTTATGAGAGAATGATCCAAACCTAAATGTTATAGTGTAAATAGACTTACCTTCAAGAAATAAAGCAATTTTGCCTATAGGGACTCAATTGCCCCTAATTGTCATAAAGCATGTAAAAACTGCTTGTCAGCGTTAAAATAATGGTTAATATGCAGTTTGCATTTTCTTATGAGAGAATGATCCAAACCTGAATGTTATAGTGTAAATCGACTTATACTCATGAAATAAAACAATTTTGCCTATAAAGACTCATTTGCACCTAATTGTCATAAAGCATGTAAAAACTGCTTGTATGCGTTAAAATGATAGTAAATATGCAGTTTGCATTGTCTTATGAGAGAATGATCTAAACCTGAATGTTAAAGTTTAAGTAGACTTACCTTTGTAAAATAAAGCAATTTTGCCTATAAGGACTCATTTGCCCCTAATTGTCATAAAGCATGTAAAAACTGCTTGTATGCGTTAAAATAGTGGTTAATATGCAGTTTGCATTTTCTTATGAGAGAATGATCCAAACCTGAATGTTATAGTGAAAATAGACTTACCTTTGTAAAATAAAGCAATTTTGCCTATAAGGACTCATTTGCACGCAACTGTCGTGAAGCATGTAAAAACTGCTTGTCTGCGTTAAAATAATGGTTAATATGCAGTTTGCATTTTCTTATGAGAGAATGATCCAAACCTGAATGTTATAGTGTAAATAGTCTTACCCTCTTGAAATAAAGCAATTTTGCCTATAAGGAGTCATTTGCACCTAATTGTCATAAAGCTTGTAAAAACTGCTTGTATGCGTTAAAATAATAGTTAATATGCAGTTTGCATTTTCTTATGAGAGAAAGATCTAAACCTGAATGTTATAGTTTATGTAAACTTACGTTTGCAAAATAAAGCAATTTTGCCTATATAGACTCATTTGCCCCTAATTGTCATAAAGCATGTAAAAACTGCTCTTATGCGTTAAAATAATGGTTAATATGCAGTTTGCTTTTTCTTATGAGAGAATGATCCAAACCTGAATGTTATAGTGTAAATAGACTTACCTTTGTAAAATAAAGCAATTTTGCCTATAAGGACTCATTTGCACGCAATTGTCGTGAAGCATGTAAAAACTGCTTGTCTGCGTGAAAATGATAGTAAATATGCAGTTTGCATTTTCTAATGAGATAATGATCCAAACCTGAATATTATAGTGTAAATAGACTTACCTTTGTAAAATAAAGCAATTTTGTCTATAAGGACTCATTTGCACGCAATTGTCGTGAAGCATGTAAAAACTGCTTGTCTGCGTGAAAATGATAGTAAATATGCAGTTTGCATTTTCTTATGAGAGAATGATCCAAACCTGAATGTTATAGAGTAAATAGACTAACCAGTGTAAAATAAAGCAATTTTGCCTATAAGGACTCATTTGCACGCAATTGTCGTGAAGCATGTAAAAACTGCTTGTCTGCGTTAAAATAATGGCTAATATGCAGTTTGCATTTTCTTATGAGAGAATGATCCAAACCTGAATGTTATAGTGTAAATAGACTTACCCTCATGAAATAAAGCAATTTTGCCTATAAGGAGTCATTTGCACCTAATTGTCATAAAGCTTGTAAAAACTGCTTGTATGCGTTAAAATAATAGTTAATATGCAGTTTGCATTTTCTTATAAGAGAATGATCTAAACCTGAATGTTATAGTTTAAGTAAACTTACCTTTGTAAAATAAAGCAATTTTGCCTATATAGACTCATTTGCCCCTATTTGTTATAAAGCATGTAAAAACTGCTTGTATGCGTTGAAATATTGGTTAATATGCAGTTTGCATTTTCTTATGAGAGAATGATCCAAACCTGAATGTTATAGTGTAAATAGACTTACCTTAATGAAATAAAGCAATTTTGCCTATAAGGACTCATTTGCCCCTAATTGTCATAAAGCATGTAAAAACTGCTTGTATGCGTTGAAATAATCGTTAATATGCAGTTTGCATTTTCTTATGAGAGAATGATCCAAACCTTAATGTTATAGTGTAAATAGACTTACCCTCATGAAATAAAGCAATTTTGCCTATAAAGACTCATTTGCATCTATTTGTCGTAAAGCATGTAAAAACTGCTTGTCTGCGTTTAAATAATGGTTAATATGCAGTTTGCATTTTCTTATGAGAGAATGATCCAAACCTGAATGTTATAGTGTAAATAGACTTACCCTCATGAAATAAAGCAATTTTGCCTATAAAGACTCATTTGCACCTAATTGTCGTAAAGCATGTAAAAACTGCTTGTATGCGTTAAAATAATGGTTAATATGCAGTTTGCATTTTCTTATGAGAGAATGATCCAAACCTGAATGTTATAGTGTAAATAGACTTACCTTAATGAAATAAAGCAATTTTGCCTATAAGGACTCATTTGCCCCTAATTGTCATAAAGCATGTAAAAACTGCTTGTATGCGTTGAAATAATGGTTAATATGCAGTTTGCATTTTCTTATGAGAGAATGATCCAAACCTTAATGTTATAGTGTAAATAGACTTACCCTCATGAAATAAAGCAATTTTGCCTATAAAGACTCATTTGCATCTATTTGTCGTAAAGCATGTAAAAACTGCTTGTCTGCGTTTAAATAATGGTTAATATGCAGTTTGCATTTTCTTATGAGAGAATGATCCAAACCTGAATGTTATAGTGTAAATAGACTTACCCTCATGAAAAAAAGCAATTTTGCCTATAAAGACTCATTTGCACCTAATTGTCGTAAAGCATGTAAAAACTGCTTGTATGCGTTAAAATAATGGTTAATATGCAGATTGCATTTTCTTATGAGAGAATGATCCAAACCTTAATGTTATAGTGTAAATAGACTTACCGTTGTAAAATAAAGCAATTTTGCCTATAAGGACTCATTTGCACGCAATTGTCGTGAAGCATGTAAAAACTGCTTGTCTGCGTTAAAATAATGGTTAATATGCAGTTTGCATTTTCTTATGAGAAAATGATCCAAACCTGAATGTTATAGTGAAAGTAGACTTATCTTTGTAAAATAACGCAATTTTGCTTATAAGGACTCATTTGCACGCAATTGTCGTGAAGCATGTAAAAACTGCTTGTCTGCGTCAAAATAAGGTTAATATGCAGTTTGCATTTTCTTATGAGAGAATGATCCAAACCTGAATGTTATAGTGTAAATCGACTTACCCTCATGAAATAAAGCAATTTTGCCTATAAAGACTCATTTGCACCTAATTGTCATAAAGCATGTAAAAACTGCTTGTAAGCGTTAAAATGATAGTAAATATGCAGTTTGCATTTTCTTATGAGAGAATGATCTAAACCTGAATGTTATAGTTTAAGTAAACTTACCTTTGTAAAATAAAGCAATTTTGCCTTTAAGGACTTATTTCCACCTAATTGTTGTAAAACATGTGAAAACTCTTTGTCTGCGTGAAAATGATAGTAAATATGCAGTTTGCATTTTCTTATGAGAGAATGATCCAAACCTGAATGTTATAGTGTAAATAGACTTACCCTCATAAAATAAAGCACTTTTGCCTATATGGACTCATTTGCCCCTAATTGTCATAAAGCATGTAAAAACTGCTTGTATGCGTTGAAATAATGGTTAATATGCAGTTTGCATTTTCTTATGAGAGAATGATCCAAACCTAAATGTTATAGTGAAAATAGACTTATCTTTGTAAAATAACGCAATTTTGCTTATAAGGACTCATTTGCACGCAATTGTCGTGAAGCATGTAAAAACTGCTTGTCTGCGTCAAAATAAGGTTAATATGCAGTTTGCATTTTCTTATGAGAGAATGATCCAAACCTGAATGTTATAGTGTAAATCGACTTACCCTCATGAAATAAAGCAATTTTGCCTATAAAGACTCATTTGCACCTAATTGTCATAAAGCATGTAAAAACTGCTTGTAAGCGTTAAAATGATAGTAAATATGCAGTTTGCATTTTCTTATGAGAGAATGATCTAAACCTGAATGTTATAGTTTAAGTAAACTTACCTTTGTAAAATAAAGCAATTTTGCCTATTAGGACTCATTTGCCCCTAATTGTCATAAAGCATGTAAAAACTGCTTGTATGCGTTAAAATAGTGGTTAATATGCAGTTTGCATTTTCTTATGACATAATGATCCAAACCTGAATATTATAGTGTAAATAGACTTATCTTTGTAAAATAAAGCAATTTTGCCTATAAAGACTCATTTGCACGCAATTGTCGTGAAGCATGTAAAAACTGCTTGTCTGCGTGAAAATGATAGTAAATATGCAGTTTGCATTTTCTTATGAGAGAATGATCCAAACCTGAATGTTATAGTGTAAATAGACTAACCATTGTAAAATAAAGCAATTTTGCCTATAAGGACTCATTTGCACGCAATTGTCGTGAAGCATGTAAAAACTGCTTGTCTGCGTTAAAATAATGGTTAATATGCAGTTGCATTTTCTTATGAGAGAATGATCCAAAGCTAAATGTTATAGTGTAGATAGACTTACCTTCAAGAAATAAAGCAATTTTGCCTATAGGGACTCATTTGCCCCTAATTGTCATAAAGCATGTAAAAACTGCTTGTCAGCGTTAAAATAATGGTTAATATGCAGTTTGCATTTTCTTATGAGAGAATGATCCAAACCTGAACGTTATAGTCTAAATAGACTTACCTTCATGAAATAAAGCAATTTTGCCTATAAGGACTCATTTGCCCCTAATTGTCATAAAGCATGTAAAAACTGCTTGTATGCGTTAAAATGATGTATAATATGCAGTTTGCATTTTCTTATGAGAGAATGATCCAAACCTGAATGTTATAGTGTAAATTGATTTACCCTCATGAAATAAAGCAATTTTGCCTATAAAGACTCATTTGCCCCTAATTGTCATAAAGCATGTAAAAACTGCTTGTATGCGTTAAAATATTGGTTAATATGCAGTTTGCATTTTCTTATGAGAGAATGATCCAAACCTGAATGTTATAGTGTAAATAGACTTACATTTGTAAAATAAAGCAATTTTGCCTATAAGGACTCATTTGCACGCAATTGTCGTGAAGCATGTAAAAACTGCTTGGCTGCGTGAAAATGATAGTAAATATGCAGTTTGCATTTTCTTATGAGAGAATGATCCAAACCTGAATGTTATAGTGTAAATAGACTTACCCTCATAAAATAAAGCAATTTTGCCTATAAAGACTCATTTGCACCTAATTGTCGTAAAGCATGTAAAAACTGCTTGTCTGCGTTTAAATAATGGTTAATATGCAGTTTGCATTTTCTTATGAGAGAAAGATCTAAACCTGAATGTTATAGTGTAAATAGACTTACCTTCATGAAATAAAGCAATTTTGCCTATAAGGACTCATTTGCCCCTTATTGTCATAAAGCATGTAAAAACTGCTTGTATGCGTTAAAATAATGGTTAATATGCAGTTTGCATTTTCTTATGAGAAAATGATCCAAACCTGAATGTTATAGTGAAAGTAGACTAACCTCTGTGAAATAAAACAATTTTGCCTTTAGGGACTTATTTCCACCTAATTGTCGTAAAACATGTGAAAACTGCTTGTCTGCGTGAAAATGATAGTAAATATGCAGTTTGCATTTTCTTATGAGAGAATGATCCAAAACTGAATGTTATAATGTAAATAGACTTACCCTCATGAAATAAAGCACTTTTGCCTATAAGGACTCATTTGCACCTAATTGTCGTAAAGCATGTAAAAACTGCTTGTCTGCGTTTAAATAATGGTTAATATGCAGTTTGCATTTTCTTATGAGAGAATGATCCAAACCTGAATGTTATAGTGTAAATAGACTTACCTTTGTAAAATAAAGCAATTTTGCCTATAAGGACTCATTTGCACGCAATTGTCGTAAAGCATGTAAAAACTGCTTGTCAGCGTTAAAATAATGGTTAATATGCAGTTTGCATTTTCTTATGAGAGAATGATCCAAACCTGAATGTTATAGTGAAAATAGACTAACCTTTGTAAAATAACGCAATATTGCCTATAAGGACTTATTTGCACGCAATTGTCGTGAAGCATGTAAAAACTGCTTGTCTGCGTGAAAATGATAGTAAATATGCAGTTTGTATTTTCTTATGAGAGAATGACATAAACCTGAATGTTATAGTGTAAATAGACTAACCATTGTAAAATAAAGCAATTTTGCCTATAAGGACTTATTTGCACGCAATTGTCGTGAATCATGTAAAAACTGCTTGTCTGCGTTAAAATAATTGTTAATATGCAGTTTGCATTTTCTTATGAGAGAATGATCTAAACCTAAATGTTATAGTGTAAATAGACTTACCTTCAAGAAATAAAGCAATTTTGCCTATAGGGACTCATTTGCCTTTAATTGTCATAAAGCATGTAAAAACTGCTTGTCAGCGTTAAAATAATGGTTAATATGCAGTTTGCATTTTCTTATGAGAGAATGATCCAAACCTGAATGTTATAGTGTAAATAGACTTACCTTCATGAAATAAAGCAATTTTGCCTATAAGGACTCATTTGCCCCTAATTGTCATAAAGCATGTAAAAACTGCTTGTATGCGTTAAAATAATGTATAATATGCAGTTTGCATTTTCTTATGAGAGAATGATCCAAACCTGAATGTTATAGTGAAAATAGACTTACCTTCAAGAAATAAAGCAATTATGCCTATAGGGACTCATTTGCCCCTAATTGTCATAAAGCATGTAAAAACTGCTTGTATGCGTTAAAATAATGGTTAATATGCAGTTTGCTTTTTCTTATGAGAGAATGATCCAAACCTGAATGTTATAGTGTAAATAGACTTACCTTTGTAAATTAAAGCAATTTTGCCTATAAGGACTCATTTGCACGCAATTGTCGTGAAGCATGTAAAAACTGCTTGTCTGCGTGAAAATGATAGTAAATATGCAGTTTGCATTTTCTTATAAGAGAATGATCCAAACCTGAATGTTATAGTGTAAATAGACTTACCCTCATGAAATAAAGCAATTTTGCCTATAAAGACTCATTTGCACCTATTTGTCGTAAAGCATGTAGAAACTGCTTGTCTGCGTTTAAATAATGGTTAATATGCAGTTTGCATTTTCTTATGAGAGAATGATCCAAACCTGAATGTTATAGTGTAAATAGACTTACCCTCATGAAATAAAGCAATTTTGCCTATAAGGACTCATTTGCACGCAATTATTGTCGTGAAGCATGTAAAAACTGCTTGTCTGCGTTAAAATAATGGTTAATATGCAGTTTGCATTTTCTTATGAGAGAATGATCCAAACCTGAATGTTATAGTAAAAGTACACTTACATTTGTGAAATAAAACAATTTTGCCTTTAAGGACTTATTTCCACCTAATTGTCGTAAAACATGTGAAAACTGCTTGTCTGCGTGAAAATGATAGTAAATATGCAGTTTGCATTTTCTAATGAGAGAATGATCCAAACCTGAATGTTATAGTGTAAATAGACTTACCCTCATGAAATAAAGCAATTTTGCCTATAAAGACTCATTTGCACCTATTTGTCGTAAAGCATGTAAAAACTGCTTGTCTGCGTTTAAATAATGGTTAATATGCAGTTTGCATTTTCTTATGAGAGAATGATCCAAACCTGAATGTTATAGTGTAAATGGACTTACCCTCATGAAATAAAGCAATTTTGCCTATAAGGACTCATTTGCACCTAATTGTCGTAAAGCATGTAAAAACTGCTTGTATGCGTTAAAATAATGGTTAATATGCAGTTTGCATTTTCTTATGAGAGAAAGATCCAAACCTGAATGTAATAGTGTAAATAGACTAACCTTCATGAAATAAAGCAATTTTGTCTATAAGGACTCATTTGCCCCTTATTGTCATAAAGCATGTAAAAACTGCTTGTATGCGTTAAAATAATGGTTAATATGCAGTTTGCATTTTCTTATGAGAGAATGATCCAAACCTGAATGTTATAGTGAAAGTAGACTTACCTTTGTAAAATAAAACAATTTTGCCTTTAAGGACTTATTTCCACCAAATTGTCGTAAAACAAGTGAAAACTGCTTGTCTGCGTGAAAATGATAGTAAATATGCAGTTTGCATTTTCTTATGAGAGAATGATCGAAACCTGAATGTTATAGTGTAAATAGACTTACCCTCATGAAATAAAGCATTTTTGCCTATAAGGACTCATTTGCACCTAATTGTCGTAAAGCATGTAAAAACTGCTTGTCAGCGTTAAAATAATGGTTAATATGCAGTTTGCATTTTCTTATGAGAGAATGATCCAAACCTGAATGTTATAGTGTAAATAGACTTACCTTTGTAAAATAAAGCAATTTTGCCTATAAGGACTCATTTACACGCAATTGTCGTGAAGCATGTAAAAACTGCTTGTCTGCGTTAAAATAATGGTTAATATGCAGTTTTTATTTTCTTATGAGAGAATGATCCAAACCTGAATGATATAGTGAAAGTAGACTTACCTTTGTAAAATAAAACAATTTTGCCTTTAAGGACTTATTTCCACCTAATTGTCGTAAAACATGTGAAAACTGCTTGTCTGCGTGAAAATGATAGTAAATATGCAGTTTGCATTTTCTTATGAGAGAATGATCGAAACCTGAATGTTATAGTGTAAATAGACTTACCCTCATGAAATAAAGCACTTTTTCCTATAAGGACTCATTTGCACCTAATTGTCGTAAAGCATGTAAAAACTGCTTGTCAGCGTTAAAATAATGGTTAATATGCAGTTTGCATTTTCTTATAAGAGAAAGATCCAAACCTGAATGTTATAGTGTAAATAGACTTACCATCATGAAATAAAGCAATTTAGCCTGTAAGGACTCATTTGCACCTAATTGTCATAAAGCTTGTAAAAACTGCTTGTATGCGTTGAAATAATGGTTTATATGCAGTTTGCATTTTCTTATGAGAGAATGATCCAAACCTGAATGTTATAGTGAAAATAGACTAACCTTTGTAAAATAACGCAATTTTGCCTATAAGGACTCATTTGCACGCAATTGTCGTGAAGCATGTAAAAACTGCTTGTCTGCGTTAAAATAATGGTTAATATGCAGTTTGCATTTTCTTATGAGAGAATGATCCAAACCTGAATGATATAGTGTAAATCGACTTATACTCATGAAATAAAGCAATTTTGCCTATAAAGACTCATTTGCACCTAATTGTCATAAAGCATGTAAAAACTGCTTGTATGCGTTAAAATGATAGTAAATATGCAGTTTGCATTGTCTTATGAGAGAATGATCTAAACCTGAATGTTATAGTTTAAGTAAACTTACCTTTGTAAAATAAAGCAATTTTGCCTATTAGGACTCATTTGCCCCTAATTGTCATAAAGCATGTAAAAACTGCTTGTATGCGTTAAAATAGTGGTTAATATGCAGTTTGCATTTTCTTATGACATAATGATCCAAACCTGAATAATATAGTGTAAATAGACTTACCTTTGTAAAATAAAGCAATTTGCCTATAAGGACTCATTTGCACACAATTGTCGTGAAGCATGTAAAAACTGCTTGTCTGCGTGAAAATGATAGTAAATATGCAGTTTGCATTTTCTTATGAGAGAATGATCCAAACCTGAATGTTATAGTGTAAATAGACTAACCAGTGTAAAATAAAGCAATTTTGCCTATAAGGACTCATTTGCACGCAGATGTCGTGAAGCATGTAAAAACTGCTTGTCTGCGTTAAAATAATGGTTAATATGCAGTTTGCATTTTCTTATGAGAGAATGATCCAAACCTAAATGTTATAGTGTAAATAGACTTACCTTCAAGAAATTAAGCAATTTTGCCTATAGGGACTCATTTGCCCCTAATTGTCATAAAGCATGTAAAAACTGCTTGTCAGCGTTAAAATAATGGTTAATATGCAGTTTGCATTTTCTTATGAGAGAATGATCCAAACCTGAATGTTATAGTGTAAATCGACTTATACTCATGAAATAAAACAATTTTGCCTATAAAGACTCATTTGCACCTAATTGTCATAAAGCATGTAAAAACTGCTTGTATGCGTTAAAATGATAGTAAATATGCAGTTTGCATTGTCTTATGAGAGAATGATCTAAACCTGAATGTTAAAGTTTAAGTAAACTTACCTTTGTAAAATAAAGCAATTTTGCCTATAAGGACTCATTTGCCCCTAATTGTCATAAAGCATGTAAAAACTGCTTGTATGCGTTAAAGTAGTGGTTAATATGCAGTTTGCATTTTCTTATGAGAGAATGATCCAAACCTGAATGTTATAGTGAAAATAGACTTACCTTTGTAAAATAAAGCAATTTTGCCTATAAGGACTCATTTGCACGCAACTGTCGTGAAGCATGTAAAAACTGCTTGTCTGCGTTAAAATAATGGTTAATATGCAGTTTGCATTTTCTTATGAGAGAATGATCCAAACCTGAATGTTATAGTGTAAATAGTCTTACCCTCTTGAAATAAAGCAATTTTGCCTATAAGGAGTCATTTGCACCTAATTGTCATAAAGCTTGTAAAAACTGCTTGTATGCGTTAAAATAATAGTTAATATGCAGTTTGCATTTTCTTATGAGAGAAAGATCTAAACCTGAATGTTATAGTTTATGTAAACTTACGTTTGCAAAATAAAGCAATTTTGCCTATATAGACTCATTTGCCCCTAATTGTCATAAAGCATGTAAAAACTGCTCTTATGCGTTAAAATAATGGTTAATATGCAGTTTGCTTTTTCTTATGAGAGAATGATCCAAACCTGAATGTTATAGTGTAAATAGACTTACCTTTGTAAAATAAAGCAATTTTGCCTATAAGGACTCATTTGCACGCAATTGTCGTGAAGCATGTAAAAACTGCTTGTCTGCGTGAAAATGATAGTAAATATGCAGTTTGCATTTTCTAATGAGATAATGATCCAAACCTGAATATTATAGTGTAAATAGACTTACCTTTGTAAAATAAAGCAATTTTGCCTATAAGGACTAATTTGCACGCAATTGTCGTGAAGCATGTAAAAACTGCTTGTCTGCGTGAAAATGATAGTAAATATGCAGTTTGCATTTTCTTATGAGAGAATGATCCAAACCTGAATGTTATAGAGTAAATAGACTAACCAGTGTAAAATAAAGCAATTTTGCCTATAAGGACTCATTTGCACGCAATTGTCGTGAAGCATGTAAAAACTGCTTGTCTGCGTTAAAATAACGGCTAATGTGCAGTTTGCATTTTCTTATGAGAGAATGATCCAAACCTGAATGTTATAGTGTAAATAGACTTACCCTCATGAAATAAAGCAATTTTGCCTATAAGGAGTCATTTGCACCTAATTGTCATAAAGCTTGTAAAAACTGCTTGTATGCGTTAAAATAATAGTTAATATGCAGTTTGCATTTTCTTATAAGAGAATGATCTAAACCTGAATGTTATAGTTTAAGTAAACTTACCTTTGTAAAATAAAGCAATTTTGCCTATATAGACTCATTTGCCCCTAATTGTCATAAAGCATGTAAAAACTGCTTGTATGCGTTGAAATAATGGTTAATATGCAGTTTGCATTTTCTTATGAGAGAATGATCCAAACCTGAATGTTATAGTGTAAATAGACTTACCTTAATGAAATAAAGCAATTTTGCCTATAAGGACTCATTTGCCCCTAATTGTCATAAAGCATGTAAAAACTGCTTGTATGCGTTGAAATAATCGTTAATATGCAGTTTGCATTTTCTTATGAGAGAATGATCCAAACCTTAATGTTATAGTGTAAATAGACTTACCCTCATGAAATAAAGCAATTTTGCCTATAAAGACTCATTTGCATCTATTTGTCGTAAAGCATGTAAAAACTGCTTGTCTGCGTTTAAATAATGGTTAATATGCAGTTTGCATTTTCTTATGAGAGAATGATCCAAACCTGAATGTTATAGTGTAAATAGACTTACCCTCATGAAATAAAGCAATTTTGCCTATAAAGACTCATTTGCACCTAATTGTCGTAAAGCATGTAAAAACTGCTTGTATGCGTTAAAATAATGGTTAATATGCAGTTTGCATTTTCTTATGAGAGAATGATCCAAACCTGAATGTTATAGTGTAAATAGACTTACCTTAATGAAATAAAGCAATTTTGCCTATAAGGACTCATTTGCCCCTAATTGTCATAAAGCATGTAAAAACTGCTTGTATGCGTTGAAATAATGGTTAATATGCAGTTTGCATTTTCTTATGAGAGAATGATCCAAACCTTAATGTTATAGTGTAAATAGACTTACCCTCATGAAATAAAGCAATTTTGCCTATAAAGACTCATTTGCATCTATTTGTCGTAAAGCATGTAAAAACTGCTTGTCTGCGTTTAAATAATGGTTAATATGCAGTTTGCATTTTCTTATGAGAGAATGATCCAAACCTGAATGTTATAGTGTAAATAGACTTACCCTCATGAAAAAAAGCAATTTTGCCTATAAAGACTCATTTGCACCTAATTGTCGTAAAGCATGTAAAAACTGCTTGTATGCGTTAAAATAATGGTTAATATGCAGATTGCATTTTCTTATGAGAGAATGATCCAAACCTTAATGTTATAGTGTAAATAGACTTACCGTTGTAAAATAAAGCAATTTTGCCTATAAGGACTCATTTGCACGCAATTGTCGTGAAGCATGTAAAAACTGCTTGTCTGCGTTAAAATAATGGTTAATATGCAGTTTGCATTTTCTTATGAGAAAATGATCCAAACCTGAATGTTATAGTGAAAGTAGACTAACCTTTGTGAAATAAAACAACTTTGCCTTTAGGGACTTATTTCCACCTAATTGTCGTAAAACATGTGAAAACTGCTTGTCTGCGTGAAAATGATAGTAAATATGCAGTTTGCATTTTCTTATGAGAGAAAGATCCAAAACTGAATGTTATAGTGTAAATAGACTTACCCTTATGAAATAAAGCACTTTTGCCTATAAGGACTCATTTGCACCTAATTGTCGTAAAGCATGTAAAAACTGCTTGTCAGCGTTAAAATAATTGTTAATATGCAGTTTGCATTTTCTTATGAGAGAATGATCCAAACCTGAATGTTATAGTGTAAATAGACTTACCTTCATGAAATAAAGCAATTTTGCCTATAAAGACTCATTTGCCCCTAATTGTCATAAAGCATGTAAAAACTGCTTGTATGCGTTGAAATAATGGTTAATATGCAGTTTGCATTTTCTTATGAGAGAATGATCCAAACCTGAATGTTATAGTGAAAATAGACTTACCTTTGTAAAATAACGCAATTTTGCCTATAAGGACTCATTTGCACGCAATTGTCGTGAAGCATGTAAAGACTGCTTGTCTGCGTTAAAATAATGGTTAATATGCAGTTTGCATTTTCTTATGAGAGAATGATACAAACCTGAATGTTATAGTGTAAATCGACTTACCCTCATGAAATAAAGCAATTTTGCCTATAAAGACTCATTTGCACCTAATTGTCATAAAGCATGTAAAAACTGCTTGTATGCATTAAAATGATAGTAAATATGCAGTTTGCATTTTCTTATGAGAGAATGATCTAAACCTGAATGTTATAGTTTAAGTAAACTTACCTTTGTAAAATAAAGCAATTTTGCCTATAAGGACTCATTTGCCCCTGATTGTCATAAAGCATGTAAAAACTGCTCGTATGCGTTAAAATAGTGGTTAATATGCAGTTTGCATTTTCTTATGAGAGAATGATCCAAACCTGAATGTTATAGTGTAAATAGACTTACCTTTGTAAAATAAAGCAATTTTGCCAATAAGGACTCATTTGCACGCAATTGTCGTGAAGCATGTAAAAACTGCTTGTCTGCGTTAAAATAATGGTTAATATGCAGTTTGCATTTTCTTATGAGAGAATGATCCAAACCTGAATGTTATAGTGAAAGTAGACCTCATTTTTGTGAAATAAAACAATTTTGCCTTTAAGGACTTATTTCCACCTAATTGTTGTAAAACATGTGAAAACTCTTTGTCTGCGTGAAAATGATAGTAAATATGCAGTTTGCATTTTCTTATGAGAGAATGATCCAAACCTGAATGTTATAGTGTAAATAGACTTACCCTCATAAAATAAAGCACTTTTGCCTATATGGACTCATTTGCCCCTAATTGTCATAAAGCATGTAAAAACTGCTTGTATGCGTTGAAATAATGGTTAATATGCAGTTTGCATTTTCTTATGAGAGAATGATCCAAACCTAAATGTTATAGTGAAAATAGACTTATCTTTGTAAAATAACGCAATTTTGCTTATAAGGACTCATTTGCACGCAATTGTCGTGAAGCATGTAAAAACTGCTTGTCTGCGTCAAAATAAGGTTAATATGCAGTTTGCATTTTCTTATGAGAGAATGATCCAAACCTGAATGTTATAGTGTAAATCGACTTACCCTCATGAAATAAAGCAATTTTGCCTATAAAGACTCATTTGCACCTAATTGTCATAAAGCATGTAAAAACTGCTTGTAAGCGTTAAAATGATAGTAAATATGCAGTTTGCATTTTCTTATGAGAGAATGATCTAAACCTGAATGTTATAGTTTAAGTAAACTTACCTTTGTAAAATAAAGCAATTTTGCCTATTAGGACTCATTTGCCCCTAATTGTCATAAAGCATGTAAAAACTGCTTGTATGCGTTAAAATAGTGGTTAATATGCAGTTTGCATTTTCTTATGACATAATGATCCAAACCTGAATATTATAGTGTAAATAGACTTATCTTTGTAAAATAAAGCAATTTTGCCTATAAAGACTCATTTGCACGCAATTGTCGTGAAGCATGTAAAAACTGCTTGTCTGCGTGAAAATGATAGTAAATATGCAGTTTGCATTTTCTTATGAGAGAATGATCCAAACCTGAATGTTATAGTGTAAATAGACTAACCATTGTAAAATAAAGCAATTTTGCCTATAAGGACTCATTTGCACGCAATTGTCGTGAAGCATGTAAAAACTGCTTGTCTGCGTTAAAATAATGGTTAATATGCAGTTTGCATTTTCTTATGAGAGAATGATCCAAAGCTAAATGTTATAGTGTAGATAGACTTACCTTCAAGAAATAAAGCAATTTTGCCTATAGGGACTCATTTGCCCCTAATTGTCATAAAGCATATAAAAACTGCTTGTCAGCGTTAAAATAATGGTTAATATGCAGTTTGCATTTTCTTATGAGAGAATGATCCAAACCTGAACGTTATAGTCTAAATAGACTTACCTTCATGAAATAAAGCAATTTTGCCTATAAGGACTCATTTGGCCCTAATTGTCATAAAGCATGTAAAAACTGCTTGTATGCGTTAAAATGATGTATAATATGCAGTTTGCATTTTCTTATGAGAGAATGATCCAAACCTGAATGTTATAGTGTAAATTGATTTACCCTCATGAAATAAAGCAATTTTGCCTATAAAGACTTATTTGCCCCTAATTGTCATAAAGCATGTAAAAACTGCTTGTATGCGTTAAAATATTGGTTAATATGCAGTTTGCATTTTCTTATGAGAGAATGATCCAAACCTGAATGTTATAGTGTAAATAGACTTACATTTGTAAAATAAAGCAATTTTGCCTATAAGGACTCATTTGCACGCAATTGTCGTGAAGCATGTAAAAACTGCTTGGCTGCGTGAAAATGATAGTAAATATGCAGTTTGCATTTTCTTATGAGAGAATGATCCAAACCTGAATGTTATAGTGTAAATAGACTTACCCTCATAAAATAAAGCAATTTTGCCTATAAAGACTCATTTGCACCTAATTGTCGTAAAGCATGTAAAAACTGCTTGTCTGCGTTTAAATAATGGTTAATATGCAGTTTGCATTTTCTTATGAGAGAAAGATCTAAACCTGAATGTTATAGTGTAAATAGACTTACCTTCATGAAATAAAGCAATTTTGCCTATAAGGACTCATTTGCCCCTTATTGTCATAAAGCATGTAAAAACTGCTTGTATGCGTTAAAATAATGGTTAATATGCAGTTTGCATTTTCTTATGAGAAAATGATCCAAACCTGAAAGTTATAGTGACAGTAGACTAACCTCTGTGAAATAAAACAATTTTGCCTTTAGGGACTTATTTCCACCTAATTGTCGTAAAACATGTGAAAACTACTTGTCTGCGTGAAAATGATAGTAAATATGCAGTTTGCATTTTCTTATGAGAGAATGATCCAAAACTGAATGTTATAATGTAAATAGACTTACCCTCATGAAATAAAGCACTTTTGCCTATAAGGACTCATTTGCACCTAATTGTCGTAAAGCATGTAAAAACTGCTTGTCTGCGTTTAAATAATGGTTAATATGCAGTTTGCATTTTCTTATGAGAGAAAGATCTAAACCTGAATGTTATAGTGTAAATAGACTTACCTTCATGAAATAAAGCAATTTTGCCTATAAGGACTCATTTGCCCCTTATTGTCATAAAGCATGTAAAAACTGCTTGTATGCGTTAAAATAATAGTAAATATGCAGTTTGCATTTTCTTATGAGAGAATGATCCAAACCTGAATGTTATAGTGAAAATAGACTAACCTTTGTAAAATAACGCAATTTTGCCTATAAGGACTCATTTGCACGCAATTGTCGTGAAGCATGTAAAAACTGCTTGTCTGCGTGAAAATGATAGTAAATATGCAGTTTGTATTTTCTTATGAGAGAATGACATAAACCTGAATGTTATAGTGTAAATAGACTAACCATTGTAAAATAAAGCAATTTTGCCTATAAGGACTTATTTGCACGCAATTGTCGTGAATCATGTAAAAACTGCTTGTCTGCGTTAAAATAATGGTTAATATGCAGTTTGCATTTTCTTATGAGAGAATGATCTAAACCTAAATGTTATAGTGTAAATAGACTTACCTTCAAGAAATAAAGCAATTTTGCCTATAGGGACTCATTTGCCTTTAATTGTCATAAAGCATGTAAAAACTGCTTGTCAGCGTTAAAATAATGGTTAATATGCAGTTTGCATTTTCTTATGAGAGAATGATCCAAACCTGAATGTTATAGTGTAAATAGACTTACCTTCATGAAATAAAGCAATTTTGCCTATAAGGACTCATTTGCCCCTAATTGTCATAAAGCATGTAAAAACTGCTTGTATGCGTTAAAATAATGTATAATATGCAGTTTGCATTTTCTTATGAGAGAATGATCCAAACCTGAATGTTATAGTGAAAATAGACTTACCTTCAAGAAATAAAGCAATTATGCCTATAGGGACTCATTTGCCCCTAATTGTCATAAAGCATGTAAAAACTGCTTGTATGCGTTAAAATAATGGTTAATATGCAGTTTGCTTTTTCTTATGAGAGAATGATCCAAACCTGAATGTTATAGTGTAAATAGACTTACCTTTGTAAATTAAAGCAATTTTGCCTATAAGGACTCATTTGCACGCAATTGTCGTGAAGCATGTAAAAACTGCTTGTCTGCGTGAAAATGATAGTAAATATGCAGTTTGCATTTTCTTATAAGAGAATGATCCAAACCTGAATGTTATAGTGTAAATAGACTTACCCTCATGAAATAAAGCAATTTTGCCTATAAAGACTCATTTGCACCTATTTGTCGTAAAGCATGTAGAAACTGCTTGTCTGCGTTTAAATAATGGTTAATATGCAGTTTGCATTTTCTTATGAGAGAATGATCCAAACCTGAATGTTATAGTGTAAATAGACTTACCCTCATGAAATAAAGCAATTTTGCCTATAAGGACTCATTTGCACGCAATTATTGTCGTGAAGCATGTAAAAACTGCTTGTCTGCGTTAAAATAATGGTTAATATGCAGTTTGCATTTTCTTATGAGAGAATGATCCAAACCTGAATGTTATAGTAAAAGTACACTTACCTTTGTGAAATAAAACAATTTTGCCTTTAAGGACTTATTTCCACCTAATTGTCGTAAAACATGTGAAAACTGCTTGTCTGCGTGAAAATGATAGTAAATATGCAGTTTGCATTTTCTAATGAGAGAATGATCCAAACCTGAATGTTATAGTGTAAATAGACTTACCCTCATGAAATAAAGCACTTTTGCCTATAAGGACTCATTTGCACCTAATTGTCGTAAAGCATGTAAAAACTGCTTGTCAGCGTTAAAATAATGGTTAATATGCAGTTTGCATTTTCTTATGAGAGAATGATCCAAACCTGAATGTTATAGTGTAAATAGACTTACCATCATGAAATAAAGCAATTTTGCCTGTAAGGTCTCATTTGCACCTAATTGTCATAAAGCTTGTAAAAACTGCTTGTATGCGTTAAATAATAGTTAATATGCAGTTTGCATTTTCTTATGAGAGAATGATCTAAACCTGAATGTTATAGTTTAAAAAAACTTACCTTTGTAAAATAAAGCAATTTTGCCTATATAGACTCACTTGCCCCTAATTGTCATAAAGCATGTAAAAACTGCTTGTATGCGTTAAAATAATGGTTAATATGCAGTTTGCATTTTCTTATGAGAGAATGATCCAAAGCTGAATGTTATAGTAAAAGTAGACTTACCTTTGTGAAATAAAACAATTTTGCCTTTAAGGACTTATTTCCACCTAATTGTCGTAAAACATGTGAAAACTGCTTGTCTGCGTGAAAATGATAGTAAATATGCAGTTTGCATTTTCTAATGAGAGAATGATCCAAACCTGAATGTTATAGTGTAAATAGACTTACCCTCATGAAATAAAGCACTTTTGCCTATAAGGACTCATTTGCACCTAATAGTCGTAAAGCATGTAAAAACTGCTTGTCAGGGTTAAAATAATGGTTAATATGCAGTTTGCATTTTATTATGAGAGAATGATCCAAACCTGAATAATATAGTGTAAATAGACTTACCCTCATGAAATAAAGCAATTTTGCCTATAAAGACTCATTTGCACCTAATTGTCGTAAAGCATGTAAAAACTGCTTGTCTGCGATTAAATAATGGTTAATATGCAGTTTGCATTTTCTTATGAGAGAATGATCCAAACCTGAATGTTATAGTGTAAATAGACTTACCTTCATGAAATAAAGCAATTTTGCCTATAAGGACTCATTTGCCCCTAATTGTCATAAAGCATGTAAAAACTGCTTGTCTGCGTTAAAATAATGGTTAATATGCAGTTTGCATTTTCTTATGAGAGAATGATCCAAACCTAAATGTTATAGTGTAAATAGACTTACCTACATGAAATAAAGCAATTTTGCCTATAGGACTCATTTGCCCCTAATTGTCATAAAGCATGTAAAAACTGCTTGTCAGCGTTAAATTAATGGTTAATATGCAGTTTGCATTTTCTTATAAGAGAATGATCCAAACCTGAATGTTATAGTGTAAATAGACTTACCTTTGTAAAATAAAGCAATTTTGCCTATAAGGACTCATTTGCACGCAATTGTCGTGAAGCATGTAAAAACTGCTTGTCTGCGTGAAAATGATAGTAAATATGCAGTTTGCATTTTCTTATGAGAGAATGATCCAAACCTGAATGTTATAGTGTAAATAGACTAACCCTCATGAAATAAAGCTATTTTGCCTATAAAGACTCATTTGCACCTATTTGTCGTAAAGTATGTAAAAACTGCTTGTCTGCGTTTAAATAATGGTTAATATGCAGTTTGCATTTTCTTATGAGAGAATGATCCAAACCTGAATGTTATAGTGTAAATAGACTTACTCTCATGAAATAAAGCAATTTTGCCTATAAAGACTCATTTGCACCTAATTGTCGTAAAGCATGTAAAAACTGCTTGTCTGCGTTTAAATAATGGTTAATATGCAGTTTGCATTTTCTTATGAGAGAAAGATCCAAACCTGAATGTTATAGTGTAAATAGACTTACCTTCATGAAATAAAGCAATTTTGCCTATAAGGACTCATTTGCCCCTTATTGTCATAAAGCATGTAAAAACTGCTTGTATGCGTTAAAATAATGGTTAATATGCAGTTTGCATTTTCTTATGAGAGAATGATCCAAACCTGAATGTTATAGTGTAAATAGACTCTCCTTTGTAAAATAAAGCAATTTTGCCTATAAGGACTCATTTGCACGCAATTGTCGTGAAGCATGTAAAAACTGCTTGTCTGCGTTAAAATAATGGTTAATATGCAGTTTGCATTTTCTTATGAGAGAATGATTCAAACCTGAATGTTATAGTGTAAATAGACTTACCCTCATGAAATAAAGCACTTTTGCCTATAAAGACTCATTCGCACCTAATTGTCGTAAAGCATGTAAAAACTGCTTGTCAGCGTTAAAATAATGGTTAATATGCAGTTTGCATTTACTTATGAGAGAATGATCCAAACCTGAATGTTATAGTGTAAATAGACTTACCCTCATGAAATAAAGCTATTTTGCCTATAAAGACTCATTTGCACCTATTTGTCGTAAAGCATGCAAAACTGCTTGTCTGCGTTAAAATAATGGTTAATATGCAGTTTGCATTTTCTTATGAGAGAATGATCCAAACCTGAATGTTATAGTGTAAATAGACTAACCATTGTAAAATAAAGCAATTTTGCCTATATAGACTCACTTGCCCCTAATTGTCATAAAGCATGTAAAAACTGCTTGTATGCGTTAAAATAATGGTTAATATGCAGTTTGCATTTTCTTATGAGAGAATGATCCAAAGCTGAATGTTATAGTAAAAGTAGACTTACCTTTGTGAAATAAAACAATTTTGCCTTTAAGGACTTATTTCCACCTAATTGTCGTAAAACATGTGAAAACTGCTTGTCTGCGTGAAAATGATAGTAAATATGCAGTTTGCATTTTCTAATGAGAGAATGATCCAAACCTGAATGTTATAGTGTAAATAGACTTACCCTCATGAAATAAAGCACTTTTGCCTATAAGGACTCATTTGCACCTAATAGTCGTAAAGCATGTAAAAACTGCTTGTCAGGGTTAAAATAATGGTTAATATGCAGTTTGCATTTTATTATGAGAGAATGATCCAAACCTGAATAATATAGTGTAAATAGACTTACCCTCATGAAATAAAGCAATTTTGCCTATAAAGACTCATTTGCACCTAATTGTCGTAAAGCATGTAAAAACTGCTTGTCTGCGATTAAATAATGGTTAATATGCAGTTTGCATTTTCTTATGAGAGAATGATCCAAACCTGAATGTTATAGTGTAAATAGACTTACCTTCATGAAATAAAGCAATTTTGCCTATAAGGACTCATTTGCCCCTAATTGTCATAAAGCATGTAAAAACTGCTTGTCTGCGTTAAAATAATGGTTAATATGCAGTTTGCATTTTCTTATGAGAGAATGATCCAAACCTAAATGTTATAGTGTAAATAGACTTACCTACATGAAATAAAGCAATTTTGCCTATAGGACTCATTTGCCCCTAATTGTCATAAAGCATGTAAAAACTGCTTGTCAGCGTTAAATTAATGGTTAATATGCAGTTTGCATTTTCTTATAAGAGAATGATCCAAACCTGAATGTTATAGTGTAAATAGACTTACCTTTGTAAAATAAAGCAATTTTGCCTATAAGGACTCATTTGCACGCAATTGTCGTGAAGCATGTAAAAACTGCTTGTCTGCGTGAAAATGATAGTAAATATGCAGTTTGCATTTTCTTATGAGAGAATGATCCAAACCTGAATGTTATAGTGTAAATAGACTTACTCTCATGAAATAAAGCAATTTTGCCTATAAAGACTCATTTGCACCTAATTGTCGTAAAGCATGTAAAAACTGCTTGTCTGCGTTTAAATAATGGTTAATATGCAGTTTGCATTTTCTTATGAGAGAAAGATCCAAACCTGAATGTTATAGTGTAAATAGACTTACCTTCATGAAATAAAGCAATTTTGCCTATAAGGACTCATTTGCCCCTTATTGTCATAAAGCATGTAAAAACTGCTTGTATGCGTTAAAATAATGGTTAATATGCAGTTTGCATTTTCTTATGAGAGAATGATCCAAACCTGAATGTTATAGTGTAAATAGACTCTCCTTTGTAAAATAAAGCAATTTTGCCTATAAGGACTCATTTGCACGCAATTGTCGTGAAGCATGTAAAAACTGCTTGTCTGCGTTAAAATAATGGTTAATATGCAGTTTGCATTTTCTTATGAGAGAATGATTCAAACCTGAATGTTATAGTGTAAATAGACTTACCCTCATGAAATAAAGCACTTTTGCCTATAAAGACTCATTCGCACCTAATTGTCGTAAAGCATGTAAAAACTGCTTGTCAGCGTTAAAATAATGGTTAATATGCAGTTTGCATTTACTTATGAGAGAATGATCCAAACCTGAATGTTATAGTGTAAATAGACTTACCCTCATGAAATAAAGCTATTTTGCCTATAAAGACTCATTTGCACCTATTTGTCGTAAAGCATGCAAAACTGCTTGTCTGCGTTAAAATAATGGTTAATATGCAGTTTGCATTTTCTTATGAGAGAATGATCCAAACCTGAATGTTATAGTGTAAATAGACTAACCATTGTAAAATAAAGCAATTTTGCCTATAAGGACTCATTTGCACGCAATTGTCGTGAATCATGTAAAAACCCTTGTCTGCGTGAAAATAATAGTAAATATGCAGTTTGCATTTTCTTATGAGAGAATGATCCAAACCTGAATGTTATAGTGTAAAATAGACTTACCCTCATGAAATAAAGCACTTTTGCCTATAAGGACTCATTTGCACCTAATTGTCGTAAAGCATGTAAAAACTGCTTGTCAGCGTTAAAATAATGGTTAATATGCAGTTTGCATTTTCTTATGAGAGAATGATCCAAACCTGAATGTAATAGTGTAAATAGACTTACTTTAATGAAATAAAGCAATTTTGCCTATAAGGACTCATTTGCCCCTAATTGTCATGAAGCATATAAAAACTGCTTGTATGCGTTGAAATAATGGTTAATATGCAGTTTGCATTTTCTTATGAGAGAATGATCCAAACCTGAATGTTATAGTGAAAATAGATTAACCTTTGTAAAATAACGCAATTTTGCCTATAAGGACTCATTTGCACGCAATTGTCGTGAAGCATGTAAAAACTGCTTGTCTGCGTCAAAATAATGGTTAATATGCAGTTTGCATTTTCTTATGAGAAAATGATCCAAACCTGAATGTTATAGTGTAAATCGACTTACCCTCATGAAATAAAGCAATTTTGCCTATAAAGACTCATTTGCACCTAAATGTCATAAAGCATGTAAAAACTGCTTGTATGCGTTAAAATGATAGTAAATATGCAGTTTGCATTTTCTTATGAGAGAATGATCTAAACCTGAATGTTATAGTTTAAGTAAACTTACCTTTGTAAAATAAAGCAATTTTGCCTATTAGGACTCATTTGCCCCTAATTGTCATAAAGCATGTAAAAACTGCTTGTATGCGTTAAAATAGTGGTTAATATGCAGTTTGCATTTTCTTATGAGATAATGATCGAAACCTGAATATTATAGTGTAAATAGACTTACCTTTGTTAAATAAAGCAATTTTGCCTATAAGGACTCATTTGCACGCAATTGTCGTGAAGCATGTAAAAACTGCTTGTCTGCGTTAAAATAATAGTTAATATGCAGTTTGCATTTTCTTATGAGAGAATGATCCAAACCTAAATGTTATAGTGTAAATAGACTTACCTTCAAGAAATAAAGCAATTTTGCCTATAGGGACTCATTTGCCCCTAATTGTCATAAAGCATGTAAAAACTGCTTGTAAGCGTTAAAATAATGGTTAATATGCAGTTTGCATTTTCTTATGAGAGAATGATCTAAACCTGAATGTTATAGTGTAAATTAACTTACCCTCATGAAATAAAGCAATTTTGCCTATAAAGACTCATTTGCACCTAATTGTCATAAAGCATGTAAAAACTGCTTGTATGCGTTAAAATGATAGTAAATATGCAGTTTGCATTTTCTTATGAGAGAATGATCCAAACCTGAATGTTATAGTGTAAATAGACTTACCCTCATGAAATAAAGCACTTTTGCCTATAAGGAGTCATTTGCACGCAATTGTCGTGAAGCATGTAAAAACTGCTTGGCTGCGTGAAAATGATAGTAAATATGCAGTTTGCATTTACTTATGAGAGAATGATCCAAACCTTAATGTTAAAGTGTAAATAGACTTACCCTCATTAAATAAAGCAATTTTGCCTATAAAGACTCATTTGCATCTATTTGTCGTAAAGCATGTAAAAACTGCTTGTCTGCGTTTTAATAATGGTTAATATGCAGTTTGCATTTTCTTATGAGAGAATGATCCAAACCTGAATGTAATAGTGTAAATAGACTTACCATCATGAAATAAAGCAATTTAGCCTGTAAGGACTCATTTGCACCCAATTGTCATAAAGCTTGTAAAAACTGCTTGTATGCGTTGAAATAATGGTTAATATGCAGTTTGCATTTTCTTATGAGAGAATGATCCAAACCTGAATGTTATAGTGAAAATAGACTAACCTTTGTAAAATAACGCAATTTTGCCTATAAGGACTCATTTGCATGCAATTGTCGTGAAGCATGTAAAAACTGCTTGTCTGCGTTAAAATAATGGTTAATATGCAGTTTGCATTTTCTTATGAGAGAATGATCCAAACCTGAATGTTATAGAGTAAATCGACTTATACTCATGAAATAAAGCAATTTTGCCTTTAAAGACTCATTTGCACCTAATTGTCATAAAGCATGTAAAAACTGCTTGTTAGCGTTAAAATGATAGTAAATATGCAGTTTGCATTGTCTTATGAGAGAATGATCTAAACCTGAATGTTATAGTTTAAGTAAACTTACCTTTGTAAAATAAAGCAATTTTGCCTATTAGGACTCATTTGCCCCTAATTGTCATAAAGCATGTAAAAACTGCTTGTATGCGTTAAAATAGTGGTTAATATGCAGTTTGCATTTTCCTATGACATAATGATCCAAACCTGAATATTATAGTGTAAATAGACTTACCTTTGTAAAATAAAGCAATTTTGCCTATAAGGACTCATTTGCACACAATTGTCGTGAAGCATGTAAAAACTGCTTGTCTGCGTGAAAATGATAGTAAATATGCAGTTTGCATTTTCTTATGAGAGAATGATCCAAACCTGAATGTTATAGTGTAAATAGACTAACCAGTGTAAAATAAAGCAATTTTGCCTATAAGGACTCATTTGCACGCAATTGTCGTGAAGCATGTAAAAACTGCTTGTCTGCGTTAAAATAGTGGTTAATATGCAGTTTGCATTTTCTTATGAGAGAATGATCCAAACCTAAATGTTATAGTGTAAATAGACTAACCTACAAGAAATAAAGCAATTTTGCCTATAGGGACTCATTTGCCCCTAATTGTCATAAAGCATGTAAAAACTGCTTGTCAGCGTTAAAATAATGGTTAATATGCAGTTTGCATTTTCTTATGAGAGAATGATCCAAACCTGAATGTTATAGTGTAAATCGACTTATACTCATGAAATAAAGCAATTTAGCCTATAAAAACTCATTTGCACCTAATTGTCATAAAGCATGTAAAAACTGCTTGTATGCGTTAAAATGATAGTAAATATGCAGTTTGCATTGTCTTATGAGAGAATGATCTAAACCTGAATGTTATAGTTTAAGTAAACTTACCTTTGTAAAATAAAGCAATTTTGCCTATAAGGACTCATTTGCCCCTAATTGTCATAAAGCATGTAAAAACTGCTTGTATGCGTTAAAATAGTGGTTAATATGCAGTTTGCATTTTCTTATGAGAGAATGATCCAAACCTGAATGTTATAGTGTAAATAGTCTTACCCTCTTGAAATAAAGCAATTTTGCCTATAAGGAGTCATTTGCACCTAATTGTCATAAAGCTTGTAAAAACTGCTTGTATGCGTTAAAATAATAGTTAATATGCAGTTTGCATTTTCTTATGAGAGAAAGATCTAAACCTGAATGTTATAGTTTATGTAAACTTACCTTTGCAAAATAAAGCAATTTTGCCTATATAGACTCATTTGCCCCTAATTGTCATAAAGCATGTAAAAACTGCTCTTATGCGTTAAAATAATGGTTAATATGCAGTTTGCTTTTTCTTATGAGAGAATGATCCAAACCTGAATGTTATAATGTAAATAGACTTACCTTTGTAAAATAAAGCAATTTTGCCTATAAGGACTCATTTGCACGCAATTGACGTGAAGCATGTAAAAACTGCTTGTCTGCGTGAAAATGATAGTAAATATGCAGTTTGCATTTTCTTATGAGATAATGATCCAAACCTGAATATTATAGTGTAAATAGACTTACCTTTGTAAAATAAAGCAATTTTGCCTATAAGGACTCATTTGCACGCAATTGTCGTGAAGCATGTAAAAACTGCTTGTCTGCGTGAAAATGATAGTAAATATGCAGTTTGCATTTTCTTATGAGAGAATGATCCAAACCTGAATGTTATAGTGTAAATAGACTAACCAGTGTAAAATAAAGCAATTTTGCCTATAAGGACTCATTTGCACGCAATTGTCGTGAAGCATGTAAAAACTGCTTGTCTGCGTTAAAATAATGGTTAATATGCAGTTTGCATTTTCTTATGAGAGAATGATCCAAACCTAAATGTTATAGTGTAAATAGACTTACCTTCAAGAAATAAAGCAATTTTGCCTATAGGGACTCATTTGCCCCTAATTGTCATAAAGCATGTAAAAACTGCTTGTCAGCGTTAAAATAATGGTTAATATGCAGTTTGCATTTTCTTATGAGAGAATGATCCAAACCTGAATGTTATAGTGTAAATAGACTTACCCTCATGAAATAAAGCAATTTTGCCTATAAGGAGTCATTTGCACCTAATTGTCATAAAGCTTGTAAAAACTGCTTGTATGCGTTAAAATAATAGTTAATATGCAGTTTGCATTTTCTTATAAGAGAATGATCTAAACCTGAATGTTATAGTTTAAGTAAACTTACCTTTGTAAAATAAAGCAATTTTGCCTATATAGACTCATTTGCCCCTAATTGTCATAAAGCATGTAAAAACTGCTTGTATGCGTTAAAATAATGGTTAATATGCAGTTTGCATTTTCTTATGAGAGAATGATCCAAACCTGAATGTTATAGTGTAAATAGACTTACCTTAATGAAATAAAGCAATTTTGCCTATAAGGACTCATTTGCCCCTAATTGTCATAAAGCATGTAAAAACTGCTTGTATGCGTTGAAATAATGGTTAATATGCAGTTTGCATTTTCTTATGAGAGAATGATCCAAACCTTAATGTTATAGTGTAAATCGACTTACCCTCATGAAATAAAGCAATTTTGCCTATAAAGACTCATTTGCATCTATTTGTCGTAAAGCATGTAAAAACTGCTTGTCTGCGTTTAAATAATGGTTAATATGCAGTTTGCATTTTCTTATGAGAGAATGATCCAAACCTGAATGTTATAGTGTAAATAGACTTACCCTCATGAAATAAAGCAATTTTGCCTATAAAGACTCATTTGCACCTAATTGTCGTAAAGCATGTAAAAACTGCTTGTATGCGTTAAAATAATGGTTAATATGCAGTTTGCATTTTCTTATGAGAGAATGATCCAAACCTGAATGTAATAGTGTAAATAGACTTACCTTCATGAAATAAAGCAGCTTTGCCTATAAGGACTTATTTGCCCCTAATTGTCATAAAGCATGTAAAAACTGCTTGTATGCGTTAAAATAATGGTTAATATGCAGATTGCATTTTCTTATGAGAGAATGATCCAAACCTTAATGTTATAGTGTAAATAGACTTACCGTTGTAAAATAAAGCAATTTTGCCTATAAGGACTCATTTGCACGCAATTGTCGTGAAGCATGTAAAAACTGCTTGTCTGCGTTAAAATAATGGTTAATATGCAGTTTGCATTTTCTTATGAGAAAATGATCCAAACCTGAATGTTATAGTGAAAGTAGACTAACCTTTGTGAAATAAAACAACTTTGCCTTTAGGGACTTATTTCCACCTAATTGTCGTAAAACATGTGAAAACTGCTTGTCTGCGTGAAAATGATAGTAAATATGCAGTTTGCATTTTCTTATGAGAGAAAGATCCAAAACTGAATGTTATAGTGTAAATAGACTTACCCTCATGAAATAAAGCACTTTTGCCTATAAGGACTCATTTGCACCTAATTGTCGTAAAGCATGTAAAAACTGCTTGTCAGCGTTAAAATAATTGTTAATATGCAGTTTGCATTTTCTTCTGAGAGAATGATCCAAACCTGAATGTTATAGTGTAAATAGACTTACCTTCATGAAATAAAGCAATTTTGCCTATAAAGACTCATTTGCCCCTAATTGTCATAAAGCATGTAAAAACTGCTTGTATGCGTTGAAATAATGGTTAATATGCAGTTTGCAATTTCTTATGAGAGAATGATCCAAACCTGAATGTTATAGTGAAAATAGACTTACCTTTGTAAAATAACGCAATTTTGCCTATAAGGACTCATTTGCACGCAATTGTCGTGAAGCATGTAAAAACTGCTTGTCTGCGTGAAAATGATAGTAAATATGCAGTTTGCATTTTCTTATGTGAGAATGATCCAAACCTGAATGTTATAGTGTAAATCGACTTACCCTCATGAAATAAAGCAATTTTGCCTATAAAGACTCATTTGCACCTAATTGTCATAAAGCATGTAAAAACTGCTTGTATGCGTTAAAATGATAGTAAATATGCAGTTTGCATTTTCTTATGAGAGAATGATCTAAACCTGAATGTTATAGTTTAAGTAAACTTACCTTTGTAAAATAAAGCAATTTTGCCTATAAGGACTCATTTGCCCCTGATTGTCATAAAGCATGTAAAAACTGCTTGTATGCGTTAAAATAGTGGTTAATATGCAGTTTGCATTTTCTTATGAGATAATGATCAAAACCTGAATATTATAGTGTAAATAGACTTACCTTTGTAAAATAAAGCAATTTTGCCTATAAGGACTCATTTGCACGCAATTGTCGTGAAGCATGTAAAAACTGCTTGTCTGCGTGAAAATGATAGTAAATATGCAGTTTGCATTTTCTTATGAGAGAATGATCCAAACCTGAATGTTATAGTGTAAATAGACTAACCATTGTAAAATAAAGCAATTTTGCCTATAAGGACTCATTTGCACGCAATTGTCGTGAAGCATGTAAAAACTGCTTGTCTGCGTTAAAATAATGGTTTATATGCAGTTTGCATTTTCATAGGAGAGAATGATCCAAACCTAAATGTTATAGTGTAAATAGACTTACCTTCAAGAAATAAAGCAATTTTGCCTATAGGGACTCATTTGCCCCTAATTGTCATAAAGCATGTAAAAACTGCTTGTCAGCGTTAAAATAATGGTTAATATGCAGTTTGCATTTTCTTATGAGAGAATGATCCAAACCTGAATGTTATAGTGTAAATAGACTTACCATCATGAAATAAAGCAATTTTGCCTATAGGGACTCATTTGCCCCTAATTGTCATAAAGCATGTAAAAACTGCTTGTCAGCGTTAAAATAATGGTTAATATGCAGTTTGCATTTTCTTATGAGAGAATGATCCAAACCTGAATGTTATAGTGTAAATAGACTTACCTTCATGAAATAAAGCAATTTTGCCTATAAGGACTTATTTGCTCCTAATTGTCATAAAGCATGTAAAAACTGCTTGTATGCGTCCAAATAATGGTTAATATGCAGATTGCATTTTCTTATGAGAGAATGATCCAAACCTTAATGTTATAGTGTAAATAGACTTACCGTTGTAAAATGAAGCAATTTTGCCTATAAGGACTCATTTGCACGCAATTGTCGTGAAGCATGTAAAAACTGCTTGTCTGCGTTAAAATAATGGTTAATATGCAGTTTGCATTTTCTTATGAGAAAATGATCCAAACCTGAATGTTATAGTGAAAGTAGACTAACCTTTGTGAAATAAAACAACTTTGCCTTTAGGGAATTATTTCCACCTAATTGTCGTAAAACATGTGAAAACTGATTGTCTGCGTGAAAATGATAGTAAATATGCAGTTTGCATTTTCTTATGAGAGAAAGATCCAAAACTGAATGTTATAGTGTAAATAGACTTACCCTCATGAAATAAAGCACTTTTGCCTATAAGGACTCATTTGCACCTAATTGTCGTAAAGCATGTAAAAACTGCTTGTCAGCGTTAAAATAATTGTTAATATGCAGTTTGCATTTTCTTATGAGAGAATGATCCAAACCTGAATGTTATAGTGTAAATAGACTTACCTTCATGAAATAAAGCAATTTTGCCTATAAAGACTCATTTGCACCTAATTGTCATTAAGCATGTAAAAACTGCTTGTATGCGTCCAAATAATGGTTAATATGCAGATTGCATTTTCTTATGAGAGAATGATCCAAACCTTATGTTATAGTGTAAATAGACTTACCGTTGTAAAATGAAGCAATTTTGCCTATAAGGACTCATTTGCACGCAATTGTCGTGAAGCATGTAAAAACTGCTTGTCTGCGTTAAAATAATGGTTAATATGCATTTTGCATTTTCTTATGAGAGAATGATCCAAACCTGAATGTTATAGTGAAAGTAGACTTACCTTTGTGAAATAAAACAATTTTGCCTTTAAGGACTTTATTCCACCTAATTGTCGTAAAACATGTGAAAACTGCTTGTCTGCGTGAAAATGATAGTAAATATGCAGTTTGCATTTTCTTATGAGAGAATGATCCAAACCTGAATGTTATAGTGTAAATAGACTTACCCTCATGAAATAAAGCACTTTTGCCTATAAGGACTCATTTGCACCTAATTGTCATAAAGCATGTAAAAACTGCTTGTCAGCGTTAAAATAATGGTCAATATGCAGTTTGCATTTTCTTATGAGAGAATGATCCAAACCTGAATGTTATAGTGTAAATAGACTTACCTTAATAAAATAAAGCAATTTTGCCTATAAGGACTCATTTGCCCCTAATTGTCATAAAGCATGTAAAAACTGCTTGTATGCGTTGAAATAATGGTTAATATGCAGTTTGCATTTTCTTATGAGAGAATGATCCAAACCTGAATGTTATAGTGAAAGTAGACTTACCTTTGTGAAATAAAACAATTTTGCCTTTAAGGACTTATTTCCACCTAATTGTCGTAAAACATGTGAAAACTGCTTGTCTGCGTGAAAATGATAGTAAATATGCAGTTTGCATTTTCTTATGAGAGAATGATCCAAACCTGAATGTTATAGTGTAAATAGACTTACCCTCATGAAATAAAGCACTTTTGCCTATAAGGACTCATTTGCACCTAATTGTCATAAAGCATGTAAAAACTGCTTGTCAGCGTTAAAATAATGGTTAATATGCAGTTTGCATTTTCTTATGAGAGAATGATCCAAACCTGAATGTTATAGTGTTAATAGACTTACCTTAATAAAATAAAGCAATTTTGCCTATAAGGACTCATTTGCCCCTAATTGTCATAAAGCATGTAAAAACTGCTTGTATGCGTTGAAATAATGGTTAATATGCAGTTTGCATTTTCTTATGAGAGAATGATCCAAACCTGAATGTTATAGTGAAAATAGACTTACCTTTGTAAAATAACGCAATTTTGCCTATAAGGACTCATTTGCACGCAATTGTCGTGAAGCATGTAAAAACTGCTTGTCTGCGTGAAAATGATAGTAAATATGCAGTTTGCATTTTCTTATGAGAGAATGATCCAAACCTGAATGTTATAGTGTAAATCGACTTACCCTCATGAAATAAAGCAATTTTGCCTATAAAGACTCATTTGCACCTAATTGTCATAAAGCATGTAAAAACTGCTTGTCTGCTTGAAAATGATAGTAAATATGCAGTTTGCATTTTCTTATGAGAGAATGATCCAAACCTGAATGTTATAGTGTAAATAGACTAACCATTGTAAAATAAAGCAATTTTGCCTATAAAGACTCATTTGCACGCAATTGTCGTGAAGCATGTAAAAACTGCTTGTCTGCGTTAAAATAATGGTTAATATGCAGTTTGCATTTTCTTAGGAGAGAATGATCCAAACCTAAATGTTATAGTGTAAATAGACTTACCTTCAAGAAATAAAGCAATTTTGCCTATAGGGACTCATTTGCCCCTAATTGTCATAAAGCATGTAAAAACTGCTTGTATGCGTCCAAATAATGGTTAATATGCAGATTGCATTTTCTTATGAGAGAATGATCCAAACCTTATGTTATAGTGTAAATAGACTTACCGTTGTAAAATGAAGCAATTTTGCCTATAAGGACTCATTTGCACGCAATTGTCGTGAAGCATGTAAAAACTGCTTGTCTGCGTTAAAATAATGGTTAATATGCAGTTTGCATTTTCTTATGAGAAAATGATCCAAACCTGAATGTTATAGTGAAAGTAGACTAACCTTTGTGAAATAAAACAACTTTGCCTTTAGGGAATTATTTCCACCTAATTGTCGTAAAACATGTGAAAACTGCTTGTCTGCGTGAAAATGATAGTAAATATGCAGTTTGCATTTTCTTATGAGAGAAAGATCCAAAACTGAATGTTATAGTGTAAATAGACTTACCCTCATGAAATAAAGCACTTTTGCCTATAAGGACTCATTTGCACCTAATTGTCGTAAAGCATGTAAAAACTGCTTGTCAGCGTTAAAATAATTGTTAATATGCAGTTTGCATTTTCTTATGAGAGAATGATCCAAACCTGAATGTTATAGTGTAAATAGACTTACCCTCATGAAATAAAGCACTTTTGCCTATAAGGACTCATTTGCACCTAATTGTCATAAAGCATGTAAAAACTGCTTGTATGCGTTTAAATAATGGTTAATATGCAGTTTGCATTTTCTTATGAGAGAATGATCCAAACCTGAATGTTATAGTATAAATAGACTTACCTTTGTAAAATAAAGCAATTTTGCCTATAAGGACTCATTTGCACGCAATTGTCGTGAAGCATGTAAAAACTGCTTGTCTGCGTTAAAATAATGGTTAATATGCAGTTTGCATTTTCTTATGAGAGAATGATCCAAACCTGAATGTTGTAGTGAAAGTAGACTTACCTTTGTGAAATAAAACAATTTTGCCTTTAAGGACTTATTTCCACCTAATTGTCGTAAAACATGTGAAAACTGCTTGTCTGCGTGAAAATAATAGTAAATATGCAGTTTGCATTTTCTTATGAGAGAAAGATCCAAAACTGAATGTTATAGTGTAAATAGACTTACCCTCATGAAATAAAGCACTTTTACCTATAAGGACTCATTTGCACCTAATTGTCGTAAAGTATGTAAAAACTGCTTGTCAGCGTTAAAATAATTGTTAATATGCAGTTTGCATTTTCTTATGAGAGAATGATCCAAACCTGAATGTTATAGTGTAATCAGACTTACCTTCATGAAATAAAGCAATTTTGCCTATAAAGACTCATTTGCACCTAATTGTCATAAAGCATGTAAAAACTGCTTGTATGCGTTAAAATGATAGTAAATATGCAGTTTATATTTTCTTATGAGAGAATGATCCAAACCTGAATGTTATAGTGTAATCAGACTTACCTTCATGAAATAAAGCAATTTTGCCAATAAGGACTCAATTGCACGCAATTGTCGTGAAGCATGTAAAAACTGCTTGTCTGCGTGAAAATGATAGTAAATATGCAGTTTGCATTTTCTTATGAGAGAATGATCCAAACCTGAATGTTATAGTGTAAATAGACTTACCCTCATGAAATAAAGCAATTTTGCCTATAAAGACTCATTTTCACCTAATTGTCATAAAGCATGTAAAAACTGCTTGTATGCGTTGAAATAATGGTTAATATGTAGTTTGCATTTACCTATGAGAGAATGATCCAAGCCTGAATGTAATAGTGTAAATAGACTTACCTTAATGAAATAAACCAATTTTGCCTATAAGGACTCATTTGCCCTTTATTGTTATAAAGCATGTAAAAACTGCTTGTATGCGTTAAAATAATGGTTAATATGCAGTTTGCATTTTCTTATGAGAGAATGATCCAAACCTGAATGTTATAGTGTAAATAGACTTACCTTTGTAAAATAAAGCAATTTTGCCTATAAGGACTCATTTGCACGCAATTGTCGTGAAGCATGTAAAAACTGCTTGTATGCGTTAAAATAATGGTTAATATGTAGTTTGCATTTTCCTATGAGAGAATGATCCAAGCCTTAATGTAATAGTGTAAATAGACTTACCTTAATGAAATAAAGCAATTTTGCCTATAAGGACTCATTTGCCCTTTATTGTTATAAAGCATGTAAAAACTGCTTGTCTGCGTTTAAATAATGGTTAATATGCAGTTTGCATTTTCTTATGAGAGAATGATCCAAACCTGAATGTTATAGTGTAAATAGACTTACCCTCATGAAATAAAACAATTTTGCCTATAAAGACTCATTTGCACCTATTTGTCGTAAAGCATGCAAAAACTGCTTGTCTGCGTTTAAATAATTGTTAATATGCAGTTTGCATTTTCTTATGAGAGAATGATCCAAACCTGAATGTTATAGTGTAAATAGACTTACCCTCATGAAATAAAGCAATTTTGTCTATAAAGACTCATTTGCACCTAATTGTCGTAAAGCATGTAAAAACTGCTTGTATGCGTTAAAATGATAGTAAATATGCAGTTTGCATTTTCTTATGAGAGAATGATCCAAACCTGAATGTTATAGTGTAAATAGACTTACCCTCATGAAATAAAGCAATTTTGCCTATAAAGACTCATTTTCACCTAATTGTCATAAAGCATGTAAAAACTGCTTGTATGCGTTAAAATGATAGTAAATATGCAGTTTACATTTTCTTATGAGAGACTGATCTAAACCTAAATGTTATAGTATAAATAGACTTACCTTTGTAAAATAAAGCAATTTTGCCTATAAGGACTCATTTGCACGCAATTGTCGTGAAGCATGTAAAAACTGCTTGTCTGCGTTAAAATAATGGTTAATATGCAGTTTGCATTTTCTTATGAGAGAATGATCCAAACCTGAATGTTGTAGTGAAAGTAGACTTACCTTTGTGAAATAAAACAATTTTGCCTTTAAGGACTTATTTCCACCTAATTGTCGTAAAACATGTGAAAACTGCTTGTCTGCGTGAAAATAATAGTTAATATGCAGTTTGCATTTTCTTATGAGAGAAAGATCCAAAACTGAATGTTATAGTGTAAATAAGACTTACCCTCATGAAATAAAGCACTTTTGCCTATAAGGACTCATTTGCACCTAATTGTCGTAAAGCATGTAAAAACTGCTTGTCAGCGTTAAAATAATTGTTAATATGCAGTTTGCATTTTCTTATGAGAGAATGATCCAAACCTGAATGTTATGGTGTAAATAGACTTACCTTCATGAAATAAAGCAATTTTGCCTATAAAGACTCATTTGCACCTAATTGTCATAAAGCATGTAAAAACTGCTTGTATGCGTTAAAATGATAGTAAATATGCAGTTTATATTTTCTTATGAGAGAATGATCCAAACCTGAATGTTATAGTGTAAATAGACTTACCTTTGTCAAATAAAGCAATTTTGCCTATAAGGACTCATTTGCACGCAATTGTCGTGAAGCATGTAAAAACTGCTTGTCTGCGTGAAAATGATAGTAAATATGCAGTTTGCATTTTCTTATGAGAGAATGATCCAAACCTGAATGTTATAGTGTAAATAGACTTACCCTTATGAAATAAAGCAATTTTGCCTATAAAGACTCATTTTCACCTAATTGTCATAAAGCATGTAAAAACTGCTTGTATGCGTTAAAATGATAGTAAATATGCAGTTTACATTTTCTTATGAGAGACTGATCTAAACCTGAATGTTATAGTTTAAGTAAACTTACCTTTGTAAAATAAAGCAATTTTGCCTATAAGGACTCATTTGCACGCAATTGTCGTGAAGCATGTAAAAACTGCTTGTATGCGTTAAAATAATGGTTAATATGTAGTTTGCATTTTCCTATGAGAGAATGATCCAAGCCTGAATGTAATAGTGTAAATAGACTTACCTTAATGAAATAAACCAATTTTGCCTATAAGGACTCATTTGCCCTTTATTGTTATAAAGCATGTAAAAACTGCTTGTATGCGTTAAAACAATGGTTAATATGCAGTTTGCATTTTCTTATGAGAGAATGATCCAAACCTGAATGTTATAGTGTAAATAGACTTACCTTTGTAAAATAAAGCAATTTTGCCTATAAGGACTCATTTGCACGCATATGTCGTGAAGCATGTAAAAACTGCTTGTCTGCGTTAAAATAATGGTTAATATGCATTTTGCATTTTCTTATGAGAGAATGATCCAAACCTGAATGTTATAGTGAAAGTAGACTTACCTTTGTGAAATAAAACAATTTTGCCTTTAAGGACTCATTTGCACCTAATTGTCGTAAAGCATGTAAAAACTGCTTGTCAGCGATAAAATAATGGTTAATATGCAGTTTGCATTTTCTTATGAGAGAATGATCCGAACCTGAATGTTATAGTGTAAATAGACTTACCCTAATAAAATAAAGCAATTTTGCCTATAAGGACTCATTTGCCCCTAATTGTCATAAAGCATGTAAAAACTGCTTGTATGCGTTGAAATAATGGTTAATATGCAGTTTGCATTTTCTTATGAGAGAATGATCCAAACCTGAATGTTATAGTGAAAATAGACTTACCTTTAAAATAACGCAATTTTGCCTATAAGGACTCATTTGCACGCAATTGTCGTGAAGCATGTAAAAACTGCTTGTCTGCGTTAAAATAATGGTTAATATGCAGTTTGCATTTTCTTATGAGAGAATGATCCAAACCTGAATGTTATAGTGTAAATCGACTTACCCTCATGAAATAAAGCAATTTTGCCTATAAAGACTCATTTGCACCTAATTGTCATAAAGCATGTAAAAACTGCTTGTATGCGTTAAAATAATCGTATCAGGCTTCTTGATCCTCCGACAAAAAATCCTCGACAAAATATCCCCGACAAAATATACCTGGACACAATATTCCCAAAAAAAATATCCCCGGACAAAATGCCCTCGTGACAAAAGATCCCCGACAATTTATCCTCGTATGCGAATTGTCTCGCAGTGAAACGGGAAGGGGCAAATGTGGAGTTTTTAAAAAAACAATTCCGGGGAGAACGATAAACGGGTATGCGAATTGTCTCGCAGTGAAACGGGAAGGGGCAAATGTGGAGTTTTTAAAAAAACAATTCCGGGGAGAACGATAAAGGGGTATGCGAATTGTCTCGCAGTGAAACGGGAAGGGGCAAATGTGGAGTAATTAAAAAATCAATTCCGGGGAGAACGATAAACGGGTATGCGAATTGTCTCGAAGTGAAACGGGAAGGGGCAAATGTGGAGTTTTTAAAAAAACAATTCCGATGAGAACGATAAACGGGTATGCGAATTGTCTCGCAGTGAAACGGGAAGGGGCAAATGTGGAGTTTTTAAAATTCCGATGAGAACGATAAACGGGTATGCGATTTGTCTCGCAGTGAAACGGGAAGGGGCAAATGTGGAGTTTTTAAAAAAACAATTCCGAGGAGAACGATAAACGGGTATGCGAATTGTCTCGAAGTGAAACGGGAAGGGGCAAATGTGGAGTTTTTAAAAAAACGATTCCGGGGAGAACAATAAACGGGTATGCGAATTGTCTCGCAGTGAAACGGGAAGGGGCAAATGTGGAGTTTTAAAAAAACAATTCCGAGGAGAACGATAAACGGGTATGCGAATTGTCTCGCACTGAAACGGGAAGGGGCAAATGTGGAGTTTTTAAAAAAACAATTTCGGGGAGAACGATAAACGGGTATGCGAATTTTCTCGAAGTGAAACGGGAAGGGGCAAATGTGGAGTTTTTAAAAAAACGATTCCGGGGAGAACGATAAACGGGTATGCGAATTGTCTCGCAGTGAAACGGGAAGGGGCAAATGTGGAGTTTTTAAAAAAACAATTCCGGGGAGAACGATAAACGGGTATGCGAATTGTCTCGAAGTGAAACGGGAAGGGGCAAATGTGGAGTTTTTAAAAAAACAATTCCGGGGAGAACGATAAACGGGTATTCGAATTGTCTCGCAGTGAAACGGGAAGGGGCAAATGTGGAGTTTTTAAAAAAACAATTTCGGGGAGAACGATAAACGGGTATGCGAATTTTCTCGAAGTGAAACGGGAAGGGGCAAATGTGGAGTTTTTAAAAAAACGATTCCGGGGAGAACGATAAACGGGTATGCAAATTGTCTCGCAGTGAAACGGGAAGGGGCAAATGTGGAGTTTTTAAAAAAACAATTCCGGGGTCAACGATGACGGGGTGGGTAGTATTTAAACGAGTGACTGTAAATTACAATTTTGGGTGACAAAAATAATCAATTTGGGTTACTGTATTACTAAGTGAGCGACTGACTGCCCGTGACGAGAAATCAACAGAACAGCAACTTACAAACATCCATTAGAGTTATTTAAAATACAAAATGGGAAGCTTCATAATATTTGATTTTATTTGTAAATTAATGTTTATTTGGTATCAATTGTCGGGGATGTTTTGTCACGGGGGCAATATGTCCGGGGATATTTTGTCCGGGGATATTTTATCCGGGGATATTTTGTCGGGTTTATTTTGTCGGGGATTTATTGTCGGAGGATCAATTATCATGGAACCAAAATAATAGTAAATATGCAGTTTGCATTTTCTTATGAGAGAATGATCTAAACCTGAATGTTATAGTTTAAGTAAACTTACCATTGTAAAATAAAGCAATTTTGCCTATAAGGACTCATTTGCACCCAATTGTCGTGAAGGGTAACCGGACTCCATATCCGCGGACAAAATATCCCCGACAAAATATCCTTGTTAAAATATCCTTGGACAAAATATCCTTGAGACAAAATATCCATGAGACAAAATGTCCTTTGTCAGAATATCCGTGGACAAAAAATGCAAAAAAAAATTGACTTTCTACATATAATTCTTTATAACTGTTTCTGACGTCAATTCCGGGGTGAACGATAAACGGGTATGCGAATTGTAATTCCGGAGTGAACGATAAAGGGGTATGCGAATTGTCTCGCAATGAAACGGAAAGGGGCAAATGTGGAGTTTTTAAAAAAACAATTCCGGGGTGAACGATAAACGGGGGTAACCGGACTCCATATCCGCGGACAAAATATCCCCGACAAAATATCCTTGTTAAAATATCCTTGGACAAAATATCCTTGAGACAAAATATCCATGAGACAAAATGTCCTTTGTCAGAATATCCGTGGACAAAAAATGCAAAAAAAAATTGACTTTCTACATATAATTCTTTATAACTGTTTCTGACGTCAATTCCGGGGTGAACGATAAACGGGTATGCGAATTGTAATTCCGGGGTGAACGATAAAGGGGTATGCGAATTGTCTCGCAGTGAAACGGGAAGGGGCAAATGTGGAGTTTTTAAAAAAACAATTCCGGGGTGAACGATAAACGGGTATGCGAATTGTAATTCCGGGGTGAACGATAAAGGGGTATGCGAATTGTCTCGCAGTGAAACGGGAAGGGGCAAATGTGGAGTTTTTAAAAAAACAATTCCGGGGTGAACGATAAACGGGTATGCGAATTGTAATTCCGGGGTGAACGATAAAGGGGTATGCGAATTGTCTCGCAGTGAAACGGGAAGGGGCAAATGTGGAGTTTTTAAAAAAACAATTCCGGGGTGAACGATAAACGGGTATGCGAATTGTAATTCCGGGGTGAACGATAAAGGGGTATGCGAATTGTCTCGCAGTGAAACGGGAAGGGGCAAATGTGGAGTTTTTAAAAAAACAATTCCGGGGTGAACGATAAACGGGTATGCGAATTGTAATTCCGGGGTGAACGATAAAGGGGTATGCGAATTGTCTCGCAGTGAAACGGGAAGGGGCAAATGTGGAGTTTTTAAAAAAACAATTCCGGGGTGAACGATAAACGGGTATGCGAATTGTAATTCCGGGGTGAACGATAAAGGGGTATGCGAATTGTCTCGCAGTGAAACGGGAAGGGGCAAATGTGGAGTTTTTAAAAAAACAATTCCGGGGTGAACGATAAACGGGTATGCGAATTGTAATTCCGGGGTGAACTAATTTTTTTTTATAAATCCGCCGTAAAATGGAACTTTTTGAGACCGAGATCATTGAAATCCATCTATTTTTCGAATTTCTAGAGCCAAAAAACCAGGTGACCGTGAAAGTGTATAATTACCCATTATTTATTGGTCAACGTTTCGGCAATATTTCTTGCCTTCTTAATTTTGTGACTTTTCACTAAAGATTTTTAAGGTCCTGAAGAAGTCAAGAAAATTGCCGAAACGTTGATCAATAAATAATGTTCTAGTGAATAAAAATTGTTTTTTTATTTTAGCCTTGTATCCCGTATAATTTTATCATACCGTGGATATTATGTCCGAAGGATTTTTTGTCTTGAGGATATTTTGTCTGAGGATATTTTGTCCGGGATATTTTGTCCAGGATATTTTGTCCGAGGATATAGAGTCATAGAACCGTCGTGAAGCATGTAAAAACTGCTTGTCTGCGTGAAAATGATAGTAAATATGCAGTTTGCATTTTCTTATGAGAGAATGATCCAAACCTGAATGTAATAGTGTAAATTGACTTACCCTCATGAAATAAAGCAATTTTGCCTATAAAGACTCATTTGCACTTAATTGTCATAAAGCATGTAAAAACTGCTTGTATGCGTTAAAATGATAGTAAATATGCAGTTTGCATTTTCTTATGAGAGAATGATCCAAACCTGAATGTTATAGTGTAAATAGTCTTACCCTCTTGAAATAAAGCAAATTTGCCTATAAGGAGTCATTTGCACCTAATTGTCATAAAGCTTGTAAAAACTGCTTGTATGCGTTAAAATGATGGTTAATATGCAGTTTGCATTTTCTTATGAGAGAATGATCCAAACCTGAATGTAATAGTGTAAATAGACTTACAATCATGAAATAAAGCAATTTTGCCTATAAGGACTTATTTGCCCCTAATTGTCATAAAGCATGTAAAAACTGCTTGTATGCGTCCAAATAATGGTTAATATGCAGATTGCATTTTCTTATGAGAGAATGATCCAAACCTTAATGTTATAGTGTAAATAGACTTACCGTTGTAAAATGAAGCAATTTTGCCTATAAGGACTCATTTGCACGCAATTGTCGTGAAGCATGTAAAAACTGCTTGTCTGCGTTAAAATAATGGTTAATATGCAGTTTGCATTTTCTTATGAGAAAATGATCCAAACCTGAATGTTATAGTGAAAGTAGACTAACCTTTGTGAAATAAAACAACTTTGCCTTTAGGGAATTATTTCCACCTAATTGTCGTAAAACATGTGAAAACTGCTTGTCTGCGTGAAAATGATAGTAAATATGCAGTTTGCATTTTCTTATGAGAGAATGATCCAAACCTGAATGTTATAGTATAAATAGACTTACCTTTGTAAAATAAAGCAATTTTGCCTATAAGGACTCATTTGCACGCAATTGTCGTGAAGCATGTAAAAACTGCTTGTCTGCGTTAAAATAATGGTTAATATGCAGTTTGCATTTTCTTATGAGAGAATGATCCAAACCTGAATGTTGTAGTGAAAGTAGACTTTCCTTTGTGAAATAAAACAATTTTGCCTTTAAGGACTTATTTCCACCTAATTGTCGTAAAACATGTGAAAACTGCTTGTCTGCGTGAAAATAATAGTAAATATGCAGTTTGCATTTTCTTATGAGAGAAAGATCCAAAACTGAATGTTATAGTGTAAATAGACTTACCCTCATGAAATAAAGCACTTTTGCCTATAAGGACTCATTTGCACCTAATTGTCGTAAAGTATGTAAAAACTGCTTGTCGGCGTTAAAATAATTGTTAATATGCAGTTTGCATTTTCTTATGAGAGAATGATCCAAACCTGAATGTTATAGTGTAATCAGACTTACCTTCATGAAATAAAGCAATTTTGCCTATAAAGACTCATTTGCACCTAATTGTCATAAAGCATGTAAAAACTGCTTGTATGCGTTAAAATGATAGTAAATATGCAGTTTATATTTTCTTATGAGAGAATGATCCAAACCTGAATGTTATAGTGTAAATAGACTTACCTTTGTCAAATAAAGCAATTTTGCCTATAAGGACTCAATTGCACGCAATTGTCGTGAAGCATGTAAAAACTGCTTGTCTGCGTGAAAATGATAGTAAATATGCAGTTTGCATTTTCTTATGAGAGAATGATCCAAACCTGAATGTTATAGTGTAAATAGACTTACCCTCATGAAATAAAGCAATTTTGCCTATAAAGACTCATTTTCACCTAATTGTCATAAAGCATGTAAAAACTGCTTGTATGCGTTAAAATGATAGTAAATATGCAGTTTGCATTTTCTTATGAGAGAATGATCTAAACCTGAATGTTATAGTTTAAGTAAACTTACCTTTGTAAAATAAAGCAATTTTGCCTATAAGGACTCATTTGCACGCAATTGTCGTGAAGCATGTAAAAACTGCTTGTATGCGTTGAAATAATGGTTAATATGTAGTTTGCATTTACCTATGGGAGAATGATCCAAGCCTGAATGTAATAGTGTAAATAGACTTACCTTAATGAAATAAACCAATTTTGCCTATAAGGACTCATTTGCCCTTTATTGTTATAAAGCATGTAAAAACTGCTTGTATGCGTTAAAATAATGGTTAATATGCAGTTTGCATTTTCCTATGAGAGAATGATCCAAACCTGAATGTTATAGTGTAAATAGACTTACCTTTGTAAAATAAAGCAATTTTGCCTATAAGGACTCATTTGCACGCAATTGTCGTGAAGCATGTAAAAACTGCTTGTATGCGTTAAAATAATGGTTAATATGTAGTTTGCATTTTCCTATGAGAGAATGATCCAAGCCTTAATGTAATAGTGTAAATAGACTTACCTTAATGAAATAAAGCAATTTTGCCTATAAGGACTCATTTGCCCTTTATTGTTATAAAGCATGTAAAAACTGCTTGTCTGCGTTTAAATAATGGTTAATATGCAGTTTGCATTTTCTTATGAGAGAATGATCCAAACCTGAATGTTATAGTGTAAATAGACTTACCCTCATGAAATAAAACAATTTTGCCTATAAAGACTCATTTGCACCTATTTGTCGTAAAGCATGCAAAAACTGCTTGTCTGCGTTTGAATAATTGTTAATATGCAGTTTGCATTTTCTTATGAGAGAATGATCCAAACCTGAATGTTATGGTGTAAATAGACTTACCTTCATGAAATAAAGCAATTTTGCCTATAAAGACTCATTTGCACCTAATTGTCATAAAGCATGTAAAAACTGCTTGTATGCGTTAAAATGATAGTAAATATGCAGTTTATATTTTCTTATGAGAGAATGATCCAAACCTGAATGTTATAGTGTAAATAGACTTACTTTTGTCAAATAAAGCAATTTTGCCTATAAGGACTCATTTGCACGCAATTGTCGTGAAGCATGTAAAAACTGCTTGTCTGCGTGAAAATGATAGTAAATATGCAGTTTGCATTTTCTTATGAGAGAATGATCCAAACCTGAATGTTATAGTGTAAATAGACTTACCCTCATGAAATAAAGCAATTTTGCCTATAAAGACTCATTTTCACCTAATTGTCATAAAGCATGTAAAAACTGCTTGTATGCGTTAAAATGATAGTAAATATGCAGTTTACATTTTCTTATGAGAGAATGATCTAAACCTGAATGTTATAGTTTAAGTAAACTTACCTTTGTAAAATAAAGCAATTTTGCCTATAAGGACTCATTTGCACGCAATTGTCGTGAAGCATGTAAAAACTGCTTGTATGCGTTAAAATAATGGTTAATATGTAGTTTGCATTTTCCTATGAGAGAATGATCCAAGCCTGAATGTAATAGTGTAAATAGACTTACCTTAATGAAATAAACCAATTTTGCCTATAAGGACTCATTTGCCCTTTATTGTTATAAAGCATGTAAAAACTGCTTGTATGCGTTAAAACAATGGTTAATATGCAGTTTGCATTTTCTTATGAGAGAATGATCCAAACCTGAATGTTATAGTGTAAATAGACTTACCTTTGTAAAATAAAGCAATTTTGCCTATAAGGACTCATTTGCACGCATATGTCGTGAAGCATGTAAAAACTGCTTGTCTGCGTTAAAATAATGGTTAATATGCATTTTGCATTTTCTTATGAGAGAATGATCCAAACCTGAATGTTATAGTGAAAGTAGACTTACCTTTGTGAAATAAAACAATTTTGCCTTTAAGGACTCATTTGCACCTAATTGTCGTAAAGCATGTAAAAACTGCTTGTCAGCGATAAAATAATGGTTAATATGCAGTTTGCATTTTCTTATGAGAGAATGATCCGAACCTGAATGTTATAGTGTAAATAGACTTACCCTAATAAAATAAAGCAATTTTGCCTATAAGGACTCATTTGCCCCTAATTGTCATAAAGCATGTAAAAACTGCTTGTATGCGTTGAAATAATGGTTAATATGCAGTTTGCATTTTCTTATGAGAGAATGATCCAAACCTGAATGTTATAGTGAAAATAGACTTACCTTTAAAATAACGCAATTTTGCCTATAAGGACTCTTTTGCACGCAATTGTCGTGAAGCATGTAAAAACTGCTTGTCTGCGTTAAAATAATGGTTAATATGCAGTTTGCATTTTCTTATGAGAGAATGATCCAAACCTGAATGTTATAGTGTAAATCGACTTACCCTCATGAAATAAAGCAATTTTGCCTATAAAGACTCATTTGCACCTAATTGTCATAAAGCATGCAAAAAGTGCTTGTATGCGTTAAAATGATAGTAAATATGCAGTTTGCATTTTCTTATGAGAGAATGATCTAAACCTGAATGTTATAGTTTAAGTAAACTTACCATTGTAATATAAAGCAATTTTGCCTATAAGGACTCATTTGCACTTAATTGTCGTGAAGCATGTAAAAACTGCTTGTCTGCGTGAAAATGATAGTAAATATGCAGTTTGCATTTTCTTATGAGAGAATGATCCAAAACTGAATGTAATAGTGTAAATTGACTTACCCTCATGAAATAAAGCAATTTTGCCTATAAAGACTCATTTGCACCTATTTGTCGTAAAGCATGTAAAAACTGCTTGTCTGCGTTTAAATAATGGTTAATATGCAGTTTGCATTTTCTTATGAGAGAATGAACCAAACCTGAATGTTATAGTGTAAATAGACTTACCCTGATAAAATAAAGCAATTTTGCCTATAAAGACTCTTTTGCACCTAATTGTCGTAAAGCATGTAAAAACTGCTTGTATGCGTTAAAATAATGGTTATTATGCAGTTTGCATTTTCTTATGAGAGAATGATCCAAACCTGAATGTTATAGTGTAAATAGACTTACCTTTGTAAAATAAAGCAATTTTGCCTATAAGGACTCATTTGCACGCAATTGTCATAAAGCATGTAAAAACTGCTTGTCTGCGTGAAAATGATAGTAAATATGCAGTTTGCATTTTCTTAGGAGAGAATGATCCAAACCTGAATGTTATAGTGTAAATAGACTTACCCTCATGAAATAAAGCAATTTTGCCTATAAAGACTCATTTGCACCTATTTGTCGTAAAGCATGTAAAAACTGCTTGTCTGCGTTTAAATAATGGTTAATATGCAGTTTGCATTTTCTTATGAGAGAATGAACCAAACCTGAATGTTATAGTGTAAATAGACTTACCCTGATAAAATAAAGCAATTTTGCCTATAAAGACTCATTTGCACCTAATTGTCGTAAAGCATGTAAAAACTGCTTGTATGCGTTAAAATAATAGTTAATATGCAGTTTGCATTTTCTTGTGAGAGAATTATCAAAACCTGAATGTTATAATAGGCAAAATTGCTTTATTTCACAAAGGTAAGTTTACTTACACTATAACATTCAGGTTTGGATCATTCTTTCACAAGAAAATGCAAACTGCATATTAACTATTATTTTAACGCATACAAGCAGTTTTTACATGCTTTATGACAATTAGGTGCAAATGAGTCCTTATAGGCAAAATTGCTTTATTTTATGAGGGTAAGTCTCTTTACACTATAACATTCAGGTTTGGATCATTCTCTCATAAGAAAATGCAAACTGAATATTGACTATCATTTTCACGCAGACAAGCAGTTTTTACATGGTTTACGACAATTAGGTGCAAATAAGTCCATAAAGGCAAAAGTGTTTCATTTCACAAAGGTAAGTCTACTTTCACTATAACATTCAGGTTTGGATCATTCTCTCATAAGAAAATGCAAACTGCATATTAACCATTATTTTAACGCAGACAAGCAGTTTTTACATGCTTCACGACAATTGCTTGCAAATGAGTCCTTATAGGCAAAATTGCTTTATTTTACAAAGGTAAGTCTATTTACACTATAACATTCAGGTTTGGATCATTCTCTCATAAGAAAATGCAATCTGCATATTAACCTTTATTTTAACGCATTCAAACAGTTTTTACATGCTTTATGACAATTAGGGGCAAATGAGTCCTTATAGGCAAAATTGCTTTATTTCATAAAGGTAAGTCTATTTACACTATTACATTCAGGTTTTTATCATTCTCTCATAAGAAAATGCAAACTACATATTAACCATTATTTAAACGCAGACAAGCAGTTTTTACATGCTTTACGACAATTAGGTGCAAATGAGTCTTTATAAGCAAAATTGCTTTATTTTACAAAGGTTAGTTTACTTACACTATAACATTCAGGTTTGGATCATTCTCTCACAAGAAAATGCAAACTGCATATTAACTATTATTTTAACGCATACAAGCAGTTTTAACATGCTTTATGACAATTAGGTGCAAATGAGTCTTTATAGGCAAAATTGCTTTATTTCATGAGGGTAAGTCTATTTACACTATAACATTCAGGTTTGGACCATTCTCTCATAAGAAAATGCAAACTGCATATTAACCATTATTTAAACGCAGACAAGCAGTTTTTACATGCTTTACGACAATTAGGTGCAAATGAGTCTTTATAGGCAAAATTGCTTTATTTCATGAGGGTAAGTCTATTTACACTATAATATTCAGGTTTGGATCATTCTCTCATAAGAAAATGCAAACTGCATATTTACTATCATTTTCACGCAGACAACCAGTTTTTACATGCTTCACGACAATTGCGTGCAAATGAGTCCTTATAGGAAAAATTGCTTTATTTTACAAAGGTAAGTCTATTTACACTATTACATTCAGGTTTGGATCATTCTCTCATAAGAAAATGCAAACTGCATATTAACCATTATTTTAACGCATACAAACAGTTTTTACATGCTTTATGACAATAAGGGGCAAATAAGTCCTTATAGGCAAAATTGCTTTATTTCATAAGGGTAAGTCTATTTACACTATAACATTCAGGTTTGGATCATTCTCTCATAAGAAAATGCAAACTGAATATTGACTATCATTTTCACGCAGACAAGCAGTTTTTACATGGTTTACGACAATTAGGTGCAAATAAGTTCATAAAGGCAAAATTGTTTCATTTCACAAAGGTAAGTCTACTTTCACTATAACATTCAGGTTTGGATCATTCTCTCATAAAAAAATGCAAACTGCATATTAACTTTTATTTTAAACCATACAAGCAGTTTTTACAGGCTTTATGACAATTAGGTGCAAATGAGTCCTTATAGGCAAAATTGCTTTATTTCATAAGGGTAAGTCTATTTACACTATAACATTCAGGTTTGGATCATTCTCTCATAAGAAAATGCAAACTGAATATTGACTATCATTTTCACGCAGACAAGCAGTTTTTACATGGTTTACGACAATTAGGTGCAAATAAGTTCATAAAGGCAAAATTGTTTCATTTCACAAAGGTAAGTCTACTTTCACTATAACATTCAGGTTTGGATCATTCTCTCATAAGAAAATGCAAACTGCATATTAACCATTATTTTAACGCAGACAAGCAGTTTTTACATGCTTCACGACAATTGCGTGCAAATGAGTCCTTATAGGCAAAATTGCTTTATTTCACAATGGTAAGTTTACTTACACTATAACATTCAGGTTTTGATAATTCTCTCACAAGAAAATGCAAACTGCATATTAACCATTATTTTAACGCATACAAGCAGTTTTTACATGCTTTATGACAATTAGGTGCAAATGAGTCCTTATAGGCAAAATTGCTTTATTTCATGAGGGTAAGTCTATTTACACTATAACATTCAGGTTTGGATCATTCTCTCATAAGAAAATGCAATCTGCATATTAACCATTATTTTAACGCATTCAAGCAGTTTTTACATGCTTTATGACAATTAGGGGCAAATGAGTCCTTATAGGCAAAATTGCTTTATTTCATAAAGGTAAGTCTATTTACACTATTACATTCAGGTTTGGATCATTCTCTCATAAGAAAATGCAAACTACATATTAACCATTATTTAAACGCAGACAAGCAGTTTTTACATGCTTTACGACAATTAGGTGCAAATGAGTCTTTATAAGCAAAATTGCTTTATTTTACAAAGGTAAGTTTACTTACACTATAACATTCAGGTTTGGATCATTCTCTCACAAGAAAATGCAAACTGCATATTAACTATTATTTTAACGCATACAGGCAGTTTTAACATGCTTTATGACAATTAGGTGCAAATGAGTCTTTATAGGCAAAATTGCTTTATTTCATGAGGGTAAGTCTATTTACACTATAACATTCAGGTTTGGACCATTCTCTCATAAGGAAATGCAAACTGCATATTAACCATTATTTAAACGCAGACAAGCAGTTTTTACATGCTTTACGACAATTAGGTGCAAATGAGTCTTTATAGGCAAAATTGCTTTATTTCATGAGGGTAAGTCTATTTACACTATAATATTCAGGTTTGGATCATTCTCTCATAAGAAAATGCAAACTGCATATTTACTGTCATTTTCACGCAGACAACCAGTTTTTACATGCCCCTAATTGTCATAAAGCATGTAAAAACTGCTTGAATGCGTTAAAATAATGGTTTATATGCAGATTGCATTTTCTTATGAGAGAATGATCCAAACCTGAATGTTATAGTGTAAATAGACTTACCTTTGTAAAATAAAGCAATTTTGCCTAAAAGGACTCATTTGCACGCAATTGTCGTGAAGCATGTAAAAACTGCTTGTCTGCGTTAAAATAATGGTTAATATGCAGTTTGCATTTTCTTATGAGAGAATGATCCAAACCTGAATGTTATAGTGTAAATAGACTTACCCTCATGAAATAAAGCAATTTTGCCTATAAGGACTCATTTGCACCTAATTGTCATAAAGCATGTAAAAACTGCTTGTATGCGTTAAAATAATGGTTAATATGCAGTTTGCATTTTCTTGTGAGAGAATTATCAAAACCTGAATGTTATAGTGTAAGTAAACTTACCTTTGTGAAAAAAAGCAATTTTGCCTATAAGGACTCATTTGCACGCAATTGTCGTGAAGCATGTAAAAACTGCTTGTCTGCGTTAAAATAATGGTTAATATGCAGTTTGCATTTTCTTATGAGAGAATGATCCAAACCTGAATGTTATAGTGAAAGTAGACTTACCTTTGTGAAATGAAACAATTTTGCCTTTATGGACTTATTTGCACCTAATTGTCGTAAACCATGTAAAAACTGCTTGTCTGCGTGAAAATGATAGTCAATATTCAGTTTGCATTTTCTAATGAGAGAATGATCCAAAGCTGAATGTTATAGTGTAAATAGACTTACCTTCATGAAATAAAGCAATTTTGCCTATAAGGACTCATTTGCCCCTAATTGTGATAAAGCATGTAAAAACTGCTTGGATGCGTTAAAATAATGGTTAAAATGCAGTTTGCATTTTCTTATGAGAGAATGATCCAAACCTGAATGTTATAGTGTAAATAGACTTACCTTTGTAAAATAAAGCAATTTTGCCTATAAGGACTCATTTGCACGCAATTGTCGTGAAGCATGTAAAAACTGCTTGTCTGCGTTTAAATAATGGTTAATATGCAGTTTGCATTTTCTTATGAGAGAAAGATACAAACTTGAATGTTATAGTGTAAATAGACTTACCTTCATAAAATAAAGCATTTTGCCTATAAAGACTCATTTGCACCTAATTGTAAAGCATAAAAAAACCGCTTGTCTGCGTTTAAATAATGGTTAATATGCAGTTTGCATTTTCTTATGAGAGAATGATCCAAACCTGAATGTTATAGTGTAAATAGACTTACCTTCATGAAATAAAACAATTTTGCCTATAAGGACTCATTTGCCCCTAATTGTCATAAAGCATGTAAAAACTGCTTGTATGCGTTAAAATAATGGTTAATATGCAGTTTGCATTTTCTTATGAGAGAATGATCCAAACCTGAATGTTATAGTGTAAATAGACTAACCTTTGTAAAATAAAGCAATTTTGCCTATAAGGACTCATTTGCACGCAATTGTCGTGAAGCATGTAAAAACTGCTTGTCTTTGTTAAAATAATGGTTAATATGCAGTTTGCATTTTCTTATGAGAAAATGATCCAAACCTGAATGTTATAGTGAAAGTAGACTTACCTTTGTGAAATAAAACAATTTTGCCTTTAAGGACTTATTTCCACCTAATTGTCATAAAACATGTGAAAACTGCTTGTCTGCGTAAAAATGATAGTAAATATGCAGTTTGCATGTTCTTATGAGAGAATGATCCAAACCTGAATGTTATAGTGTAAATAGACTTACCCTCATGAAATAAAGCACTTTTGCCTATAAGGACTCATTTGCACCTAATTGTCGTAATGCATGTAAAAACTGCTTGTATGCGTTAAAATAATAGTTAATATGCAGTTTGCATTTTCTTGTGAAAGAATGATCCAAACCTGAATGTTATAGTGTAAGTAAACTTACCTTTGTGAAATAAAGCAATTTTGCCTATAAGGACTCATTTGCACCTAATTGTCATAAAGCATGTAAAAACTGCTTGAATGCGTTAAAATAATGGTTAATATGCAGATTGCATTTTCTTATGAGAGAATGATCCAAACCTGAATGTTATAGTGTAAATAGACTTACCCTCATGAAATAAAGCACTTTTGCTTATAAGGACTCATTTGCACCTAATTGTCATAAAGCATGTAAAAACTGCTTGTATGCGTTAAAATAATAGTTAATATGCAGTTTGCATTTTCTTGTGAAAGAATGATCCAAACCTGAATGTTATAGTGTAAGTAAACTTACCTTTGTGAAATAAAGCAATTTTGCCTATAAGGACTCATTTGCACCTAATTGTCGTAAAGCATGTAAAAACTGCTTGTCTGCGTTAAAATAATGGTTAATATGCAGTTTGCGTTTTCTTATGAGAGAATGATCCAAACCTGAATGTTATAGTGAAAGTAGACTTACCTTTGTGAAATGAAACACTTTTGCCTTTATGGACTTATTTGCACCTAATTGTCGTAAACCATGTAAAAACTGCTTGTCTGCGTGAAAATGATAGTCAATATTCAGTTTTCATTTTCTTATGAGAGAATGATCCAAACCTGAATGTTATAGTGTAAAGAGACTTACCCTCATAAAATAAAGCAATTTTGCCTATAAGGACTCATTTGCACCTAATTGTCATAAAGCATGTAAAAACTGCTTGTATGCGTTAAAATAATAGTTAATATGCAGTTTGCATTTTCTTGTGAAAGAATGATCCAAACCTGAATGGTATAGTGTAAGTAAACTTACCTTTGTGAAATAAAGCAATTTTGCCTATAAGGACTCATTTGCACCTAATTGTCGTAAAGCATGTAAAAACTGCTTGTCTGCGTTAAAATAATGGTTAATATGCAGTTTGCATTTTCTTATGAGAGAATGATCCAAACCTGAATGTTATAGTGTAAATAGACTAACCTTTGTAAAATAAAGCAATTTTGCCTATAAGGACTCATTTGCACGCAATTGTCGTGAAGCATGTAAAAACTGCTTGTCTTCGTTAAAATTATGGTTAATATGCAGTTTGCATTTTCTTATGAGAAAATGATCCAAACCTGAATGTTATAGTGAAAGTAGACTTACCTTTGTGAAATAAAACAATTTTGCCTTTAAGGACTTATTTCCACCTAATTGTCGTAAAACATGTGAAAACTGCTTGTCTGCGTAAAAATGATAGTAAATATCCAGTTTGCATTTTCTTATGAGAGAATGATCCAAACCTGAATGTTATAGTGTAAATAGACTTACCCTCATAAAATAAAGCACTTTTGCCTATAAGGACTCATTTGCACCTAATTGTCGTAATGCATGTAAAAACTGCTTGTCAGCGTTAAAATAATGGTTAATATGCAGTTTGCATTTATAAATGAGAGAATGATCCAAACCTGAATGTTATAGTGTAAATAGACTAACCTTCATAAAATAAAGCAATTTTGCCTATAAGGACCCATTCGCCCCTAATTGTCATAAAGCATGTAAAAACTGCTTGTATGCGTTAAAATAATGGTTAATATGCAGTTTGCATTTTCTTATGAGAGAATGATCCAAACCTGAATGTTATAGTGTAAATAGACTTACCCTCATGAAATAAAGCAATTTTGCCTATAAGGACTCATTTGCACCTAATTGTCATAAAGCATGTAAAAACTGCTTGTAGGCTTTAAAATTATGGTTAATATGCAGTTTGCATTTTCTTATGAGAGAATGATCCAAACCTGAATATTATAGTGTAAATAGACTTACCTTTGTAAAATAAAGCAATTTTGCCTATAAGGACTCATTTGCACGCAATTGTCGTGAAGCATGTAAAAACTGGTTGTCTGCGTGAAAATGATAGTAAATATGCAGTTTGCATTTTCTTATGAGAGAATGATCTAAACCTGAATATTATAGTGTAAGTAGACTTACCCTCATGAAATAAAGCATTTTTGCTTATAAAGACTCATTTGCACCTAATTGTCATAAAGCATGTTAAAACTGCTTGTATGCGTTAAAATAATAGTTAATATGCAGTTTGCATTTTCTTGTGAGAGAATGATCCAAACCTGAATGTTATAGTGTAAGTAAACTTACCTTTGTAAAATAAAGCAATTTTGCTTATAAAGACTCATTTGCACCTAATTGTCGTAAAGCATGTAAAAACTGCTTGTCTGCGTTTAAATAATGGTTAATATGTAGTTTGCATTTTCTTATGAGAGAATGATCCAAACCTGAATGTAATAGTGTAAATAGACTTACCTTTATGAAATAAAGCAATTTTGCCTATAAGGACTCATTTGCCCCTAATTGTCATAAAGCATGTAAAAACTGCTTGAATGCGTTAAAAAAATGGTTAATATGCAGATTGCATTTTCTTATGAGAGATTGATCCAAACCTGAATGTTATAGTGTAAATAGACTTACCTTTGTAAAATAAAGCAATTTTGCCTATAAGGACTCATTTGCACGCAATTGTCGTGAAGCATGTAAAAACTGCTTGTCTGCGTTAAAATAATGGTTAATATGCAGTTTGCATTTTCTTATGAGAGAATGATCCAAACCTGAATGTTATAGTGTAAATCGACTTACCCTCATGAAATAAAGCAATTTTGCCTAAAAAGACTCATTTGCACCTAATTGTCATAAAGCATGTAAAAACTGCTTGTATGCGTTAAAATGATAGTAAATTTGCAGTTTGCATTTTCTTATGAGAGAATGATCTAAACCTGAATGTTATAGTTTAAGTAAACTTACCTTTGTAAAATAAAGCAATTTTGCCTATAAGGACTCATTTGCACGCAATTGTCGTGAAGAATGTAAAAACTGCTTGTCTGCGTGAAAATGATAGTAAATATGCAGTTTGCATTTTCTTATGAGAGAATGATCCAAACCTGAATGTTATAGTGTAAATAGACTAACCATTGTAAAATAAAGCAATTTTGTCTATAAGGACTCATTTGCCCCTAATTGTCATAAAGCATGTAAAAACTGCTTGTATGCGTTAAAATAATGTATAATATGCAGTTTGCATTTTCTTATGAGAGAATGATCCAAACCTGAATGTTATAGTGAAAATAGACTTACCTTTGTAAAATAAAGCAATTTTGCCTATAAGGACTCATTTGCACGCAATTGTCGTGAAGCATGTAAAAACTGCTTGTCTGCGTTAAAATAATGGTTAATATGCAGTTTGCATTTTCTTATGAGAGAATGATCCAAACCTGAATGTTATAGTGTAAATCGACTTACCCTCATGAAATAAAGCAATTTTGCCTATAAAGACTCATTTGCACCTAATTGTCATAAAGCATGTAAAAACTGCTTGTATGCGTTAAAATAATAGTTAATATGCAGTTTGCATTTTCTTGTGAGAGAATGATCCAAACCTGAATGTTATAGTGTAAGTAAACTTACCTTTGTAAAATAAAGCAAGTTTGCTTATAAAGACTCATTTGCACCTAATTGTCGTAAAGCATGTAAAAACTGCTTGTCTGCGTTTAAATAATGGTTAATATGTAGTTTGCATTTTCTTATGAGAGAATGATCCAAACCTGAATGTAATAGTGTAAATAGACTTACCTTTATGAAATAAAGCAATTTTGCCTATAAGGACTCATTTGCCCCTAATTGTCATAAAGCATGTAAAAACTGCTTGAATGCGTTAAAATAATGGTTAATATGCAGATTGCATTTTCTTATGAGAGAATGATCCAAACCTGAATGTTATAGTGTAAATAGACTTACCTTTGTAAAATAAAGCAATTTTGCCTATAAGGACTCATTTGCACGCAATTGTCGTGAAGCATGTAAAAACTGCTTGTCTGCGTTAAAATAATGGTTAATATGCAGTTTGCATTTTCTTATGAGAGAATGATCCAAACCTGAATGTTATAGTGTAAATCGACTTACCCTCATGAAATAAAGCAATTTTGCCTATAAAGACTCATTTGCACCTAATTGTCATAAAGCATGTAAAAACTGCTTGTATGCGTTAAAATGATAGTAAATATGCAGTTTGCATTTTCTTATGAGAGAATGATCTAAACCTGAATGTTATAGTTTAAGTAAACTTACCTTTGTAAAATAAAGCAATTTTGCCTATAAGGACTCATTTGCACGCAATTGTCGTGAAGCATGTAAAAACTGCTTGTCTGCGTGAAAATGATAGTAAATATGCAGTTTGCATTTTCTTATGAGAGAATGATCCAAACCTGAATGTTATAGTGTAAATAGACTAACCATTGTAAAATAAAGCAATTTTGCCTATAAGGACTCATTTGCCCCTAATTGTCATAAAGCATGTAAAAACTGCTTGTATGCGTTAAAATAATGTATAATATGCAGTTTGCATTTTCTTATGAGAGAATGATCCAAACCTGAATGTTATAGTGAAAATAGACTTACCTTTGTTAAATAAAGCAATTTTGCCTATAAGGACTCATTTGCACGCAATTGTCGTGAAGCATGTAAAAACTGCTTGTCTGCGTTAAAATAATGGTTAATATGCAGTTTGCATTTTCTTATGAGAAAATGATCCAAACCTGAATGTTATAGTGTAAATTAACTTACCCTCATGAAATAAAGCAATTTTGCCTATAAAGACTCATTTGCTTTTAATTGTCATAAAGCATGTAAAAACTGCTTGTATGCGTTAAAATGATAGTAAATATGCAGTTTGCATTTTCTTATGAGAGAATGATCCAAACCTGAATGTTATAGTGTAAATAGTCTTACCCTCTTGAAATAAAGCAATTTTGCCTATAAAGAGTCATTTGCACCTAATTGTCATAAAGCTTGTAAAAACTGCTTGTATGCGTTAAAATAATAGTTAATATGCAGTTTGTTTTTCTTATGAGAGAATGATCTAAACCTGAATGTTATAGTTTAAGTAAACTTACCTTTGCAAAATAAAGCATTTTTGCCTATATAGACTCATTTGCCCCTAATTGTCATAAAGCATGTAAAAACTGCTTGTATGCGTTAAAATAATGGTTATTATGCAGTTTGCATTTTCTTATGAGAGAATGATCCAAACCTGAATGTAATAGTGTAAATAGACTTACCTTTGTAAAATAAAGCAATTTTGCCTATAAGGACTTATTTGCACGCAATTGTCGTAAAGCATGTAAAAACTGCTTGTCTGCGTGAAAATGATAGTAAATATGCAGTTTGCATTTTCTTAAGAGAGAATGATCCAAACCTGAATGTTATAGTGTAAATAGACTTACCCTAATGAAATAAAGCAATTTTGCCTATAAAGACTCATTTGCACCTATTTGTCGTAAAGCATGTAAAAACTGCTTGTCTGCGTTTAAATAATGGTTAATATGCAGTTTGCATTTTCTTATGAGAGAATGATCCAAACCTGAATGTTATAGTGTAAATAGACTTACCCTCATGAAATAAAGCAATTTTGCCTATAAAGACTTATTTGCACCTAATTGTCGTAAAGCATGTAAAAACTGCTTGTATGCGTTAAAATAATGGTTAATATGCAGTTTGCATTTTCTATTGAGAGAAAGATTGAAACCTGAATGTTATAGTGTAAATAGACTTACCTTCATGAAATAAAGCAATTTTGTCTATAAGGACTCATTTGCCCCTTATTGTCATAAAGCATGTAAAAACTTCTTGAATGCGTTAAAATAATGGTTAATATGCAGTTTGCATTTTCTTATGAGAGAATGATCCAAACCTGAATGTAATAGTGTAAATAGACTTACCTTTGTAAAATAAAGCAATTTTTCCTATAAGGACTCATTTGCACGCAATTGTCGTGAAGCATGTAAAAACTGGTTGTCTGCGTGAAAATGATAGTAAATATGCAGTTTGCATTTTCTTATGAGAGAATGCTCCAAACCTGAATATTATAGTGTAAATAGACTTACCCTCATGAAATAAAGCAATTTTGCCTATAAAGACTCATTTGCACCTAATTGTCGTAAAGCATGTAAAAACTGCTTGTCTGCGTTTAAATAATGGTTAATATGCAGTTTGCATTTTCTTATGAGAGAATGGTCCAAACCTGAATGTTATAGTGTAAATAGACTTACCCTCATGAAATAAAGCAATTTTGCCTATAAAGACTCATTTGCACCTAATTGTCATAAAGCATGTTAAAACTGCTTGTATGCGTTTAAATAATAGTTAATATGCAGTTTGCATTTTCTTGTGAGAGAATGATCCAAACCTGAATGTTATAGTGTAAGTAAACTAACCTTTGTAAAATAAAGCAATTTTGCTTATAAAGACTCATTTGCACCTAATTGTCGTAAAGCATGTAAAAACTGCTTGTCTGCGTTTAAATAATGGTTAATATGTAGTTTGCATTTTCTTATGAGAGAATGATCCAAACCTGAATGTAATAGTGTAAATAGACTTACCTTTATGAAATAAAGCAATTTTGCCTATAAGGACTCATTTGCCCCTAATTGTCATAAAGCATGTAAAAACTGCTTGAATGCGTTAAAATAATGGTTAATATGCAGATTGCATTTTCTTATGAGAGAATGATCCAAACCTGAATGTTATAGTGTAAATAGACTTACCCTCATGAAATAAAGCAATTTTGCCTATAAGGACTCATTTGCACCTAATTGTCATAAAGCATGTAAAAACTGCTTGTATGCGTTAAAATGATAGTAAATATGCAGTTTTCATTTTCTTATGAGAGAATGATCCAAACCTGAATGTTATAGTGTAAATAGACTTACCCTCATGAAATAAAGCAATTTTGCCTATAAAGACTCATTTGCACCTAATTGTCGTAAAGCATGTTAAAACTGCTTGTCTGCGTTTAAATAATGGTTAATATGCAGTTTGCATTTTCTTATGAGAGAAAGATCCAAACCTGAATGTTATAGTGTAAATAGACTTACCCTCATGAAATAAAGCACTTTTGCCTATAAGGACTCATTTGCACCTAATTGTCGTAAAGCATGTAAAAACTGCTTGTATGCGTTAAAATAATGGTTAATATGCAGTTTGCATTTTCTTATGAGAGAAAGATCCAAACCTGAATGTTATAGTGTAAATAGACTTACCTTCATAAAATAAAGCAATTTTGTCTATAAGGACTCATTTGCCCCTTATTGTCATAAAGCATGTAAAAACTGCTTGTATGCGTTAAAATAATGGTTAATATGCAGTTTGCATTTTCTTATGAGAGAATGATCCAAACCTGAATGTTATAGTGTAAATAGACTTACCTTTGTAAAATAAAGCAATTTTGCCTATAAGGACTCATTTGCACGCAATTGTCGTGAAGCATGTAAAAACTGCTTGTCTGCGTTAAAATAATGGTGATTATGCAGTTTGCATTTTCTTATGAGAGAATGATCCAAACCTGAATGTTATAGTGAAAGTAGACTTACCTTTGTGAAATAAAACAATTTTGCCTTTAAGGACTTATTTCCACCTAATTGTCGTAAAACATGTGAAAACTGCTTGTCTGCGTGAAAATAATAGTAAATATGCAGTTTGCATTTTCTTATGAGAGAATGATCCAAACCTGAATGTTATAGTGTAAATAGACTTACCATCATGAAATAAAGCAATTTTGCCTGTAAGGACTCATTTGCACCTAAATGTCATAAAGCTTGTAAAAACTGCTTGTATGCGTTAAATAATAGTTAATATGCAGTTTGCATTTTCTTATGAGAGAAAGATCCAAACCTGAATGTTATAGTGTAAATAGACTTACCCTCATGAAATAAAGCAATTTTGCCTATAAAGACTCATTTGCACCTAATTGTCGTAAAGCATGTAAAAACTGCTTGTATGCGTTAAAATAATGGTTAATATGCAGTTTGCATTTTCTATTGAGAGAAAGATTGAAACCTGAATGTTATAGTGTAAATAGACTTACCTTCATGAAATAAAGCAATTTTGTCTATAAGGACTCATTTGCCCCTTATTGTCATAAAGCATGTAAAAACTTCTTGAATGCGTTAAAATAATGGTTAATATGCAGTTTGCATTTTCTTATGAGAGAATGATCCAAACCTGAATGTAATAGTGTAAATAGACTTACCTTTGTAAAATAAAGCAATTTTTCCTATAAGGACTCATTTGCACGCAATTGTCGTGAAGCATGTAAAAACTGGTTGTCTGCGTGAAAATGATAGTAAATATGCAGTTTGCATTTTCTTATGAGAGAATGCTCCAAACCTGAATATTATAGTGTAAATAGACTTACCCTCATGAAATAAAGCAATTTTGCCTATAAAGACTCATTTGCACCTAATTGTCGTAAAGCATGTAAAAACTGCTTGTCTGCGTTTAAATAATGGTTAATATGCAGTTTGCATTTTCTTATGAGAGAATGGTCCAAACCTGAATGTTATAGTGTAAATAGACTTACCCTCATGAAATAAAGCAATTTTGCCTATAAAGACTCATTTGCACCTAATTGTCATAAAGCATGTTAAAACTGCTTGTATGCGTTAAAATAATAGTTAATATGCAGTTTGCATTTTCTTGTGAGAGAATGATCCAAACCTGAATGTTATAGTGTAAGTAAACTAACCTTTGTAAAATAAAGCAATTTTGCTTATAAAGACTCATTTGCACCTAATTGTCGTAAAGCATGTAAAAACTGCTTGTCTGCGTTTAAATAATGGTTAATATGTAGTTTGCATTTTCTTATGAGAGAATGATCCAAACCTGAATGTAATAGTGTAAATAGACTTACCTTTATGAAATAAAGCAATTTTGCCTATAAGGACTCATTTGCCCCTAATTGTCATAAAGCATGTAAAAACTGCTTGAATGCGTTAAAATAATGGTTAATATGCAGATTGCATTTTCTTATGAGAGAATGATCCAAACCTGAATGTTATAGTGTAAATAGACTTACCTTTGTAAAATAAAGCAATTTTGCCTATAAGGACTCATTTGCACGCAATTGTCGTGAAGCATGTAAAAACTGCTTGTCTGCGTTAAAATAATGGTTAATATGCAGTTTGCATTTTCTTATGAGAGAATGATCCAAACCTGAATGTTATAGTGAAAGTAGACTTACCTTTGTGAAATGAAACACTTTTGCCTTTATGGACTTATTTGCACCTAATTGTCGTAAACCATGAAAAAACTGCTTGTCTGCGTGAAAATGATAGTCAATATTCAGTTTGCATTTTCTTATGAGAGAATGATCCAAACCTGAATGTTATAGTGTAAATAGACTTACCCTCATGAAATAAAGCAATTTTGCCTATAAGGACTCATTTGCACCTAATTGTCATAAAGCATGTAAAAACTGCTTGTATGCGTTAAAATGATAGTAAATATGCAGTTTTCATTTTCTTATGAGAGAATGATCCAAACCTGAATGTTATAGTGTAAATAGACTTACCCTCATGAAATAAAGCAATTTTGCCTATAAAGACTCATTTGCACCTAATTGTCGTAAAGCATGTTAAAACTGCTTGTCTGCGTTTAAATAATGGTTAATATGCAGTTTGCATTTTCTTATGAGAGAAAGATCCAAACCTGAATGTTATAGTGTAAATAGACTTACCCTCATGAAATAAAGCACTTTTGCCTATAAGGACTCATTTGCACCTAATTGTCGTAAAGCATGTAAAAACTGCTTGTATGCGTTAAAATAATGGTTAATATGCAGTTTGCATTTTCTTATGAGAGAAAGATCCAAACCTGAATGTTATAGTGTAAATAGACTTACCTTCATAAAATAAAGCAATTTTGTCTATAAGGACTCATTTGCCCCTTATTGTCATAAAGCATGTAAAAACTGCTTGTATGCGGTAAAATAATGGTTAATATGCAGTTTGCATTTTCTTATGAGAGAATGATCCAAACCTGAATGTTATAGTGTAAATAGACTTACCTTTGTAAAATAAAGCAATTTTGCCTATAAGGACTCATTTGCACGAAATTGTCGTGAAGCATGTAAAAACTGCTTGTCTGCGTGAAAATGATAGTAAATATGCAGTTTGCATTTTATTATGAGAGAATGATCCAAACATGAATATTATAGTGTAAATAGACTTACCCTCATGAAATAAAGCAATTTTGCCTATAAAGACTCATTTGCACCTAATTGTCGTAAAGCATGTAAAAACTGCTTGTCTGCGTTTAAATAATGGTTAATATGCAGTTTGCAATTTCTTATGAGAGAATGATCCAAACCTGAATGTTATAGTGTAAATAGACTATCCTTCATGAAATAAAGCAATTTTGCCTATAAGGACTCATTTGCCCCTAATTGTCATAAAGCATGTAAAAACTGCTTGTCTGCGTTAAAGTAATGGTTAATATGCAGTTTGCATTTTCTTATGAGAGAATGATCCAAACCTGAATGTTATAGTGAAAATAGACTTACCTTTGTAAAATAAAGCAATTTTGCCTATAAGGACTCATTTGCACGCAATTGTCGTGAAGCATGTAAAAACTGCTTGTCTGCGTTAAAATAATGGTTAATATGCAGTTTGCATTTTCTTATGAGAGAATGATCCAAACCTGAATGTTATAGTGTAAATAGACTTACCTTTGTAAAATAAAGCAATTTTGCCTATAAGGACTCATTTGCACGCAATTGTCGTGAAGCATGTAAAAACTGCTTGTCTGCGTGAAAATGATTGTAAATATGCAGTTTGCATTTTCTTATGAGAGAATGATCCAAACCTGAATGTTATAGTGTAAATAGTCTTACCCTCTTGAAATAAAGCAATTTTGCCTATAAGGAGTCATTTGCACCTAATTGTCATAAAGCTTGTAAAAACTGCTTGTATGCGTTAAAATAATAGTTAATATGCAGTTTGCATTTTCTTATGAGAGAATGATCTAAACCTGAATGTTATAGTTTAAGTAAACTTACCTTTGTAAAATAAAGCAATTTTGCCTAAATAGACTCATTTTCCCCTAATTGTCATAAAGCATGTAAAAACTGCTTGTATGCGTTAAAATATTGGTTAATATGCAGTTAGCATTTTCTTATGAGAGAATGATCCAAACCTGAATGTTATAGTGTAAATAGACTTACATTTGTAAAATAAAAATTTTGCCTATAAGGACTCATTTGCACGCAATTGTCGTGAAGCATGTAAAAACTGCTTGGCTGCGTGAAAATGATAGTAAATATGCAGTTTGCATTTTCTTATGAGAGAATGATCCAAACCTTAATGTTAAAGTGTAAATAGACCTACCCTCATTAAATAAAGCAATTTTGCCTATATAAAGACTCATTTGCATCTATTTGTCGTAAAGCATGTAAAAACTGCTTGTCTGCGTTTTAATAATGGTTAATATGCAGTTTGCATTTTCTTATCAGAGAATGATCCAAACCTTAATGTTTTAGTATAAATAGACTTACCCTCATGAAATAAAGCAATTTTGCCTATAAAGACTCATTTGCACCTAATTGTCGTAAAGCATGTAAAAACTGCTTGTATGCGTTAAAATAATGGTTAATATGCAGTTTGCATTTTCTTATGAGAGAATGATCCAAACCTGAATGTTATAGTGTAAATAGACTTACCTTCATGAAATAATGCAATTTTAGCCTATAAGGACTCATTTGCCCCTAATTGTCATAAAACATGTAAAAACTGCTTGTATGCGTTAAAATAATGGTTAATATGCAGATTGCATTTTCTTATGAGAGAATGATCCAAACCTTAATGTTATAGTGTAAATAGACTTACCCTCATTAAATAAAGCAATTTTGCCTATAAAGACTCATTTGCATCTATTTGTCGTAAAGCATGTAAAAACTGCTTGTCTGCGTTTTAATAATGGTTAATATGCAGTTTGCATTTTCTTATGAGAGAATGATCCAAACCTGAATGTTATAGTGTAAATAGACTTACCCTCATGAAATAAAGCAATTTTGCCTATAAAGACTCATTTGCACCTAATTGTCGTAAAGCATGTTAAAACTGCTTGTCTGCGTTTAAATAATGGTTAATATGCAGTTTGCATTTTCTTATGAGAGAAAGATCCAAACCTGAATGTTATAGTGTAAATAGACTTACCTTCATGAAATAAAGCAATTTTGCCTATAAGGACTCATTTGCCCCTTATTGTCATAAAGCACGTAAAAACTGCTTGTATGCGTTGAAATTATGGTTAATATGCAGTTGGCATTTTCTTATGAGAGAATGATCCAAACCTAAATGTTATAGTGAAAATAGACTTACGTTTGTAAAATAACGCAATTTTGCCTATAAGGACTCATTTGCACGAAATTGTCGTGAAGCATGTAAAAACTGCTTGTCTGCGTTAAAATAATGGTTAATATGCAGTTTGCATTTTCTTATGAGAAAATGATCCAAACCTGAATGTTATAGTGAAAGTAGACTAACCTTTGTAAAATAAAACAATTTTGCCTTTAAGGACTTATTTCCACCTAATTGTCGTAAAACATGTGAAAACTGCTTGTCTGCGTGAAAATGATTGTAAATATGCAGTTTGCATTTTCTTATGAGAGAATGATCCATACCTGAATGTTATAGTGTAAATAGACTTACCCTCATGAAATAAAGCACTTTTGCCTATAAGGACTCATTTGCACCTAATTGTCGTAAAGCATGTAAAAACTGCTTGTCAGCGTTAAAATAATTGTTAATATGCAGTTTGCATTTTCTTATGAGAGAATGATCCAAACCTGAATGTTATAGTGTAAATAGACTTACTCTAATGAAATAAAGCAGATTTGACTATAAGGACTCATTTGCCCCTAACAGTCATAAAGCATGTAAAAACTGTTTGTATGCGTTAAAATAATGGTTAATATGCAGTTTGCATTTTCTTATGAGAGAATGATCCAAACCTGAATGTAATAGTGAAAATAGACTTACCTTTTTCAAATAAAGCAATTTTGCCTATAAATACTTATTTGCACGCAATTGTCGTGAAGCATGTAAAAACTGCTTGTCTGCGTGAAAATGATAGTAAATATGCAGTTTGCATTTTCCTATAAGAGAATGATCCAAACCTGAATGTTATAGTGTAAATAGACTTACCTTCATGAAATAAAGCAATTTTGCCTATAAAGACTCATTTGCACCTAATTGTCGTAAAGCATGTAAAAACTGCTTGCCTTCGTTTAAATAATGGTTAATATGCAGTTTGCATTTTCTTATGAGAGAAAGATCCAAACCTGAATGTTATAGTGTAAATAGACTTACCTTCATGAAATAAAGCAATTTTGCCTATAAGGACTCATTTGCCCCTTATTGTCATAAAGCATGTAAAAACTGCTTGTATGCGTTAAAATAATGGTTAATATGCAGTTTGCATTTTCTTATGAGAGAATGATCCAAACCTGAATGTTATAGTGAAAGTAGACCCTACCTTTGTGAAATAAAACAATTTTGCCTTTAAGGACTTATTTCCACTTAATTGTCGTAAAACATGTGAAAACTCCTTGTCTGCGTGAAAATAATAGTAAATATGCAGTTTGCATTTTCTTATGAGAGAATGATCCAAACCTGAATGTTATAGTGTAAAATAGACTTACCCTCATGAAATAAAGCACTTTTGCCTATAAGGACTCATTTGCACCTAATTGTCGTAAAGCATGTAAAAACTGCTTGTCAGCGTTAAAATAATGGTTAATATGCAGTTTGCATTTTCTTATGAGAGAATGATCCAAACCTGAATGTAATAGTGTAAATAGACTTACTTTAATGAAATAAAGCAATTTTGCCTATAAGGACTCATTTGCCCCTAATTGTCATGAAGCATATAAAAACTGCTTGTATGCGTTGAAATAATGGTTAATATGCAGTTTGCATTTTCTTATGAGAGAATGATCCAAACCTGAATGTTATAGTGAAAATAGATTAACCTTTGTAAAATAACGCAATTTTGCCTATAAGGACTCATTTGCACGCAATTGTCGTGAAGCATGTAAAAACTGCTTGTCTGCGTCAAAATAATGGTTAATATGCAGTTTGCATTTTCTTATGAGAAAATGATCCAAACCTGAATGTTATAGTGTAAATCGACTTACCCTCATGAAATAAAGCAATTTTGCCTATAAAGACTCATTTGCACCTAAATGTCATAAAGCATGTAAAAACTGCTTGTATGCGTTAAAATGATAGTAAATATGCAGTTTGCATTTTCTTATGAGAGAATGATCTAAACCTGAATGTTATAGTTTAAGTAAACTTACCTTTGTAAAATAAAGCAATTTTGCCTATTAGGACTCATTTGCCCCTAATTGTCATAAAGCATGTAAAAACTGCTTGTATGCGTTAAAATAGTGGTTAATATGCAGTTTGCATTTTCTTATGAGATAATGATCGAAACCTGAATATTATAGTGTAAATAGACTTACCTTTGTTAAATAAAGCAATTTTGCCTATAAGGACTCATTTGCACGCAATTGTCGTGAAGCATGTAAAAACTGCTTGTCTGCGTTAAAATAATAGTTAATATGCAGTTTGCATTTTCTTATGAGAGAATGATCCAAACCTAAATGTTATAGTGTAAATAGACTTACCTTCAAGAAATAAAGCAATTTTGCCTATAGGGACTCATTTGCCCCTAATTGTCATAAAGCATGTAAAAACTGCTTGTAAGCGTTAAAATAATGGTTAATATGCAGTTTGCATTTTCTTATGAGAGAATGATCTAAACCTGAATGTTATAGTGTAAATTAACTTACCCTCATGAAATAAAGCAATTTTGCCTATAAAGACTCATTTGCACCTAATTGTCATAAAGCATGTAAAAACTGCTTGTATGCGTTAAAATGATAGTAAATATGCAGTTTGCATTTTCTTATGAGAGAATGATCCAAACCTGAATGTTATAGTGTAAATAGACTTACCCTCATGAAATAAAGCACTTTTGCCTATAAGGAGTCATTTGCACGCAATTGTCGTGAAGCATGTAAAAACTGCTTGGCTGCGTGAAAATGATAGTAAATATGCAGTTTGCATTTACTTATGAGAGAATGATCCAAACCTTAATGTTAAAGTGTAAATAGACTTACCCTCATTAAATAAAGCAATTTTGCCTATAAAGACTCATTTGCATCTATTTGTCGTAAAGCATGTAAAAACTGCTTGTCTGCGTTTTAATAATGGTTAATATGCAGTTTGCATTTTCTTATGAGAGAATGATCCAAACCTTAATGTTTTAGTATAAATAGACTTACCCTCATGAAATAAAGCAATTTTGCCTATAAAGACTCATTTGCACCTAATTGTCGTAAAGCATGTAAAAACTGCTTGTATGCGTTAATTTAATGGTTAATATGCAGTTTGCATTTTCTTATGAGAGAATGATCCAAACCTGAATGTTATAGTGTAAATAGACTTACCTTCATGAAATAATGCAATTTTTGCCTATAAGGACTCATTTGCCCCTAATTGTCATAAAACATGTAAAAACTGCTTGTATGCGTTAAAATAATGGTTATTATGCAGATTGCATTTTCTTATGAGAGAATGATCCAAACCTTAATGTTATAGTGTAAATAGACTTACCCTCATTAAATAAAGCAATTTTGCCTATAAAAACTCATTTGCATCTATTTGTCGTAAAGCATGTAAAAACTGCTTGTCTGCGTTTTAATAATGGTTAATATGCAGTTTGCATTTTCTTATGAGAGAATGATCCAAACCTGAATGTTATAGTGTAAATAGACTTACCCTCATGAAATAAAGCAATTTTGCCTATAAAGACTCATTTGCACCTAATTGTCGTAAAGCATGTTAAAACTGCTTGTCTGCGTTTAAATAATGGGTAATATGCAGTTTGCATTTTCTTATGAGAGAAAGATCCAAACCTGAATGTTATAGTGTAAATAGACTTACCTTCATGAAATAAAGCAATTTTGCCTATAAGGACTCATTTGCCCCTTATTGTCATAAAGCACGTAAAAACTGCTTGTATGCGTTGAAATTATGGTTAATATGCAGTTGGCATTTTCTTATGAGAGAATGACCCAAACCTAAATGTTATAGTGAAAATAGACTTACGTTTGTAAAATAACGCAATTTTGCCTATAAGGACTCATTTGCACGAAATTGTCGTGAAGCATATAAAAACTGCTTGTCTGCGTTAAAATAATGGTTAATATGCAGTTTGCATTTTCTTATGAGAAAATGATCCAAACCTGAATGTTATAGTGAAAGTAGACTAACCTTTGTAAAATAAAACAATTTTGCCTTTAAGGACTTATTTCCACCTAATTGTCGTAAAACATGTGAAAACTGCTTGTCTGCGCGAAAATGATTGTAAATATGCAGTTTGCATTTTCTTATGAGAGAATGATCCAAACCTGAATGTTATAGTGTAAATAGACTTACCCTCATGAAATAAAGCACTTTTGCCTGTAAAGACTCATTTGCACCTAATTGTCGTAAAGCATGTAAAAACTGCTTGTCAGCGTTAAAATAATTGTTAATATGCAGTTTGCATTTTCTTATGAGAGAATGATCCAAACCTGAATGTTATAGTGTAAATAGACTTACTCTAATGAAATAAAGCAGATTTGACTATAAGGACTCATTTGCCCCTAATTGTCATAAAGCATGTAAAAACTGTTTGTATGCGTTAAAATAATGGTTAATATGCAGTTTGCATTTTCTTATGAGAGAATGATCCAAACCTGAATGTGATAGTGAAAATAGACTTACCTTTGTAAAATAAAGCAATTTTGCCTATAAATACTTATTTGCACGCAATTGTCGTGAAGCATGTAAAAACTGCTTGTCTGCGTGAAAATGATAGTAAATATGCAGTTTGCATTTTCCTATAAGAGAATGATCCAAACCTGAATGTTATAGTGTAAATAGACTTACCTTCATGAAATAAAGCAATTTTGCCTATAAAGACTCATTTGCACCTAATTGTCGAAAAGCATGTAAAAACTGCTTGCCTTCGTTTAAATAATGGTTAATATGCAGTTTGCATTTTCTTATGAGAGAAAGATCCAAACCTGAATGTTATAGTGTAAATAGACTTACCTTCATGAAATAAAGCAATTTTGCCTATAAGGACTCATTTGCCCCTTATTGTCATAAAGCATGTAAAAACTGCTTGTATGCGTTAAAATAATGGTTAATATGCAGTTTGCATTTTCTTATGAGAGAATAATCCAAACCTGAATGTTATAGTGTAAATAGACTTACCTTTGTAAAATAAAGCAATTTTGCCTATAAGGACTCATTTGCACGCAATTGTCGTGAAGCATGTAAAAACTGCTTGTCTGCGTAAAAATAATGGTTAATATGCAGTTTGCATTTTCCTATGAGAGTATGATCCAAACCTGAATGTTATAGTGAAAGTAGACCCTACCTTTGTGAAATAAAACAATTTTGCCTTTTAGGACTTATTTCCACCTAATTGTCGTAAAACATGTGAAAACTCCTTGTCTGCGTGAAAATAATAGTAAATATGCAGTTTGCATTTTCTTATGAGAGAATGATCCGAACCTGAATGTTATAGTGTAAAATACACTTACCCTCATGAAATAAAGCACTTTTGCCTATAAGGACTCATTTGCACCTAATTGTCGTAAAGCATGTAAAAACTGCTTGTCAGCGTTAAAATAATGGTTAATATGCAGTTTGCATTTTCTTATGAGAGAATGATCCAAACCTGAATGTAATAGTGTAAATAGACTTACTTTAATGAAATAAAGCAATTTTGCCTATAAGGACTCATTTGCCCCTAATTGTTATAAAGCATATAAAAACTGCTTGTATGCGTTGAAATAATGGTTAATATGCAGTTTGCATCTTCTTATGAGAGAATGATCCAAACCTGAATGTTATAGTGAAAATAGATTAACCTTTGTAAAATAACGCAATTTTGCCTATAAGGACTCATTTGCACGCAATTGTCGTGAAGCATGTAAAAACTGCTTGTCTGCGTCAAAATAATGGTTAATATGCAGTTTGCATTTTCTTATGAGAAAATGATCCAAACCTGAATGTTATAGTGTAAATCGACTTACCCTCATGAAATAAAGCAATTTTGCCTATAAAGACTCATTTGCACCTAAATGTCATAAAGCATGTAAAAACTGCTTGTATGCGTTAAAATGATAGTAAATATGCAGTTTGCATTTTCTTATGAGAGAATGATCTAAACCTGAATGTTATAGTTTAAGTAAACTTACCTTTGTAAAATAAAGCAATTTTGCCTATTAGGACTCATTTGCCCCTAATTGTCATAAAGCATGTAAAAACTGCTTGTATGCGTTAAAATAGTGGTTAATATGCAGTTTGCATTTTCTTATGAGATAATGATCGAAACCTGAATATTATAGTGTAAATATACTTACCTTTGTTAAATAAAGCAATTTTGCCTATAAGGACTCATTTGCACGCAATTGTCGTGAAGCATGTAAAAACTGCTTGTCTGCGTTAAAATAATGGTTAATATGCAGTTTGCATTTTCTTATGAGAGAATGATCCAAACCTAAATGTTATAGTGTAAATAGACTTACCTTCAAGAAGTAAAGCAATTTTGCCTATAGGGACTCATTTGCCCCTAATTGTCATAAAGCATGTAAAAACTGCTTGTATGCGTTAAAATAATGTATAATATGCAGTTTGCATTTTCTTATGAGAGAATGATCCAAACCTGAATGTTATAGTGTAAATTAACTTACCCTCATGAAATAAAGTAATTTTGCCTATAAAGACTCATTTGCACCTAATTGTCATAAAGCATGTAAAAACTGCTTGTATGCGTTAAAATGATAGTAAATATGCAGTTTGCATTTTCTTATGAGAGAATGATCCAAACCTGAATGTTATAGTGTAAATAGTCTTACCCTCTTGAAATAAAGCAATTTTGCCTATAAGGAGTCATTTGCACCTAATTGTCATAAAGCTTGTAAAAACTGCTTGTATGCGTTAAAATAATGGTTAATATGCAGTTTGCATTTTCTTATGAGAGAATGATCTAAACCTGAATGTTATAGTTTAAGTAAACTTACCTTTGTAAAATAAAGCATTTTTGCCTAAATAGACTCATTTTCCCCTAATTGTCATAAAGCATGTAAAAACTGCTTGTATGCGTTAAAATATTGGTTAATATGCAGTTAGCATTTTCTTATGAGAGAATGATCCAAACCTGAATGTTATAGTGTAAATAGACTTACATTTGTAAAATAAAAATTTTGCCTATAAGGACTCATTTGCACGCAATTGTCGTGAAGCATGTAAAAACTGCTTGGCTGCGTGAAAATGATAGTAAATATGCAGTTTGCATTTTCTTATGAGAGAATGATCCAAACCTTAATGTTAAAGTGTAAATAGACTTTCCCTCATTAAATAAAGCAATTTTGCCTATAAAGACTCATTTGCATCTATTTGTCGTAAAGCATGTAAAAACTGCTTGTCTGCGTTTTAATAATGGTTAATATGCAGTTTGCATTTTCTTATGAGAGAATGATCCATCCCTTAATGTTTTAGTATAAATAGACTTACCCTCATGAAATAAAGCAATTTTGCCTATAAAGACTCATTTGCACCTAATTGTCGTAAAGCATGTAAAAACTGCTTGTATGCGTTAAAATAATGGTTAATATGCAGTTTGCATTTTCTTATGAGAGAAAGATCCAAACCTGAATGTTATAGTGTAAATAGACTTTCCTTCATGAAATAAAGCAATTTTGCCTATAAAGACTCATTTGCCCCTAATTGTCATTAAGCATGTAAAAACTGCTTGTCTGCGTTAAAATAATGGTTAATATGCAGTTTGCATTTTCTTATGAGAGAAAGATCCAAACCTGAATGTTATAGTGTAAATAGACTTACCTTTGTGAAATAAAACAATTTTGCCTTTAAGGACTTATTTCCACCTAATTGTCGTAAAACATGTGAAAACTGCTTGTCTGCGTGAAAATGATAGTAAATATGCAATTTACATTTTCTTATGAGAGAATGATCCAAACCTGAATGTTATAGTGTTAATAGACTTACCTTCATGAAATAATGCAATTTTTGCCTATAAGGACTCATTTGCCCCTAATTGTCATAAAACATGTAAAAACTGCTTGTATGCGTTAAAATAATGGTTAATATGCAGACTGCATTTTCTTATGAGAGAATGATCCAAACCTTAATGTTGTAGTGTAAATAGACTTACCCTCATGAAATAAAGCAATTTTGCCTATAAAGACTCATTTGCACCTAATTGTCGTAAAGCATGTTAAAACTGCTTGTCTGCGTTTAAATAATGGTTAATATGCAGTTTGCATTTTCTTATGAGAGAAAGATCCAAACCTGAATGTTATAGTGTAAATAGACTTACCTTCATGAAATAAAGCAATTTTGCCTCTAAGGACTCATTTGCCCCTTATTGTCATAAAGCATGTAAAAACTGCTTGTATGCGTTAAAATAATGGTTAATATGCAGTTTGCATTTTCTTATGAGAGAATGATCCAAACCTGAATGTTATAGTGTAAATAGACTTACCTTTGTAAAATAAAGCAATTTTGCCTATAAGGACTCATTTGCACGCAATTGTCGTGAAGCATGTAAAAACTGCTTGTCTGCGTAAAAATAATGGTTAATATGCAGTTTGCATTTTCTTATGAGAGTATGATCCAAACCTGAATGTTATAGTGAAAGTAGACCCTACCTTTGTGAAATAAAACAATTTTGCCTTTAAGGACTTATTTCCACCTAATTGTCGTAAAACATGTGAAAACTCCTTGTCTGCGTGAAAATAATAGTAAATATGCAGTTTGCATTTTCTTATGAGAGAATGATCCAAACCTGAATGTTATAGTGTAAAATAGACTTACCCTCATGAAATAAAGCACTTTTGCCTATAAGGACTCATTTGCACCTAATTGTCGTAAAGCATGTAAAAACTGCTTGTCTGCGTCAAAATAATGGTTAATATGCAGTTTGCATTTTCTTATTAGAGAATGATCCAAACCTGAATGTAATAGTGTAAATAGACTTACTTAAATGAAATAAAGCAATTTTGCCTATAAGGACTCATTTGCCCCTAATTGTCATAAAGCATATAAAAACTGCTTGTATGCGTTGAAATAATGGTTAATATGCAGTTTGCATTTTCTTATGAGAGAATGATCCAAACCTGAATGTTATAGTGAAAATAGATTAACCTTTGTAAAATAACGCAATTTTGCCTATAAGGACTTATTTGCACGCAATTGTCGTGAAGCATGTAAAAACTGCTTGTCTGCGTCAAAATAATGGTTAATATGCAGTTTGCATTTTCTTATGAGAAAATAATCCAAACCTGAATGTTATAGTGTAAATCGACTAACCCTCATGAAATAAAGCAATTTTGCCTATAAAGACTCATTTGCACCTCATTGTCATAAAGCATGTAAAAACTGCTTGTATGCGTTAAAATGATAGTAAATATGCAGTTTGCATTTTCTTATGAGAGAATGATCTAAACCTGAATGTTATAGTTTAAGTAAACTTACCTTTGTAAAATAAAGCAATTTTGCCTATTAGGACTCATTTGCCCCTAATTGTCATAAAGCATGTAAAAACTGCTTGTATGCGTTAAAATAGTGGTTAATATGCAGTTTGCATTTTCTTATGAGATAATGATCGAAACCTGAATATTATAGTGTAAATAGACTTACCTTTGTTAAATAAAGCAATTTTGCCTATAAGGACTCATTTGCACGCAATTGTCGTGAAGCATGTAAAAACTGCTTGTCTGCGTTAAAATAATGGTTAATATGCAGTTTGCATTTTCTTATGAGAGAATGATCCAAACCTAAATGTTATAGTGTAAATAGACTTACCTTCAAGAAATAAAGCAATTTTGCCTATAGGGACTCATTTGCCCCTAATTGTCATAAAGCATGTAAAAACTGCTTGTATGCGTTAAAATAATGGTTAATATGCAGTTTGCATTTTCTTATGAGAGAATGATCCAAACCTAAATGTTATAGTGTAAATAGACTTACCTTCAAGAAATAAAGCAATTTTGCCTATAGGGACTCATTTGCCTCTAATTGTCATAAAGCATGTAAAAACTGCTTGTCAGCGTCTAAATAATGGTTAATATGCAGTTTGCATTTTCTTATGAGAGAATGATCCAAACCTGAATGTTATAGTGTAAATAGACTAACCCTCATGAAATAAAGCACTTTTGCCTATAAGGACTCATTTGCACCTAATTGTCGTAAAGCATGTAAAAACTGCTTGTCAGCGTTAAAATAATGGTTAATATGCAGTTTGCATTTTCTTATGAGAGAATGACCCAAACCTGAATGTTATAGTGAAAATAGACTTACCTTTGTAAAATAAAGCAATTTTGCCTATAAGGACTCATTTGCACGCAATTGTCGTAAAGCATGTAAAAACTGCTTGTCTGCGTTAAAATAATGGTTAATATGCAGTTTGCATTTTCTTATGAGAGAATGATCCAAACCTGAATGTTATAGTGTAAATAGACTTACCTTCATGAAATAAAGCAATTTTGTCTATAAGGACTCATTTGCCCCTTATTGTCATAAAGCATGTAAAAACTGCTTGTATGCGTTAAAATAATGGTTAATATGCAGTTTGCATTTTCTTATGAGAGAATGATCCAAACCTGAATGTTATAGTGTAAATAGACTTACCTTTGTAAAATAAAGCAATTTTGCCTAAGGGGACTCATTTGCACGCAATTGTCGTGAAGCATGTAAAAACTACTTGTCAGCGTTAAAATAATGGTTAATATGCAGTTTGCATTTTCTTATGAGAGAATGATCAAACCTGAATGTTATAGTGTAAATAGACTTACCATCATGAAATAAAGCAATTTTGCCTGTAAGGACTCATTTGCACCTAATTGTCATAAAGCTTGTAAAAACTGCTTGTATGCGTTAAATAATAGTTAATATGCAGTTTGCATTTTCTTATGAGAGAATGATCTAAACCTGAATGTTATAGTTTAAAAAAACTTTCCTTTGTAAAATAAAGCAATTTTGCCTATATAGACTCATTTGCCCCTAATTGTCATAAAGCATGTAAAAACTGCTTGTATGCGTTAAAATAATGGTTAATATGCAGTTTGCATTTTCTTATGAGAGAATGATCCAAATCTAAATGTTATAGTGTAAATAGACTTACCTTCAAGAAATAAAGCAATTTTGCCTATAGGGACTTATTTGCCCCTAATTGTCATAAAGCATGTAAAAACTGCTTGTCAGGGTTAAAATAATGGTTAATATGCAGTTTGCATTTTCTTATGAGAGAATGATCCAAACCTGAATGTTATAGTGTAAATAGACTTACCTTCATGAAATAAAGCAATTTTGCCTATAAGGACTCATTTGCCCCTAATTGTCATAAAGCATGTAAAAACTGCTTGTATGCGTTAAAATAATGTATAATATGCAGTTTGCATTTTCTTATGAGAGAATGATCTAAACCTAAATGTTATAGTTTAAGTAAACTTACCTTTGTAAAATAAAGCAATTTTGCCTAAATAGACTCATTTTCCCCTAATTGTCATAAAGCATGTAAAAACTGCTTGTATGCGTTAAAATATTGGTTTATATGCAGTTTGCATTTTCTTATGAGAGAATGATCCAAACCTGAATGTTATAGTGTAAATAGACTTACTCTAATGAAATAAAGCAGATTTGACTATAAGGACTCATTTGCCCCTAATTGTCATAAAGCATGTAAAAACTGCTTGTATGCGGTAAAATAGTGGTTAATATGCAGTTTGCATTTTCTTATGAGATAATGATCCAAACCTGAATATTATAGTGTAAATAGACTTACCTTTGTAAAATAAAGCAATTTTGCCTATATAGACTCATTTGCCCCTAATTGTCATAAAGCATGTAAAAACTGCTTGTATGCGACAAAATAATGGTTAATATGCAGTTTGCTTTTTCTTATGAGAGAATGATCCAAACCTGAATGTTATAGTGTAAATAGACTTACCTTTGTAAAATAAAGCAATTTTGCCTATAAGGACTCATTTGCACGCAATTGTCGTGAAGCAATAAAAACTGCTTGTCTGCGTGAAAATGATAGTAAATATGCAGTTTGCATTTTCTTATAAGAGAATGATCCAAACCTGAATGTTATAGTGTAAATAGACTTACCCTCATGAAATAAAGCAATTTTGCCTATAAAGACTCATTTGCATCTATTTGTCGTAAAGCATGTAAAAACTGCTTGTCTGCGTTTTAATAATGGTTAATATGCAGTTTGCATTTTCTTATGAGAGAATGATCCAAACCTGAATGTTATAGTGTAAATAGACTTACCCTCATGAAATAAAGCAATTTTGCCTATAAAGACTCATTTGCACCTAATTGTCGTAAAGCATGTTAAAACTGCTTGTCTGCGTTTAAATAATGGTTAATATGCAGTTTGCATTTTCTTATGAGAGAAAGATCCAAACCTGAATGTTATAGTGTAAATAGACTTACCTTCATGAAATAAAGCAATTTTGCCTATAAGGACTCATTTGCCCCTTATTGTCATAAAGCACGTAAAAACTGCTTGTATGCGTTGAAATTATGGTTAATATGCAGTTGGCATTTTCTTATGAGAGAATGATCCAAACCTAAATGTTATAGTGAAAATAGACTTACGTTTGTAAAATAACGCAATTTTGCCTATAAGGACTCATTTGCACGAAATTGTCGTGAAGCATGTAAAAACTGCTTGTCTGCGTTAAAATAATGGTTAATATGCAGTTTGCATTTTCTTATGAGAAAATGATCCAAACCTGAATGTTATAGTGAAAGTAGACTAACCTTTGTAAAATAAAACAATTTTGCCTTTAAGGACTTATTTCCACCTAATTGTCGTAAAACATGTGAAAACTGCTTGTCTGCGTGAAAATGATTGTAAATATGCAGTTTGCATTTTCTTATGAGAGAATGATCCAAACCTGAATGTTATAGTGTAAATAGACTTACCCTCATTAAATAAAGCAATTTTGCCTATAAAGACTCATTTGCATCTATTTGTCGTAAAGCATGTAAAAACTGCTTGTCAGCGTTAAAATAATGGTTAATATGCAGATTGCATTTTCTTATGAGAGAATGATCCAAACCTTAATGTTATAGTGTAAATAGACTTACCCTCATTAAATAAAGCAATTTTGCCTATAAAGACTCATTTGCACCTAATTGTCGTAAAGCATGTTAAAACTGCTTGTCTGCGTTTAAATAATGGTTAATATGCAGTTTGCATTTTCTTATGAGAGAAAGATCCAAACCTGAATGTTATAGTGTAAATAGACTTACCTTCATGAAATAAAGCAATTTTGCCTATAAGGACTCATTTGCCCCTTATTGTCATAAAGCACGTAAAAACTGCTTGTATGCGTTGAAATTATGGTTAATATGCAGTTGGCATTTTCTTATGAGAGAATGATCCAAACCTAAATGTTATAGTGAAAATAGACTTACGTTTGTAAAATAACGCAATTTTGCCTATAAGGACTCATTTGCACGAAATTGTCGTGAAGCATGTAAAAACTGCTTGTCTGCGTTAAAATAATGGTTAATATGCAGTTTGCATTTTCTTATGAGAAAATGATCCAAACCTGAATGTTATAGTGAAAGTAGACTAACCTTTGTAAAATAAAACAATTTTGCCTTTAAGGACTTATTTCCACCTAATTGTCGTAAAACATGTGAAAACTGCTTGTCTGCGTGAAAATGATTGTAAATATGCAGTTTGCATTTTCTTATGAGAGAATGATCCAAACCTGAATGTTATAGTGTAAATAGACTTACCCTCATGAAATAAAGCACTTTTGCATATAAGGACTCATTTGCACCTAATTGTCGTAAAGCATGTAAAAACTGCTTGTCAGCGTTAAAATAATTGTTAATATGCAGTTTGCATTTTCTTATGAGAGAATGATCCAAACCTGAATGTTATAGTGTAAATACTCTAATGAAATAAAGCAGATTTGACTATAAGGACTCATTTGCCCCTAATTGTCATAAAGCATGTAAAAACTGTTTGTATGCGTTAAAATAATGGTTAATATGCAGTTTGCATTTTCTTATGAGAGAATGATCCAAACCTGAATGTAATAGTAAAAATAGACTTACCTTTGTAAAATAAAGCAATTTTGCCTATAAATACTTATTTGCACGCAATTGTCGTGAAGCATGTAAAAACTGCTTGTCTGCGTGAAAATGATAGTAAATATGCAGTTTGCATTTTCCTATAAAAGAATGATCCAAACCTGAATGATATAGTGTAAATAGACTTACCTTCATGAAATAAAGCAATTTTGCCTATAAAGACTCATTTGCACCTAATTGTCGTAAAGCATGTAAAAACTGCTTGCCTTCGTTTAAATAATGGTTAATATGCAGTTTGCATTTTCTTATGAGAGAAAGATCCAAACCTGAATGTTATAGTGTAAATAGACTTACCTTCATGAAATAAAGCAATTTTGCCTATAAGGACTCATTTGCTCCTTATTGTCATAAAGCATGTAAAAACTGCTTGTATGCGTTAAAATAATGGTAAATATGTTGTTTGCATTTTCTTATGAGAGAATGATCCAAACCTGAATGTTATAGTGTAAATAGACTTACCTTTGTAAAATAAAGAAATTTTGCCTATAAGGACTCATTTGCACGCAATTGTCGTGAAGCATGTAAAAACTGCTTGTCAGCGTAAAAATAATGGTTAATATGCAGTTTGCATTTTCTTATGAGAGTATGATCCAAACCTGAATGTTATAGTGAAAGTAGACCCTACCTTTGTGAAATAAAACAATTTTGCCTTTAAGGACTTATTTCCACCTAATTGTCGTAAAACATGTGAAAACTCCTTGTCTGCGTGAAAATAATAGTAAATATGCAGTTTGCATTTTCTTATGAGAGAATGATCCAAACCTGAATGTTATAGTGTAAAATAGACTTACCCTCATGAAATAAAGCACTTTTGCCTATAAGGACTCATTTGCACCTAATTGTCGTAAAGCATGTAAAAACTGCTTGTCAGCGTTAAAATAATGGTTAATATGCAGTTTGCATTTTCTTATGAGAGAATGATCCAAACCTGAATGTAATAGTGTAAATAGACTTACTTTAATGAAAGAAAGCAATTTTGCCTATAAGGACTCATTTGCCCCTAATTGTCATAAAGCATATAAAAACTGCTTGTATGCGTTGAAATAATGGTTAATATGCAGTTTGCATTTTCTTATGAGAGAATGATCCAAATCTGAATGTTATAGTGTAAATAGACTTACCTTCATGAAATAATGCAATTTTTGCCTATAAGGACTCATTTGCCCCTAATTATCATAAAACATGTAAAAACTGCTTGTATGCGTTAAAATAATGGTTAATATGCAGATTGCATTTTCTTATGAGAGAATGATCCAAACCTTAATGTGATAGAGTAAATAGACTTACCGTTGTAAAATAAAGCAATTTTGCCTATAGGGACTCATTTGCACGCAATTGTCGTGAAGCATGTAAAAACTGCTTGTCTGCGTTAAAATAATGGTTAATATGCAGTTTGCATTTTCTTATGAGAAAATGATCCAAACCTGAATGTTATAGTGAAAAAAGACTAACCTTTGTGAAATAAAACAATTTTGCCTTTAGGGACTTATTTCCACCTAATTGTTGTAAAACATGTAAAAACTGCTTGTCTGCGTGAAAATGATAGTAAATATGCAGTTTGCATTTTCTTATGAGAGAATGATCCAAAACTGAATGTTATAGTGTAAATAGACTTACCCTCTTGAAATAAAGCACTTTTGCCTATAAGGACTCATTTGCACCTAATTGTCGTAAAGCATGTAAAAACTGCTTGTCTGCGTTTAAATAATGGTTAATATGCAGTTTGCATTTTCTTATGAGAAAATGATCCAAACCTGAATGTTATAGTGTAAGTAAACTTACCTTTGTGAAATAAAGCAATTTTGCCTATAAGGACTCATTTGCACCTAATTGTCGTAAAGCATGTAAAAACTGCTTGTCTGCGTTAAAATAATGGTTAATATGCAGTTTGCATTTTCTTATGAGAGAATAATCCAAACCTGAATGTTATAGTGTAAATAGACTAACCTTCATAAAATAAAGCAATTTTGCCTATAAGGACCCATTCGCCCCTAATTGTCATAAAGCATGTAAAAACTGCTTGTCTGCGTTAAAATAATGGTTAATATGCAGTTTGCATTTTCTTATGAGAGAATGATCCAAACCTGAATGTTATAGTGTAAATAGACTTACCTTCATGAAATAATGCAATTTTTGCCTATAAGGACTCATTTGCCCCTAATTGTCATAAAACATGTAAAAACTGCTTGTATGCGTTAAAATAATGGTTAATATGCAGATTGCATTTTCTTATGAGAGAATGATCCAAACCTTAATGTTATAGTGTAAATAGACTTACCCTCATTAAATAAAGCAATTTTGCCTATAAAGACTCATTTGCTTCTATTTGTCGTAAAGCATGTAAAAACTGCTTGTCTGCGTTTTAAAAATGGTTAATATGCAGTTTGCATTTTCTTATGAGAGAATGATCCAAACCTGAATGTTATAGTGTAAATAGACTTACCCTCATGAAATAAAGCAATTTTGCCTATAAAGACTCTTTTGCACCTAATTGTCGTAAAGCATGTTAAAACTGCTTGTCTGCGTTTAAATAATGGTTAATATGCAGTTTGCATTTTCTTATGAGAGAAAGATCCAAACCTGAATGTTATAGTGTAAATAGACTTACCTTCATGAAATAAAGCAATTTTGCCTATATGGACTCATTTGCCCCTTATTGTCATAAAGCACGTAAAAACTGCTTGTATGCGTTGAAATTATGGTTAATATGCAGTTGGCATTTTCTTATGAGAGAATGATCCAAACCTAAATGTTATAGTGAAAATAGACTTACGTTTGTAAAATAACGCAATTTTGCCTATAAGGACTCATTTGCACGAAATTGTCGTGAAGCATGTAAAAACTGCTTGTCTGCGTTAAAATAATGGTTAATATGCAGTTTGCATTTTCTTATGAGAAAATGATCCAAACCTGAATGTTATAGTGAAAGTAGACTAACCTTTGTAAAATAAAACAATTTTGCCTTTAAGGACTTATTTCCACCTAATTGTCGTTAAAACATGTGAAAAGTGCTTGTCTGCGTGAAAATGATTGTAAATATGCAGTTTGCTGCTTGTCTGCGTGAAAATGATTGTAAATATGCAGTTTGCATTTTCTTATGAGAGAATGATCCAAACCTGAATGTTATAGTGTAAATAGACTTACCCTCATGAAATAAAGCACTTTTGCCTATAAGGACTCATTTGCACCTAATTGTCGTAAAGCATGTAAAAACTGCTTGTCAGCGTTAAAATAATTGTTAATATGCAGTTTGCATTTTCTTATGAGAGAATGATCCAAACCTGAATGTTATAGTGTAAATAGACTTACTCTAATAAAATAAAGCAGATTTGACTATAAGGACTCATTTGCCCCTAAATGTCATAAAGCATGTAAAAACTGCTTGTATGCGTTAAAATAGTGGTTAATATGCAGTTTGCATTTTCTTATGAGATAATGATCCAAACCTGAATATTATAGTGTAAATAGACTTACCTTTGTAAAATAAAGCATTTTTGTCTATATAGACTCATTTGCCCCTAATTGTCATAAAGCATGTAAAAACTGCTTGTATGCGACAAAATAATGGTTAATATGCAGTTTGCTTTTTCTTATGAGAGAATGATCCAAACCTGAATGTTATAGTGTAAATAGACTTACCTTTGTAAAATAAAGCAATTTTGCCTATAAGGACTCATTTGCACGCAATTGTCGTGAAGCAATAAAAACTGCTTGTCTGCGTGAAAATGATAGTAAATATGCAGTTTGCATTTTCTTATAAGAGAATGATCCAAACCTGAATGTTATAGTGTAAATAGACTTACTCTCATGAAATAAAGCAATTTTGCCTATAAAGACTCATTTGCACCTATTTGTCGTAAAGCATGTAAAAACTGCTTGTCTGCGTTTAAATAATGGTTAATATGCAGTTTGCATTTTCTTATGAGAGAATGATCCAAACCTGAATGTTATAGTGTAAATAGACTTACCCTCATGAAATAAAGCAATTTTGCCTATAAGGACTCATTTGCACGCAATTGTCGTGAATCATGTAAAAACTGCTTGTCTGCGTTAAAATAATGGTTAATATGCAGTTTGCATTTTCTTATGAGAGAATGATCCAAACCTAAATGTTATAGTGTAAATAGACTTACCTTCAAGAAATAAAGCAATTTTGCCTATAGGGACTCATTTGCCTCTAATTGTCATAAAGCATGTAAAAACTGCTTGTCAGCGTTAAAATAATGGTTAATATGCAGTTTGCATTTTCTTATGAGAGAATGATCCAAACCTGAATGTTATAGTGTAAATAGACTAACCCACATGAAATAAAGCACTTTTGCCTATAAGGACTCATTTGCACCTAATTGTCATAAAGCTTGTAAAAACTGCTTGTATGCGTTAAATAATAGTTAATATGCAGTTTGCATTTTCTTATGAGAGAATGATCTAAACCTGAATGTTATAGTTTAAAAAAACTTTCCTTTGTAAAATAAAGCAATTTTGCCTATATAGACTCATTTGCCCCTAATTGTCATAAAGCATGTAAAAACTGCTTGTATGCGTTAAAATAATGGTTAATATGCAGTTTGCATTTTCTTATGAGAGAATGATCCAAACCTAAATGTTATAGTGTAAATAGACTTACCTTCAAGAAATAAAGCAATTTTGCCTATAGGGACTCATTTGCCCCTAATTGTCATAAAGCATGTAAAAACTGCTTGTCAGCGTTAAAATAATGGTTAATATGCAGTTTGCATTTTCTTATGAGAGAATGATCCAAACCTGAATGTTATAGTGTAAATAGACTTACCTTCATGGAATAAAGCAATTTTGCCTATAAGGACTCATTTGCCCCTAATTGTCATAAAGCATGTAAAAACTGCTTGTATGCGTTAAAATAATGTATAATATGCAGTTTGCATTTTCTTATGAGAGAATGATCCAAACCTGAATGTTATAGTGTAAATTAACTTACCCTCATGAAATAAAGCAATTTTGCCTATAAAGACTCATTTGCACCTAATTGTCATAAAGCATGTAAAAACTGCTTGTATGCGTTAAAATGATAGTATATATGCAGTTTGCATTTTCTTATGAGAGAATGATCCAAACCTGAATGTTATAGTGTAAATAGTCTTACCCTCTTGAAATAAAGCAATTTTGCCTATAAGGAGTCATTTGCACCTAATTGTCATAAAGCTTGTAAAAACTGCTTGTATGCGTTAAAATAATAGTTAATATGCAGTTTGCATTTTCTTATGAGAGAATGATCTAAACCTGAATGTTATAGTTTAAGTAAACTTACCTTTGTAAAATAAAGCAATTTTGCCTAAATAGACTCATTTTCCCCTAATTGTCATAAAGCATGTAAAAACTGCTTGTATGCGTTAAAATATTGGTTAATATGCAGTTAGCATTTTCTTATGAGAGAATGATCCAAACCTGAATGTTATAGTGTAAATAGACTTACATTTGTAAAATAAAAATTTTGCCTATAAGGACTCATTTGCACGCAATTGTCGTGAAGCATGTAAAAACTGCTTGGCTGCGTGAAAATGATAGTAAATATGCAGTTTGCATTTTCTTATGAAAGAATGATCCAAACCTTAATGTTATAGTGTAAATAGACTTACCCTCATTAAATAAAGCAATTTTGCCTATAAAGACTCATTTGCATCTATTTGTCGTAAAGCATGTAAAAACTGCTTGTCTGCGTTTTAATAATGGTTAATATGCAGTTTGCATTTTCTTATGAGAGAATGATCCAAACCTTAATGTTTTAGTATAAATAGACTTACCCTCATGAAATAAAGCAATTTTGCCTATAAAGACTCATTTGCACCTAATTGTCGTAAAGCATGTAAAAACTGCTTGTATGCGTTAAAATAATGGTTAATATGCAGTTTGCATTTTCTTATGAGAGAATGATCCAAACCTGAATGTTATAGTGTAAATAGACTTACCTTCATGAAATAATGCAATTTTTGCCTATAAGGACTCATTTGCCCCTAATTGTCATAAAACATGTAAAAACTGCTTGTATGCGTTAAAATAATGGTTAATATGCAGATTGCATTTTCTTATGAGAGAATGATCCAAACCTTAATGTTATAGTGTAAATAGACTTACCGTCATTAAATAAAGCAATTTTGCCTATAAAGACTCATTTGCATCTATTTGTCGTAAAGCATGTAAAAACTGCTTGTCTGTGTTTTAATAATGGTTAATATGCAGTTTGCATTTTCTTATGAGAGAATGATCCAAACCTGAATGTTATAGTGTAAATAGACTTACATTTGTAAAATAAAAATTTTGCCTATAAGGACTCATTTGCACGCAATTGTCGTGAAGCATGTAAAAACTGCTTGGCTGCGTGAAAATGATAGTAAATATGCAGTTTGCATTTTCTTATGAAAGAATGATCCAAACCTTAATGTTATAGTGTAAATAGACTTACCCTCATTAAATAAAGCAATTTTGCCTATAAAGACTCATTTGCATCTATTTGTCGTAAAGCATGTAAAAACTGCTTGTCTGCGTTTTAATAATGGTTAATATGCAGTTTGCATTTTCTTATGAGAGAATGATCCAAACCTTAATGTTTTAGTATAAATAGACTTACCCTCATGAAATAAAGCAATTTTGCCTATAAAGACTCTTTTGCACCTAATTGTCGTAAAGCATGTTAAAACTGCTTGTCTGCGTTTAAATAATGGTTAATATGCAGTTTGCATTTTCTTATGAGAGAAAGATCCAAACCTGAATGTTATAGTGTAAATAGACTTACCTTCATGAAATAAAGCAATTTTGCCTATAAGGACTCATTTGCCCCTTATTGTCATAAAGCACGTAAAAACTGCTTGTATGCGTTGAAATTATGGTTAATATGCAGTTGGCATTTTCTTATGAGAGAATGATCCAAACCTAAATGTAATAGTGAAAATAGACTTACGTTTGTAAAATAACGCAATTTTGCCTATAAGGACTCATTTGCACGAAATTGTCGTGAAGCATGTAAAAACTGCTTGTCTGCGTTAAAATAATGGTTAATATGCAGTTTGCATTTTCTTATGAGAAAATGATCCAAACCTGAATGTTATAGTGTAAATAGACTTACCCTCATGAAATAAAGCACTTTTGCCTATAAGGACTCATTTGCACCTAATTGTCGTAAAGCATGTAAAAACTGCTTGTCAGCGTTTAAATAATTGTTAATATGCAGTTTGCATTTTCTTATGAGAGAATGATCCAAACCTGAATGTAATAGTGAAAATAGACTTACCTTTGTAAAATAAAGCAATTTTGCCTATAAATACTTATTTGCACGCAATTGTCGTGAAGCATGTAAAAATTGCTTGTCTGCGTGAAAATGATAGTAAATATGCAGTTTGCATTTTCCTATAAGAGAATGATCCAAACCTGAATGTTATAGTGTAAATAGACTTACCTTCATGAAATAAAGCAATTTTGCCTATAAAGACTCATTTGCACCTAATTGTCGTAAAGCATGTAAAAACTGCTTGCCTTCGTTTAAATAATGGTTAATATGCAGTTTGCATTTTCTTATGAGAGAAAGATCCAAACAAGAATGTTATAGTGTAAATAGACTTACCTTCATGAAATAAAGCAATTTTGCCTATAAGGACTCATTTGCCCCTTATTGTCATAAAGCATGTAAAAACTGCTTGTATGCGTTAAAATAATGGTTAATATGCAGTTTGCATTTTCTTATGAGAGAATGATCCAAACCTGAATGTTATAGTGTAAATAGACTTACCTTTGTAAAATAAAGCAATTTTGCTTATAAGGACTCATTTGCACGCAATTGTCGTGAAGCATGTAAAAACTGCTTGTCTGCGTAAAAATAATGGTTAATATGCAGTTTGCATTTTCTTATGAGAGTATGATCCAAACCTGAATGTTATAGTGAAAGTAGACCCTACCTTTGTGAAATAAAACAATTTTGCCTTTAAGGACTTATTTCCACCTAATTGTCGTAAAACATGTGAAAACTCCTTGTCTGCGTGAAAATAATAGTAAATATGCAGTTTGCATTTTCTTATGAGAAAATGATCCAAACCTGAATGTTATAGTGTAAAATAGACTTACCCTCATGAAATAAAGCACTTTTGCCTATAAGGACTCATTTGCACCTAATTGTCGTAAAGCATGTAAAAACTGCTTGTCAGCGTTAAAATAATGGTTAATATGCAGTTTGCATTTTCTTATGAGAGAATGATCCAAACCTGAATGTAATAGTGTAAATAGACTTACTTTAATGAAATAAAGCAATTTTGCCTATAAGGACTCATTTGCCCCTAATTGTCATAAAGCATATAAAAACTGCTTGTATGCGTTAAAATAATGGTTAATATGCAGATTGCATTTTCTTATGAGAGAATGATCCAAACCTTAATGTGATAGAGTAAATAGACTTACCGTTGTAAAATAAAGCAATTTTGCCTATAGGGACTCATTTGCACGCAATTGTCGTGAAGCATGTAAAAACTGCTTGTCTGCGTTAAAATAATGGTTAATATGCAGTTTGCATTTTCTTATGAGAAAATGATCCAAACCTGAATGTTATAGTGAAAGTAGACTAACCTTTGTGAAATAAAACAATTTTGCCTTTAGGGACTTATTTCCACCTAATTGTTGTAAAACATGTGAAAACTGCTTGTCTGCGTGAAAATGATAGTAAATATGCAGTTTGCATTTTCTTATGAGAGAATGATCCAAAACTGAATGTTATAGTGTAAATAGACTTACCCTCTTGAAATAAAGCACTTTTGCCTATAAGGACTCATTTGCACCTAATTGTCGTAAAGCATGTATAAACTGCTTGTCTGCGTTAAAATAATGGTTAATATGCAGTTTGCATTTTCTTATGAGAGAATGATCCAAACCTGAATGTTATAGTGTAAATAGACTTACTCTCATGAAATAAAGCAATTTTGCCTATAGAGACTCATTTGCACCTAATTGTCGTAAAGCATGTAAAAACTGCTTGTCTGCGTTAAAATAATGGTTAATATGCAGTTTGCATTTTCTTATGAGAGAATGATCCAAACCTTAATGTGATAGAGTAAATAGACTTACCGTTGTAAAATAAAGCAATTTTGCCTATAGGGACTCATTTGCACGCAATTGTCGTGAAGCATGTAAAAACTGCTTGTCTGCGTTAAAATAATGGTTAATATGCAGTTTGCATTTTCTTATGAGAGAATGATCCAAACCTGAATGTTATAGTGTAAATAGACTTACCTTCATGAAATAATGCAATTTTTGCCTATAAGGACTCATTTGCCCCTAATTGTCATAAAACATGTAAAAACTGCTTGTATGCGTTAAAATAATGGTTAATATGCAGATTGCATTTTCTTATGAGAGAATGATCCAAACCTTAATGTGATAGAGTAAATAGACTTACCGTTGTAAAATAAAGCAATTTTGCCTATAGGGACTCATTTGCACGCAATTGTCGTGAAGCATGTAAAAACTGTTTGTCTGCGTTAAAATAATGGTTAATATGCAGTTTGCATTTTCTTATGAGAAAATGATCCAAACCTGAATGTTATAGTGAAAGTAGACTAACCTTTGTGAAATAAAACAATTTTGCCTTTAGGGACTTATTTCCACCTAATTGTTGTAAAACATGTAAAAACTGCTTGTCTGCGTGAAAATGATAGTAAATATGCAGTTTGCATTTTCTTATGAGAGAATGATCCAAAACTGAATGTTATAGTGTAAATAGACTTACCCTCTTGAAATAAAGCACTTTTGCCTATAAGGACTCATTTGCACCTAATTGTCGTAAAGTATGTAAAAACTGCTTGTCTGCGTTTAAATAATGGTTAATATGCAGTTTGCATTTTCTTATGAGAGAATGATCCAAACCTTAATGTAATAGAGTAAATAGACTTACCGTTGTAAAATAAAGCAATTTTGCCTATAGGGACTCATTTGCACGCAATTGTCGTGAAGCATGTAAAAACTGCTTGTCTGCGTTAAAATAATGGTTAATATGCAGTTTGCATTTTCTTATGAGAGAATGATCCAAACCTGAATGTTATAGTGAAAGTAGACTTACCTTTGTGAAATAAAACAATTTTGCCTTTAAGGACTTATTTCCACCTAATTGTCGTAAAACATGTGAAAACTGCTTGTCTGCGTGAAAATGATAGTAAATATGCAGTTTGCATTTTCTTATGAGAGAATGATCCAAACCTGAATGTTATAGTGAAAGTAGACTAACCTTTGTGAAATAAAACAATTTTGCCTTTAGGGACTTATTTCCACCTAATTGTCGTAAAACATGTGAAAACTGCTTGTCTGCGTGAAAATGATAGTAAATATGCAGTTTGCATTTTTTTATGAGAGAATGATCCAAAACTGAATGTTATAGTGTAAATAGACTTACCCTCATGAAATAAAGCACTTTTGCCTATAAGGACTCATTTGCACCTAATTGTCGTAAAGCATGTAAAAACTGCTTGTCAGCGTTAAAATAATTGTTAATATGCAGTTTGCATTTTCTTATGAGAGAATGATCCAAACCTGAATGTTATAGTGTAAATAGACTAACCATTGTAAAATAAAGCAATTTTGCCTATAAGGACTCATTTGCACGCAATTGTCGTGAATCATGTAAAAACTGCTTGTCTGCGTTAAAATAATGGTTAATATGCAGTTTGCATTTTCTTATGAGAGAATGATCCAAACCTAAATGTTATAGTGTAAATAGACTAACCTTCAAGAAATAAAGCAATTTTGCCTATAGGGACTCATTTGCCTCTAATTGTCATAAAGCATGTAAAAACTGCTTGTCAGCGTTAAAATAATGGTTAGTATGCAGTTTGCATTTTCTTATGAGAGAATGATCCAAACCTGAATGTTATAGTGTAAATAGACTTACCCTTATGAAATAAAGCACTTTTGCCTATAAGGACTCATTTGCACCTAATTGTCGTAAAGCATGTAAAAACTGCTTGTCAGCGTTAAAATAATGGTTAATATGCAGTTTGCATTTTCTTATGAGAGAATGATCCAAACCTGAATTTTATAGTGAAAATAGACTTACCTTTGTAAAATAAAGCAATTTTGCCTATAAGGACTAATTTGCACGCAATTGTCGTGAAGCATGTAAAAACTGCTTGTCTGCGTTAAAATAATGGTTAATATGCAGTTTGCATTTTCTTATGAGAGAATGATCCAAACCTGAATGTTATAGTGTAAATAGTCTTACCCTCTTGAAATAAAGCAATTTTGCCTATAAGGAGTCATTTGCACCTAATTGTCATAAAGCTTGTAAAAACTGCTTGTATGCGTTAAAATAGTGGTTAATATGCAGTTTGCATTTTCTTATGAGATAATGATCCAAACCTGAATTACATAGTGTAAATAGACTTACCTTTGTAAAATAAAGCAATTTTGCCTATATAGACTCATTTGCCCCTAATTGTCATGAAGCATGTAAAAACTGCTTGTATGCGACAAAATAATGGTTAATATGCAGTTTGCTTTTTCTTATGAGAGAATGATCCAAACCTGAATGTTATAGTGTAAATAGACTTACCTTTGTAAAATAAAGCAATTTTGCCTATAAGGACTCATTTGCACGCAATTGTCGTGAAGCAATAAAAACTGCTTGTCTGCGTGAAAATGATAGTAAATATGCAGTTTGCATTTTCTTATAAGAGAATGATCCAAACCTGAATGTTATAGTGTAAATAGACTTACCCTCATGAAATAAAGCAATTTTGCCTATAAAGACTCATTTGCAACTATTTGTCGTAAAGCATGTAAAAACTGCTTGTCTGCGTTAAAATAATGGTTAATATGCAGTTTGCATTTTCTTATGAGAGAATGATCCAAAACTAAATGTTATAGTGTAAATAGACTTACCCTCATGAAATAAAGCAATTTTGCCTATAAGGACTCATTTGCACGCAATTGTCGTGAATCATGTAAAAACTGCTTGTCTGCGTTTAAATAATGGTTAATATGCAGTTTGCATTTTCTTATGAGAGAATGATCCAAACCTGAATGTTATAGTGTAAATAGACTTACCCTCATGAAATAAAGCAATTTTGCCTATAAAGACTCATTTGCACCTATTTGTCGTAAAGCATGTAAAAACTGCTTGTCTGCGTTTAAATAATGGTTAATATGCAGTTTGCATTTTCTTATGAGAGAATGATCCAAACCTGAATGTTATAGTGTAAATAGACTAACCCTCATGAAATAAAGCACCTTTGCCTATAAGGACTTATTTGCACCTAATTGTCGTAAAGCATGTAAAAACTGCTTGTCAGCGTTAAAATAATGGTTAATATGAAGTTTGCATTTTCTTATGAGAGAATGATCCAAACCTGAATGTTATAGTGAAAATAGACTTACCTTTGTAAAATAAAGCAATTTTGCCTATAAGGACTCATTTGCACGCAATTGTCGTGAAGCATGTAAAAACTGCTTGTCTGCGTTAAAATAATGGTTAATATGCAGTTTGCATTTTCTTATGAGAGAATGATCCAAACCTGAATGTTATAGTGTAAATAGACTTACCTTCATGAAATAAAGCAATTTTGTCTATAAGGACTCATTTGCCCCTTATTGTCATAAAGCATGTAAAAACTGCTTGTATGCGTTAAAATAATGGTTAATATGCAGTTTGCATTTTCTTATGAGAGAATGATCCAAACCTGAATGTTATAGTGTAAATAGACTTACCTTTGTAAAATAAAGCAATTTTGCCTATAAGGACTCATTTGCACGCAATTGTCGTGAAGCATGTAAAAACTACTTGTCAGCGTTAAAATAATGGTTAATATGCAGTTTGCATTTTCTTATGAGAGAATGATCAAACCTGAATGTTATAGTGAAAATAGACTTACCATCATGAAATAAAGCAATTTTGCCTATAAGGACTCATTTGCCCCTAATTGTCATAAAGCATGTAAAAACTGCTTGTATGCGTTAAAATAATGTATAATATGCAGTTTGCATTTTCTTATGAGAGAATGATCCAAACCTGAATGTTATAGTGTAAATTAACTTACCCTCATGAAATAAAGCAATTTTGCCTATAAAGACTCATTTGCACCTAATTGTCATAAAGATTGTAAAAACTGCTTGTATGCGTTAAAATAATAGTTAATATGCAGTTTGCATTTTCTTATGAGAAAATGATCTAAACCTGAATGTTATAGTTTAAGTAAACTTACCTTTGTAAAATAAAGCAATTTTGCCTAAATAGACTCATTTTCCCCTAATTGTCATAAAGCATGTAAAAACTGCTTGTATGCGTTAAAATATTGGTTAATATGCAGTTAGCATTTTCTTATGAGAGAATGATCCAAACCTGAATGTTATAGTGTAAAAAGACTTACATTTGTAAAATAAAAATTTTGCCTATAAGGACTCATTTGCACGCAATTGTCGTGAAGCATGTATAAACTGCTTGGCTGCGTGAAAATGATAGTAAATATGCAGTTTGCATTTTCTTATGAAAGAATGATCCAAACCTTAATGTTATAGTGTAAATAGACTTACCCTCATTAAATAAAGCAATTTTGCCTATAAAGACTCATTTGCATCTATTTGTCGTAAAGCATGTAAAAACTGCTTGTCTGCGTTTTAATAATGGTTAATATGCAGTTTGCATTTTCTTATTAGAGAATGATCCAAACCTTAATGTTTTAGTATAAATAGACTTACCCTCATGAAATAAAGCAATTTTGCCTATAAAGACTCATTTGCACCTAATTGTCGTAAAGCATGTAAAAACTGCTTGTATGCGTTAAAATAATGGTTAATATGCAGTTTGCATTTTCTTATGAGAGAATGATCCAAACCTGAATGTTATAGTGTAAATAGACTTACCTTCATGAAATAATGCAATTTTTGCCTATAAGGACTCATTTGCCCCTAATTGTCATAAAACATGTAAAAACTGCTTGTATGCGTTAAAATAATGGTTAATATGCAGATTGCATTTTCTTATGAGAGAATGATCCAAACCTTAATGTTATAGTGTAAATAGACTTACCCTCATTAAATAAAGCAATTTTGCCTATAAAGACTCATTTGCATCTATTTGTCGTAAAGCATGTAAAAACTGCTTGTCTGCGTTTTAATAATGGTTAATATGCAGTTTGCATTTTCTTATGAGAGAATGATCCAAACCTGAATGTTATAGTGTAAATAGACTTACCCTCATGAAATAAAGCAATTTTGCCTATAAAGACTCATTTGCACCTAATTGTCGTAAAGCATGTTAAAACTGCTTGTCTGCGATTAAATAATGGTTAATATGCAGTTTGCATTTTCTTATGAGAGAAAGATCCAAACCTGAATGTTATAGTGTAAATAGACTTACCTTCATGAAATAAAGCAATTTTGCCTATAAGGACTCATTTGCCCCTTATTGTCATAAAGCACGTAAAAACTGCTTGTATGCGTTGAAATTATGGTTAATATGCAGTTGGCATTTTCTTATGAGAGAATGATCCAAACCTAAATGTTATAGTGAAAATAGACTTACGTTTGTAAAATAACGCAATTTTGCCTATAAGGACTCATTTGCACGAAATTGTCGTGAAGCATGTAAAAACTGCTTGTCTGCGTTAAAATAATGGTTAATATGCAGTTTGCATTTTCTTATGAGAAAATGATCCAAACCTGAATGTTATAGTGAAAGTAGACTAACCTTTGTAAAATAAAACAATTTTGCCTTTAAGGACTTATTTCCACCTAATTGTTGTAAAACATGTGAAAACTGCTTGTCTGCGTGAAAATGATTGTAAATATGCAGTTTGCATTTTCTTATGAGAGAATGATCCAAACCTGAATGTTATAGTGTAAATAGACTTACCCTCATGAAATAAAGCACTTTTGCCTATAAGGACTCATTTGCACCTAATTGTCGTAAAGCATGTAAAAACTGCTTGTCAGCGTTAAAATAATTGTTAATATGCAGTTTGCATTTTCTTATGAGAGAATGATCCAAACCTGAATGTTATAGTGTAAATAGACTTACTCTAATGAAATAAAGCAGATTTGACTATAAGGACTCATTTGCCCCTAATTGTCATAAAGCATGTAAAAACTGTTTGTATGCGTTAAAATAATGGTTAATATGCAGTTTGCATTTTCTTATGAGAGAATGATCCAAACCTGAATGTAATAGTGAAAATAGACTTACCTTTGTAAAATAAAGCAATTTTGCCTATAAATACTTATTTGCACGCAATTGTCGTGAAGCATGTAAAAACTGCTTGTCTGCGTGAAAATGATAGTAAATATGCAGTTTGCATTTTCCTATAAGAGAATGATCCAAACCTGAATGTTATAGTGTAAATAGACTTACCTTCATGAAATAAAGCAATTTTGCCTATAAAGACTCATTTGCACCTAATTGTCGTAAAGCATGTAAAAACTGCTTGCGTTCGTTTAAATAATGGTTAATATGCAGTTTGCATTTTCTTATGAGAGAAAGATCCAAACCTGAATGTTATAGTGTAAATAGACTTACCTTCATGAAATTAAAGCAATTTTGCCTATAAGGACTCATTTGCCCCTTATTGTCATAAAGCATGTAAAAACTGCTTGTATGCGTTAAAATAATGGTTAATATGCAGTTTGCATTTTCTTATGAGAGAATGATCCAAACCTGAATGTTATAGTGTAAATAGACTTACCTTTGTAAAATAAAGCAATTTTGCCTATAAGGACTCATTTGCACGCAATTGTCGTGAAGCATGTAAAAACTGCTTGTCTGCGTAAAAATAATGGTTAATATGCAGTTTGCATTTTCTTATGAGAGTATGATCCATACCTGAATGTTATAGTGAAAGTAGACCCTACCTTTGTGAAATAAAACAATTTTGCCTTTAAGGACTTATTTCCACCTAATTGTCGTAAAACATGTGAAAACTCCTTGTCTGCGTGAAAATAATAGTAAATATGCAGTTTGCATTTTCTTATGAGAGAATGATCCAAACCTGAATGTTATAGTGTAAAATAGACTTACCCTCATGAAATAAAGCACTTTTGCCTATAAGGACTCATTAGCACCTAATTGTCGTAAAGCATGTAAAAACTGCTTGTCAGCGTTAAAATAATGGTTAATATGCAGTTTGCATTTTCTTATGAGAGAATGATCCAAACCTGAATGAAATAGTGCAAATAGACTTACTTTAATGAAATAAAGCAATTTTGCCTATAAGGACTCATTTGCACGCAATTGTCGTGAAGCATGTAAAAACTGCTTGTCTGCGTAAAAATAATGGTTAATATGCAGTTTGCATTTTCTTATGAGAGAATGATCCAAACCTGAATGTTATAGTGAAAATAGATTAACCTTTGTAAAATAACGCAATTTTGCCTATAAGGACTCATTTGCACGCAATTGTCGTGAAGCATGTAAAAACTGCTTGTCTGCGTCAAAATAATGGTTAATATGCAGTTTGCATTTTCTTATGAGAAAATGATCCAAACCTGAATGTAATAGTGTAAATCGACTTACCCTCATAAAATAAAGCAATTTTGCCTATAAAGACTCATTTGCACCTAATTGTCATAAAGCATGTAAAAACTGCTTGTATGCGTTAAAATGATAGTAAATATGCAGTTTGCATTTTCTTATGAGAGAATGATCTAAACCTGAATGTTATAGTTTAAGTAAACTTACCTTTGTAAAATAAAGCAATTTTGAGCTTTAGGACTCATTTGCCCCTAATTGTCATAAAGCATGTAAAAACTGCTTGTATGCGTTAAAACAGTGGTTAATATGCAGTTTGCATTTTCTTATGAGATAATGATCGAAACCTGAATATTATAGTGTAAATAGACTTACCTTTGTTAAATAAAGCAATTTTGCCTATAAGGACTCATTTGCACGCAATTGTCGTGAAGCATGTAAAAACTGCTTGTCTGCGTTAAAATAATGGTTAATATGCAGTTTGCATTTTCTTATGAGAGAATGATCCAAACCTAAATGTTATAGTGTAAATAGACTTACCTTCAAGAAATAAAGCAATTTTGCCTATAGGGAATCATTTGCCCCTAATTGTCATAAAGCATGTAAAAACTGCTTGTCAGCGTTAAAATAATGGTTAATATGCAGTTTGCATTTTCTTATGAGAGAATGATCCAAACCTGAATGTTATAGTGTAAATAGACTTACCTTCATGAAATAAAGCAATTTTGCCTATAAGGACTCATTTGCCCCTAATTGTCATAAAGCATGTAAAAACTGCTTGTATGCGTTAAAATAATGTATAATATGCAGTTTGCATTTTCTTATGAGAGAATGATCCAAACCTGAATGTTATAGTGTAAATTAACTTACCCTCATGAAATAAAGCAATTTTGCCTATAAAGACTCATTTGCACCTAATTGTCATAAAGCATGTAAAAACTGCTTGTATGCGTTAAAATGATAGTAAATATGCAGTTTGCATTTTCTTATGAGAGAATGATCCAAACCTGAATGTTATAGTGTAAATAGTCTTACCCTCTTGAAATAAAGCAATTTTGCCTATAAGGAGTCATTTGCACCTAATTGTCATAAAGCTTGTAAAAACTGCTTGTATGCGTTAAAATAATAGTTAATATGCAGTTTGCATTTTCTTATGAGAGAATGATCTAAACCTGAATGTTATAGTTTAAGTAAACTTACCTTTGTAAAATAAAGCAATTTTGCCTAAATAGACTCATTTTCCCCTAATTGTCATAAAGCATGTAAAAACTGCTTGTATGCGTTAAAATATTGGTTAATATGCAGTTAGCATTTTCTTATGAGAGAATGATCCAAACCTGAATGTTATAGTGTAAATAGACTTACATTTGTAAAATAAAAATTTTGCCTATAAGGACTCATTTGCACGCAATTGTCGTGAAGCATGTAAAAACTGCTTGGCTGCGTGAAAATGATAGTAAATTTGCAGTTTGCATTTTCTTATGAGAGAATGATCCAAACCTTAATGTTATAGTGTAAATAGACTTACCCTCATTAAATAAAGCAATTTTGCCTATAAAGACTTATTTGCATCTATTTGTCGTAAAGCATGTAAAAACTGCTTGTCTGCGTTTTAATAATGGTTAATATGCAGTTTGCATTTTCTTATGAGAGAATGATCCAAACCTGAATGTTTTAGTGTAAATAGACTTACCCTCATGAAATAAAGCAATTTTGCCTATAAAGACTCATTTGCACCTAATTGTCGGAAAGCATGTAAAAACTGCTTGTATGCGTTAAAATAATGGTTAATATGCAGTTTGCATTTTCTTATGAGAGAATGATCCAAACCTGAATGTTATAGTGTAAATAGACTTACCTTCATGAAATAATGCAATTTTTGCCTATAAGGACTCATTTGCCCCTAATTGTCATAAAACATGTAAAAACTGCTTGTATGCGTTAAAATAATGGTTAATATGCAGATTGCATTTTCTTATGAGAGAATGATCCAAACCTTAATGTGATAGAGTAAATAGACTTACCGTTGTAAAATAAAGCAATTTTGCCTATAGGGACTCATTTGCACGCAATTGTCGTGAAGCATGTAAAAACTGCTTGTCTGCGTTAAAATAATGGTTAATATGCAGTTTGCATTTTCTTATGAGAAAATGATCCAAACCTGAATGTTATAGTGAAAGTAGACTAACCTTTGTGAAATAAAACAATTTTGCCTTTAGGGACTTATTTCCACCTAATTGTTGTAAAACATGTGAAAACTGCTTGTCCGCGTGAAAATGATAGTAAATATGCAGTTTGCATTTTCTTATGAGAGAATGATCCAAAACTGAATGTTATAGTGTAAATAGACTTACCCTCTTGAAATAAAGCACTTTTGCCTATAAGGACTCATTTGCACCTAATTGTCGTAAAGCATGTAAAAACTGCTTGTCTGCGTTTAAATAATGGTTAATATGCAGTATGCATTTTCTTATGAGAGAATGATCCAAACCTGAATGCTATAGTGTAAATAGACTTACCTTCATGAAATAATGCAATTTTGCCTATAAGGACTCATTTGCCCCTAATTGTCATAAAACATGTAAAAACTGCTTGTATGCGTTAAAATAATGGTTAATATGCAGATTGTATTTTCTTATGAGAGAATGATCCAAACCTTAATGTAATAGAGTAAATAGACTTACCGTTGTAAAATAAAGCAATTTTGCCTATAGGGACTCATTTGCACGCAATTGTCGTGAAGCATGTAAAAACTGCTTGTCTGCGTTAAAATAATGGTTAATATGCAGTTTGCATTTTCTTATGAGAGAATGATCCAAACCTGAATGTTATAGTGAAAGTAGACTTACCTTTGTGAAATAAAACAATTTTGCCTTTAAGGACTTATTTCCACCTAATTGTCGTAAAACATGTGAAAACTGCTTGTCTGCGTGAAAATGATAGTAAATATGCAGTTTGCATTTTCTTATGAGAGAATGATCCAAACCTGAATGTTATAGTGTAAATAGACTAACCATTGTAAAATAAAGCAATTTTGCCTATAAGGACTCATTTGCACGCAATTGTCGTGAATCATGTAAAAACTGCTTGTCTGCGTTAAAATAATGGTTAATATGCAGTTTGCATTTTCTTATGAGAGAATGATCCAAACCTAAATGTTATAGTGTAAATAGACTTACCTTCAAGAAATAAAGCAATTTTGCCTATAGGGACTTATTTGCCTCTAATTGTCATAAAGCATGTAAAAACTGCTTGTCAGCGTTAAAATAATGGTTAATATGCAGTTTGCATTTTCTTATGAGAGAATGATCCAAACCTGAATGTTATAGTGTAAATAGACTTACCCTCATGAAATAAAGCACTTTTGCCTATAAGGACTCATTTGCACCTAATTGTCGTAAAGCATGTAAAAACTGCTTGTCAGCGTTAAAATAATAGTTAATATGCAGTTTGCATTTTCTTATGAGAGAATGATCCAAACCTGAATGTTATAGTGAAAATAGACTTACCTTTGTAAAATAAAGCAATTTTGCCTATAAGGACTCATTTGCACGCAATTGTCGTGAAGCATGTAAAAACTGCTTGTCTGCGTTAAAATAATGGTTAATATGCAGTTTGCATTTTCTTATGAGAGAATGATCCAAACCTGAATGTTATAGTGTAAATAGTCTTACCCTCTTGAAATAAAGCAATTTTGCCTATAACGAGTCATTTGCACCTAATTGTCATAAAGCTTGTAAAAACTGCTTGTATGCGTTAAAATAGTGGTTAATATGCAGTTTGCATTTTCTTATGAGATAATGATCCAAACCTGAATATTATAGTGTAAATAGACTTACCTTTGTAAAATAAAGCAATTTTGCCTATATAGACTCATTTGCCCCTAATTGTCATAAAGCATGTAAAAACTGCTTGTATGCGACAAAATAATGGTTAATATGCAGTTTGCTTTTTCTTATGAGAGAATGATCCAAACCTGAATGTTATAGTGTAAATAGACTTACCTTTGTAAAATAAAGCAATTTTGCCTATAAGGACTCATTTGCACGCAATTGTCGTGAAGCAATAAAAACTGCTTGTCTGCGTGAAAATGATAGTAAATATGCAGTTTGCATTTTCTTATAAGAGAATGATCCAAACCTGAATGTTATAGTGTAAATAGACTTACCCTCATGAAATAAAGCAATTTTGCCTATAAAGACTCATTTGCACCTATTTGTCGTAAAGCATGTAAAAACTGCTTGTCTGCGTTTAAATAATGGTTAATATGCAGTTTGCATTTTCTTATGAGAGAATGATCCAAACCTGAATGTTATAGTGTAAATAGACTTACCCTCATGAAATAAAGCAATTTTGCCTATAAGGACTCATTTGCACGCAATTGTCGTGAATCATGTAAAAACTGCTTGTCTGCGTTAAAATAATGGTTAATATGCAGTTTGCATTTTCTTATGAGAGAATGATCCAAACCTAAATGTTATAGTGTAAATAGACTTACCTTCAAGAAATAAAGCAATTTTGCCTATAGGGACTCATTTGCCTCTAATTGTCATAAAGCATGTAAAAACTGCTTGTCAGCGTTAAAATAATGGTTAATATGCAGTTTGCATTTTCTTATGAGAGAATGATCCAAACCTGAATGTTATAGTGTAAATAGACTAACCCTCATGAAATAAAGCACTTTTGCCTATAAGGACTCATTTGCACCTTATTGTCGTAAAGCATGTAAAAACTGCTTGTCAGCGTTAAAATAATGGTTAATATGCAGTTTGCATTTTCTTATGAGAGAATGATCCAAACCTGAATGTTATAGTGAAAATAGACTTACCTTTGTAAAATAAAGCAATTTTGCCTATAAGGACTCATTTGCACGCAATTGTCGTGAAGCATGTAAAAACTGCTTGTCTGCGTTAAAATAATGGTTAATATGCAGTTTGCATTTTCTTATGAGAGAATGATCCAAACCTGAATGTTATAGTGTAAATAGATTTACCTTCATGAAATAAAGCAATTTTGCCTATAAAGACTCATTTGCACCTAATTGTCGTAAAGCATGTAAAAACTGCTTGTCTGCGTTTAAATAATGGTTAATATGCAGTTTGCATTTTCTTGAGAGATCCAAACCTGAATGTTATAGTGTAAATAGACTTACCCTCATGAAATAAAGCAATTTTGCCTATAAAGACTCATTTGTACCTAATTGTCGTAAAGTATGTTAAAACTGCTTGTATGCGTTAAAATAATGGTTAATATGCAGTTTGCATTTTCTTATGAGAGAATGATCCAAACCTGAATGTTATAGTGTAAATAGACTTACCTTCATGAAATAAAGCAATTTTGCCTATAAGGACTCATTTGCCCCTAATTGTCATAAAGCATGTAAAAACTGCTTGTCTGCGTTAAAATAATGGTTAATATGCAGTTTGCTTTTTCTTATGAGAAAATGATCCAAACCTGAATGTTATAGTGAAAGTAGACTAACCTTTGTGAAATAAAACAATTTTGCCTTTAGGGACTTATTTCCACTTAATTGTCGTAAAACATGTGAAAACTGCTTGTCTGCGTGAAAATGATAGTAAATATGCAGTTTGCATTTTCTTATGAGAGAATGATCCAAGACTGAATGTTATAGTGTAAATAGACTAACCCTCATGAAATAAAGCACTTTTGCCTATAAGGACTCATTTGCACTTAATTGTCGTAAAGCATGTAAAAACTGCTTGTCAGCGTTAAAATAATTGTTAATATGCAGTTTGCATTTTCTTATGAGAGAATGATCCAAACCTGAATGTTATAGTGTAAATAGATTTACCTTCATGAAATAAAGCAATTTTGCCTATAAAGACTCATTCGCACCTAATTGTCATAAAGCATGTAAAAACCGCTTGTATGCGTTAAAATGATAGTAAATATGCAGTTTATATTTTCCAATGAGAGAATGATCCAAACCTGAATGTTATAGTGTAAATAGACTTACCATCATGAAATAAAGCAATTTTGCCCGTAAGGACTCATTTGCACCTAATTGTCATAAAGCTTGTAAAAACTGCTTGTATGCGTTAAATATTAGTTAATATGCAGTTTGCATTTTCTTATGAGAGAATGATCCAAACCTGAATGTTATAGTGTAAATAGACTTACCTTTGTAAAATAAAGCAATTTTGCCTATAAGGACTCATTTGCACAAAATTGTCGTGAAGCATGTAAAAACTGCTTGTCTGCGTGAAAATGATAGTAAATATGCAGTTTGCATTTTATTATGAGAGAATGATCCAAACCTGAATATTATAGTGTAAATAGACTTACCCTCATGAAATAAAGCAATTTTGCTTATAAAGACTCATTTGCACCTAATGGTCGTAAAGCATGTAAAAACTGCTTGTCTGCGTTTAAATTGATAGTAAATATGCAGTTTGCATTTTCTTATGAGAGAATGATCCAAAACTGAATGTTATAGTGTAAATAGACTTACCCTCTTAAAATAAAGCACTTTTGCCTATAAGGACTCATTTGCACCTAATTGTCGTAAAGCATGTAAAAACTGCTTGTCTGCGTTTAAATAATGGTTAATATGCAGTTTGCATTTTCTTATGAGAGAATGATCCAAACCTTAATGTAATAGAGTAAATAGACTTACCGTTGTAAAATAAAGCAATTTTGCCTATAGGGACTCATTTGCACGCAATTGTCGTGAAGCATGTAAAAACTGCTTGTCTGCGTTAAAATAATGGTTAATATGCAGTTTGCATTTTCTTATGAGAGAATGATCCAAACCTGAATGTTATAGTGAAAGTAGACTTACCTTTGTGAAATAAAACAATTTTGCCTTTAAGGACTTATTGCCACCTAATTGTCGTAAAACATGTGAAAACTGCTTGTCTGCGTGAAAATGATAGTAAATATGCAGTTTGCATTTTCTTATGAGAGAATGATCCAAACCTGAATGTTATAGTGTAAATAGACTTACCCTCATGAAATAAAGCACTTTTGCCTATAAGGACTCATTTGCACCTAATTGTCGTAAAGCATGTAAAAACTGCTTGTCAGCGTTAAAATAATGGTTAATATGCAGTTTGCATTTTCTTATGAGAGAATGATCCAAACCTGAATGTTATAGTGAAAATAGACTAACCTTTGTAAAATAACGCAATTTTGCCTATAAGGACTCATTTGCACGCAATTGTCGTGAAGCATGTAAAAACTGCTTGTCTGCGTGAAAATGATAGTGAATATGCAGTTTGCATTTTCTTATGAGAGAATGATCCAAACCTGAATGTTATAGTGTAAATAGACTAACCATTGTAAAATAAAGCAATTTTGCCTATAAGGACTCATTTGCACGCAATTGTCGTGAATCATGTAAAAACTGCTTGTCTGCGTTAAAATAATGGTTAATATGCAGTTTGCATTTTCTTATGAGAGAATGATCCAAACCTAAATGTTATAGTGTAAATAGACTTACCTTCAAGAAATAAAGCAATTTTGCCTATAGGGACTCATTTGCCTCTAATTGTCATAAAGCATGTAAAAACTGCTTGTCAGCGTTAAAATAATGGTTAATATGCAGTTTGCATTTTCTTATGAGAGAATGATCCAAACCTGAATGTTATAGTGTAAATAGACTTACCCTCATGAAATAAAGCACTTTTGCCTATAAGGACTCATTTGCACCTAATTGTCGTAAAGCATGTAAAAACTGCTTGTCAGCGTTAAAATAATGGTTAATATGCAGTTTGCATTTTCTTATGAGAGAATGATCCAAACCTGAATGTTATAGTGAAAATAGACTTACCTTTGTAAAATAAAGCAATTTTGCCTATAAGGACTAATTTGCACGCAATTGTCGTGAAGCATGTAAAAACTGCTTGTCTGCGTTAAAATAATGGTTAATATGCAGTTTGCATTTTCTTATGAGAGAATGATCCAAACCTGAATGTTATAGTGTAAATAGTCTTACCCTCTTGAAATAAAGCAATTTTGCCTATAAGGAGTCATTTGCACCTAATTGTCATAAAGCTTGTAAAAACTGCTTGTATGCGTTAAAATAGTGGTTAATATGCAGTTTGCATTTTCTTATGAGATAAAGATCCAAACCTGAATATTATAGTGTAAATAGACTTACCTTTGTAAAATAAAGCAATTTTGCCTATATAGACTCATTTGCCCCTAATTGTCATAAAGCATGTAAAAACTGCTTGTATGCGACAAAATAATGGTTAATATGCAGTTTGCTTTTTCTTATGAGAGAATGATCCAAACCTGAATGTTATAGTGTAAATAGACTTACCTTTGTAAAATAAAGCAATTTTGCCTATAAGGACTCATTTGCACGCAATTGTCGTGAAGCAATAAAAACTGCTTGTCTGCGTGAAAATGATAGTAAATATGCAGTTTGCATTTTCTTATAAGAGAATGATCCAAACCTGAATGTTATAGTGTAAATAGACTTACCCTCATGAAATAAAGCAATTTTGCCTATAAGGACTCATTTGCACGCAATTGTCGTGAATCATGTAAAAACTGCTTGTCTGCGTTTGAATAATGGTTAATATGCAGTTTGCATTTTCTTATGAGAGAATGATCCAAACCTGAATGTTATAGTGTAAATAGACTTACCCTCATGAAATAAAGCAATTTTGCCTATAAAGACTCATTTGCACCTATTTGTCGTAAAGCATGTAAAAACTGCTTGTCTGCGTTTAAATAATGGTTAATATGCAGTTTGCATTTTCTTATGAGAGAATGATCCAAACCTGAATGTTATAGTGTAAATAGACTAACCCTCATGAAATAAAGCACTTTTGCCTATAAGGACTCATTTGCACCTTATTGTCGTAAAGCATGTAAAAACTGCTTGTCAGCGTTAAAATAATGGTTAATATGCAGTTTGAATTTTCTTATGAGAGAATGATCCAAACCTGAATGTTATAGTGAAAATAGACTTACCTTTGTAAAATAAAGCAATTTTGCCTATAAGGACTCATTTGCACGCAATTGTCGTGAAGCATGTAAAAACTGCTTGTCTGCGTTAAAATAATGGTTAATATGCAGTTTGCATTTTCTTATGAGAGAATGATCCAAACCTGAATGTTATAATGTAAATAGACTTACCTTCATGAAATAAAGCAATTTTGTCTATAAGGACTCATTTGCCCCTTATTGTCATAAAGCATGTAAAAATTGCTTGTATGCGTTAAAATAATGGTTAATATGCAGTTTGCATTTTCTTATGAGAGAATGATCCAAACCTGAATGTTATAGTGTAAATAGACTTACCTTTGTAAAATAAAGCAATTTTGCCTATAAGGACTGCGTTTAAATAATGGTTAATATGCAGTTTGCATTTTCTTATGAGAGAAAGATCCAAACCTGAATGTTATAGTGTAAATAGACTTACCTTCATGAAATAAAGCAATTTTGCCTATAAGGACTCATTTTCCCCTTATTGTCATAAAGCACGTAAAAACTGCTTGTATGCGTTGAAATTATGGTTAATATGCAGTTGGCATTTTCTTATGAGAGAATGATCCAAACCTATATGTTATAGTGAAAATAGACTTACGTCTGTAAAATAACGCAATTTTGCCTATAAGGACTCATTTGCACGAAATTGTCGTGAAGCATGTAAAAACTGCTTGTCTGCGTTAAAATCATGGTTAATATGCAGTTTGCATTTTCTTATGAGAAAATGATCCAAACCTGAATGTTATAGTGAAAGTAGACTAACCTTTGTAAAATAAAACAATTTTGCCTTTAAGGACTTATTTCCACCTAATTGTCGTAAAACATGTGAAAACTGCTTGTCTGCGTGAAAATGATTGTAAATATGCAGTTTGCATTTTCTTATGAGAGAATGATCCAAACCTGAATGTTATAGTGTAAATAGACTTACTCTAATGAAATAAAGCAGATTTGACTATAAGGACTCATTTGCCCCTAATTGTCATAAAGCATGTAAAAACTGTTTGTATGCGTTAAAATAATGGTTAATATGCAGTTTGCATTTTCTTATGAGAGAATGATCCAAACCTGAATGTAATAGTGAAAATAGACTTACCTTTGTAAAATAAAGCAATTTTGCCTATAAATACTTATTTGCACGCAATTGTCGTGAAGCATGTAAAAACTGCTTGTCTGCGTGAAAATGATAGTAAATATGCAGTTTGCATTTTCCTATAAGAGAATGATCCAAACCTGAATGTTATAGTGTAAATAGACTTACCTTCATGAAATAAAGCAATTTTGCCTATAAAGACTCATTTGCACCTAATTGTCGTAAAGCATGTAAAAACTGCTTGCCTTCGTTTAAATAATGGTTAATATGCAGTTTGCATTTTCTTATGAGAGAAAGATCCAAACCTGAATGTTATAGTGTAAATAGACTTACCTTCATGAAATAAAGCAATTTTGCCTATAAGGACTCATTTGCCCCTTATTGTCATAAAGCATGTAAAAACTGCTTGTATGCGTTAAAATAATGGTTAATATGCAGTTTGCATTTTCTTATGAGAGAATGATCCAAACCTGAATGTTATAGTGTAAATAGACTTACCTTTGTAAAATAAAGCAATTTTGCCTATAAGGACTCATTTGCACGCAATTGTCGTGAAGCATGTATAAACTGCTTGTCTGCGTAAAAATAATGGTTAATATGCAGTTTGCATTTTCTTATGAGAGTATGATCCATACCTGAATGTTATAGTGAAAGTAGACCCTACCTTTGTGAAATAAAACAATTTTGCCTTTAAGGACTTATTTCCACCTAATTGTCGTAAAACATGTGAAAACTCCTTGTCTGCGTGAAAATAATAGTAAATATGCAGTTTGCATTTTCTTATGAGAGAATGATCCAAACCTGAATGTTATAGTGTAAAATAGACTTACCCTCATGAAATAAAGCACTTTTGCCTATAAGGACTCATTTGCACCTAATTGTCGTAAAGCATGTAAAAACTGCTTGTCAGCGTTAAAATAATGGTTAATATGCAGTTTGCATTTTCTTATGAGAGAATAATCCAAACCTTTGTTAAATAAAGCAATTTTGCCTATAAGGACTCATTTGCACGCAATTGTCGTGAAGCATGAAAAAACTGCTTGTCTGCGTTAAAATAATGGTTAATATGCAGTTTGCATTTTCTTATGAGAGAATGATCCAAACCTAAATGTTATAGTGTAAATAGACTTACCTTCAAGAAATAAAGCAATTTTGCCTATAGGGACTCATTTGCCCCTAATTGTCATAAAGCATGTAAAAACTGCTTGTCAGCGTTAAAATAATGGTTAATATGCAGTTTGCATTTTCTTATGAGAGAATGATCCAAACCTGAATGTTATAGTGTACATAGACTTACCTTCATGAAATAAAGCAATTTTGCTTATAAGGACTCATTTGCCCCTAATTGTCATAAAGCATGTAAAAATTGCTTGTATGCGTTAAAATAATGGTTAATATGCAGTTTGCATTTTCTTATGAGAGAATGATCCAAACCTGAATGTTATAGTGTAAATAGACTTACCTTTGTAAAATAAAGCAATTTTGCCTATAAGGACTCATTTGCACGCAATTGTCGTGAAGCATGTAAAAACTACTTGTCAGCGTTAAAATAATGGTTAATATGCAGTTTGCATTTTCTTATGAGAGAATGATCAAACCTGAATGTTATAGTGTAAATAGACTTACCATCATGAAATAAAGCAATTTTGCCTGTAAGGACTCATTTGCCCCTAATTGTCATAAAGCATGTAAAAACTGCTTGTCAGCGTTAAAATAATGGTTAATATGCAGTTTGCATTTTCTTATGAGAGAATGATCCAAACCTGAATGTTATAGTGTAAATAGACTTACTCTCATGAAATAAAGCAATTTTGCCTATAGAGACTCATTTGCACCTAATTGTCGTAAAGCATGTAAAAACTGCTTGTCTGCGTTAAAATAATGGTTAATATGCAGTTTGCATTTTCTTATGAGAGAATGATCCAAACCTTAATGTGATAGAGTAAATAGACTTACCGTTGTAAAATAAAGCAATTTTGCCTATAGGGACTCATTTGCACGCAATTGTCGTGAAGCATGTAAAAACTGCTTGTCTGCGTTAAAATAATGGTTAATATGCAGTTTGCATTTTCTTATGAGAGAATGATCCAAACCTGAATGTTATAGTGTAAATAGACTTACCTTCATGAAATAATGCAATTTTTGCCTATAAGGACTCATTTGCCCCTAATTGTCATAAAACATGTAAAAACTGCTTGTATGCGTTAAAATAATGGTTAATATGCAGATTGCATTTTCTTATGAGAGAATGATCCAAACCTTAATGTGATAGAGTAAATAGACTTACCGTTGTAAAATAAAGCAATTTTGCCTATAGGGACTCATTTGCACGCAATTGTCGTGAAGCATGTAAAAACTGTTTGTCTGCGTTAAAATAATGGTTAATATGCAGTTTGCATTTTCTTATGAGAAAATGATCCAAACCTGAATGTTATAGTGAAAGTAGACTAACCTTTGTGAAATAAAACAATTTTGCCTTTAGGGACTTATTTCCACCTAATTGTTGTAAAACATGTAAAAACTGCTTGTCTGCGTGAAAATGATAGTAAATATGCAGTTTGCATTTTCTTATGAGAGAATGATCCAAAACTGAATGTTATAGTGTAAATAGACTTACCCTCTTGAAATAAAGCACTTTTGCCTATAAGGACTCATTTGCACCTAATTGTCGTAAAGTATGTAAAAACTGCTTGTCTGCGTTTAAATAATGGTTAATATGCAGTTTGCATTTTCTTATGAGAGAATGATCCAAACCTTAATGTAATAGAGTAAATAGACTTACCGTTGTAAAATAAAGCAATTTTGCCTATAGGGACTCATTTGCACGCAATTGTCGTGAAGCATGTAAAAACTGCTTGTCTGCGTTAAAATAATGGTTAATATGCAGTTTGCATTTTCTTATGAGAGAATGATCCAAACCTGAATGTTATAGTGAAAGTAGACTTACCTTTGTGAAATAAAACAATTTTGCCTTTAAGGACTTATTTCCACCTAATTGTCGTAAAACATGTGAAAACTGCTTGTCTGCGTGAAAATGATAGTAAATATGCAGTTTGCATTTTCTTATGAGAGAATGATCCAAACCTGAATGTTATAGTGAAAGTAGACTAACCTTTGTGAAATAAAACAATTTTGCCTTTAGGGACTTATTTCCACCTAATTGTCGTAAAACATGTGAAAACTGCTTGTCTGCGTGAAAATGATAGTAAATATGCAGTTTGCATTTTTTTATGAGAGAATGATCCAAAACTGAATGTTATAGTGTAAATAGACTTACCCTCATGAAATAAAGCACTTTTGCCTATAAGGACTCATTTGCACCTAATTGTCGTAAAGCATGTAAAAACTGCTTGTCAGCGTTAAAATAATTGTTAATATGCAGTTTGCATTTTCTTATGAGAGAATGATCCAAACCTGAATGTTATAGTGTAAATAGACTAACCATTGTAAAATAAAGCAATTTTGCCTATAAGGACTCATTTGCACGCAATTGTCGTGAATCATGTAAAAACTGCTTGTCTGCGTTAAAATAATGGTTAATATGCAGTTTGCATTTTCTTATGAGAGAATGATCCAAACCTAAATGTTATAGTGTAAATAGACTAACCTTCAAGAAATAAAGCAATTTTGCCTATAGGGACTCATTTGCCTCTAATTGTCATAAAGCATGTAAAAACTGCTTGTCAGCGTTAAAATAATGGTTAATATGCAGTTTGCATTTTCTTATGAGAGAATGATCCAAACCTGAATGTTATAGTGTAAATAGACTTACCCTTATGAAATAAAGCACTTTTGCCTATAAGGACTCATTTGCACCTAATTGTCGTAAAGCATGTAAAAACTGCTTGTCAGCGTTAAAATAATGGTTAATATGCAGTTTGCATTTTCTTATGAGAGAATGATCCAAACCTGAATTTTATAGTGAAAATAGACTTACCTTTGTAAAATAAAGCAATTTTGCCTATAAGGACTAATTTGCACGCAATTGTCGTGAAGCATGTAAAAACTGCTTGTCTGCGTTAAAATAATGGTTAATATGCAGTTTGCATTTTCTTATGAGAGAATGATCCAAACCTGAATGTTATAGTGTAAATAGTCTTACCCTCTTGAAATAAAGCAATTTTGCCTATAAGGAGTCATTTGCACCTAATTGTCATAAAGCTTGTAAAAACTGCTTGTATGCGTTAAAATAGTGGTTAATATGCAGTTTGCATTTTCTTATGAGATAATGATCCAAACCTGAATTACATAGTGTAAATAGACTTACCTTTGTAAAATAAAGCAATTTTGCCTATATAGACTCATTTGCCCCTAATTGTCATGAAGCATGTAAAAACTGCTTGTATGCGACAAAATAATGGTTAATATGCAGTTTGCTTTTTCTTATGAGAGAATGATCCAAACCTGAATGTTATAGTGTAAATAGACTTACCTTTGTAAAATAAAGCAATTTTGCCTATAAGGACTCATTTGCACGCAATTGTCGTGAAGCAATAAAAACTGCTTGTCTGCGTGAAAATGATAGTAAATATGCAGTTTGCATTTTCTTATAAGAGAATGATCCAAACCTGAATGTTATAGTGTAAATAGACTTACCCTCATGAAATAAAGCAATTTTGCCTATAAAGACTCATTTGCAACTATTTGTCGTAAAGCATGTAAAAACTGCTTGTATGCGTTAAAATAATGGTTAATATGCAGTTTGCATTTTCTTATGAGAGAATGATCCAAACCTGAATGTTATAGTGTAAATAGACTTACCTTTGTAAAATAAAGCAATTTTGCCTATAAGGACTGCGTTTAAATAATGGTTAATATGCAGTTTGCATTTTCTTATGAGAGAAAGATCCAAACCTGAATGTTATAGTGTAAATAGACTTACCTTCATGAAATAAAGCAATTTTGCCTATAAGGACTCATTTTCCCCTTATTGTCATAAAGCACGTAAAAACTGCTTGTATGCGTTGAAATTATGGTTAATATGCAGTTGGCATTTTCTTATGAGAGAATGATCCAAACCTATATGTTATAGTGAAAATAGACTTACGTCTGTAAAATAACGCAATTTTGCCTATAAGGACTCATTTGCACGAAATTGTCGTGAAGCATGTAAAAACTGCTTGTCTGCGTTAAAATCATGGTTAATATGCAGTTTGCATTTTCTTATGAGAAAATGATCCAAACCTGAATGTTATAGTGAAAGTAGACTAACCTTTGTAAAATAAAACAATTTTGCCTTTAAGGACTTATTTCCACCTAATTGTCGTAAAACATGTGAAAACTGCTTGTCTGCGTGAAAATGATTGTAAATATGCAGTTTGCATTTTCTTATGAGAGAATGATCCAAACCTGAATGTTATAGTGTAAATAGACTTACTCTAATGAAATAAAGCAGATTTGACTATAAGGACTCATTTGCCCCTAATTGTCATAAAGCATGTAAAAACTGTTTGTATGCGTTAAAATAATGGTTAATATGCAGTTTGCATTTTCTTATGAGAGAATGATCCAAACCTGAATGTAATAGTGAAAATAGACTTACCTTTGTAAAATAAAGCAATTTTGCCTATAAATACTTATTTGCACGCAATTGTCGTGAAGCATGTAAAAACTGCTTGTCTGCGTGAAAATGATAGTAAATATGCAGTTTGCATTTTCCTATAAGAGAATGATCCAAACCTGAATGTTATAGTGTAAATAGACTTACCTTCATGAAATAAAGCAATTTTGCCTATAAAGACTCATTTGCACCTAATTGTCGTAAAGCATGTAAAAACTGCTTGCCTTCGTTTAAATAATGGTTAATATGCAGTTTGCATTTTCTTATGAGAGAAAGATCCAAACCTGAATGTTATAGTGTAAATAGACTTACCTTCATGAAATAAAGCAATTTTGCCTATAAGGACTCATTTGCCCCTTATTGTCATAAAGCATGTAAAAACTGCTTGTATGCGTTAAAATAATGGTTAATATGCAGTTTGCATTTTCTTATGAGAGAATGATCCAAACCTGAATGTTATAGTGTAAATAGACTTACCTTTGTAAAATAAAGCAATTTTGCCTATAAGGACTCATTTGCACGCAATTGTCGTGAAGCATGTATAAACTGCTTGTCTGCGTAAAAATAATGGTTAATATGCAGTTTGCATTTTCTTATGAGAGTATGATCCATACCTGAATGTTATAGTGAAAGTAGACCCTACCTTTGTGAAATAAAACAATTTTGCCTTTAAGGACTTATTTCCACCTAATTGTCGTAAAACATGTGAAAACTCCTTGTCTGCGTGAAAATAATAGTAAATATGCAGTTTGCATTTTCTTATGAGAGAATGATCCAAACCTGAATGTTATAGTGTAAAATAGACTTACCCTCATGAAATAAAGCACTTTTGCCTATAAGGACTCATTTGCACCTAATTGTCGTAAAGCATGTAAAAACTGCTTGTCAGCGTTAAAATAATGGTTAATATGCAGTTTGCATTTTCTTATGAGAGAATAATCCAAACCTTTGTTAAATAAAGCAATTTTGCCTATAAGGACTCATTTGCACGCAATTGTCGTGAAGCATGAAAAAACTGCTTGTCTGCGTTAAAATAATGGTTAATATGCAGTTTGCATTTTCTTATGAGAGAATGATCCAAACCTAAATGTTATAGTGTAAATAGACTTACCTTCAAGAAATAAAGCAATTTTGCCTATAGGGACTCATTTGCCCCTAATTGTCATAAAGCATGTAAAAACTGCTTGTCAGCGTTAAAATAATGGTTAATATGCAGTTTGCATTTTCTTATGAGAGAATGATCCAAACCTGAATGTTATAGTGTACATAGACTTACCTTCATGAAATAAAGCAATTTTGCTTATAAGGACTCATTTGCCCCTAATTGTCATAAAGCATGTAAAAATTGCTTGTATGCGTTAAAATAATGGTTAATATGCAGTTTGCATTTTCTTATGAGAGAATGATCCAAACCTGAATGTTATAGTGTAAATAGACTTACCTTTGTAAAATAAAGCAATTTTGCCTATAAGGACTCATTTGCACGCAATTGTCGTGAAGCATGTAAAAACTACTTGTCAGCGTTAAAATAATGGTTAATATGCAGTTTGCATTTTCTTATGAGAGAATGATCAAACCTGAATGTTATAGTGTAAATAGACTTACCATCATGAAATAAAGCAATTTTGCCTGTAAGGACTCATTTGCCCCTAATTGTCATAAAGCATGTAAAAACTGCTTGTCAGCGTTAAAATAATGGTTAATATGCAGTTTGCATTTTCTTATGAGAGAATGATCCAAACCTGAATGTTATAGTGTAAATAGACTTACTCTCATGAAATAAAGCAATTTTGCCTATAGAGACTCATTTGCACCTAATTGTCGTAAAGCATGTAAAAACTGCTTGTCTGCGTTAAAATAATGGTTAATATGCAGTTTGCATTTTCTTATGAGAGAATGATCCAAACCTTAATGTGATAGAGTAAATAGACTTACCGTTGTAAAATAAAGCAATTTTGCCTATAGGGACTCATTTGCACGCAATTGTCGTGAAGCATGTAAAAACTGCTTGTCTGCGTTAAAATAATGGTTAATATGCAGTTTGCATTTTCTTATGAGAGAATGATCCAAACCTGAATGTTATAGTGTAAATAGACTTACCTTCATGAAATAATGCAATTTTTGCCTATAAGGACTCATTTGCCCCTAATTGTCATAAAACATGTAAAAACTGCTTGTATGCGTTAAAATAATGGTTAATATGCAGATTGCATTTTCTTATGAGAGAATGATCCAAACCTTAATGTGATAGAGTAAATAGACTTACCGTTGTAAAATAAAGCAATTTTGCCTATAGGGACTCATTTGCACGCAATTGTCGTGAAGCATGTAAAAACTGTTTGTCTGCGTTAAAATAATGGTTAATATGCAGTTTGCATTTTCTTATGAGAAAATGATCCAAACCTGAATGTTATAGTGAAAGTAGACTAACCTTTGTGAAATAAAACAATTTTGCCTTTAGGGACTTATTTCCACCTAATTGTTGTAAAACATGTAAAAACTGCTTGTCTGCGTGAAAATGATAGTAAATATGCAGTTTGCATTTTCTTATGAGAGAATGATCCAAAACTGAATGTTATAGTGTAAATAGACTTACCCTCTTGAAATAAAGCACTTTTGCCTATAAGGACTCATTTGCACCTAATTGTCGTAAAGTATGTAAAAACTGCTTGTCTGCGTTTAAATAATGGTTAATATGCAGTTTGCATTTTCTTATGAGAGAATGATCCAAACCTTAATGTAATAGAGTAAATAGACTTACCGTTGTAAAATAAAGCAATTTTGCCTATAGGGACTCATTTGCACGCAATTGTCGTGAAGCATGTAAAAACTGCTTGTCTGCGTTAAAATAATGGTTAATATGCAGTTTGCATTTTCTTATGAGAGAATGATCCAAACCTGAATGTTATAGTGAAAGTAGACTTACCTTTGTGAAATAAAACAATTTTGCCTTTAAGGACTTATTTCCACCTAATTGTCGTAAAACATGTGAAAACTGCTTGTCTGCGTGAAAATGATAGTAAATATGCAGTTTGCATTTTCTTATGAGAGAATGATCCAAACCTGAATGTTATAGTGAAAGTAGACTAACCTTTGTGAAATAAAACAATTTTGCCTTTAGGGACTTATTTCCACCTAATTGTCGTAAAACATGTGAAAACTGCTTGTCTGCGTGAAAATGATAGTAAATATGCAGTTTGCATTTTTTTATGAGAGAATGATCCAAAACTGAATGTTATAGTGTAAATAGACTTACCCTCATGAAATAAAGCACTTTTGCCTATAAGGACTCATTTGCACCTAATTGTCGTAAAGCATGTAAAAACTGCTTGTCAGCGTTAAAATAATTGTTAATATGCAGTTTGCATTTTCTTATGAGAGAATGATCCAAACCTGAATGTTATAGTGTAAATAGACTAACCATTGTAAAATAAAGCAATTTTGCCTATAAGGACTCATTTGCACGCAATTGTCGTGAATCATGTAAAAACTGCTTGTCTGCGTTAAAATAATGGTTAATATGCAGTTTGCATTTTCTTATGAGAGAATGATCCAAACCTAAATGTTATAGTGTAAATAGACTAACCTTCAAGAAATAAAGCAATTTTGCCTATAGGGACTCATTTGCCTCTAATTGTCATAAAGCATGTAAAAACTGCTTGTCAGCGTTAAAATAATGGTTAATATGCAGTTTGCATTTTCTTATGAGAGAATGATCCAAACCTGAATGTTATAGTGTAAATAGACTTACCCTTATGAAATAAAGCACTTTTGCCTATAAGGACTCATTTGCACCTAATTGTCGTAAAGCATGTAAAAACTGCTTGTCAGCGTTAAAATAATGGTTAATATGCAGTTTGCATTTTCTTATGAGAGAATGATCCAAACCTGAATTTTATAGTGAAAATAGACTTACCTTTGTAAAATAAAGCAATTTTGCCTATAAGGACTAATTTGCACGCAATTGTCGTGAAGCATGTAAAAACTGCTTGTCTGCGTTAAAATAATGGTTAATATGCAGTTTGCATTTTCTTATGAGAGAATGATCCAAACCTGAATGTTATAGTGTAAATAGTCTTACCCTCTTGAAATAAAGCAATTTTGCCTATAAGGAGTCATTTGCACCTAATTGTCATAAAGCTTGTAAAAACTGCTTGTATGCGTTAAAATAGTGGTTAATATGCAGTTTGCATTTTCTTATGAGATAATGATCCAAACCTGAATTACATAGTGTAAATAGACTTACCTTTGTAAAATAAAGCAATTTTGCCTATATAGACTCATTTGCCCCTAATTGTCATGAAGCATGTAAAAACTGCTTGTATGCGACAAAATAATGGTTAATATGCAGTTTGCTTTTTCTTATGAGAGAATGATCCAAACCTGAATGTTATAGTGTAAATAGACTTACCTTTGTAAAATAAAGCAATTTTGCCTATAAGGACTCATTTGCACGCAATTGTCGTGAAGCAATAAAAACTGCTTGTCTGCGTGAAAATGATAGTAAATATGCAGTTTGCATTTTCTTATAAGAGAATGATCCAAACCTGAATGTTATAGTGTAAATAGACTTACCCTCATGAAATAAAGCAATTTTGCCTATAAAGACTCATTTGCAACTATTTGTCGTAAAGCATGTAAAAACTGCTTGTCTGCGTTAAAATAATGGTTAATATGCAGTTTGCATTTTCTTATGAGAGAATGATCCAAAACTAAATGTTATAGTGTAAATAGACTTACCCTCATGAAATAAAGCAATTTTGCCTATAAGGACTCATTTGCACGCAATTGTCGTGAATCATGTAAAAACTGCTTGTCTGCGTTTAAATAATGGTTAATATGCAGTTTGCATTTTCTTATGAGAGAATGATCCAAACCTGAATGTTATAGTGTAAATAGACTTACCCTCATGAAATAAAGCAATTTTGCCTATAAAGACTCATTTGCACCTATTTGTCGTAAAGCATGTAAAAACTGCTTGTCTGCGTTTAAATAATGGTTAATATGCAGTTTGCATTTTCTTATGAGAGAATGATCCAAACCTGAATGTTATAGTGTAAATAGACTAACCCTCATGAAATAAAGCACCTTTGCCTATAAGGACTTATTTGCACCTAATTGTCGTAAAGCATGTAAAAACTGCTTGTCAGCGTTAAAATAATGGTTAATATGAAGTTTGCATTTTCTTATGAGAGAATGATCCAAACCTGAATGTTATAGTGAAAATAGACTTACCTTTGTAAAATAAAGCAATTTTGCCTATAAGGACTCATTTGCACGCAATTGTCGTGAAGCATGTAAAAACTGCTTGTCTGCGTTAAAATAATGGTTAATATGCAGTTTGCATTTTCTTATGAGAGAATGATCCAAACCTGAATGTTATAGTGTAAATAGACTTACCTTCATGAAATAAAGCAATTTTGTCTATAAGGACTCATTTGCCCCTTATTGTCATAAAGCATGTAAAAACTGCTTGTATGCGTTAAAATAATGGTTAATATGCAGTTTGCATTTTCTTATGAGAGAATGATCCAAACCTGAATGTTATAGTGTAAATAGACTTACCTTTGTAAAATAAAGCAATTTTGCCTATAAGGACTCATTTGCACGCAATTGTCGTGAAGCAATAAAAACTGCTTGTCTGCGTGAAAATGATAGTAAATATGCAGTTTGCATTTTCTTATAAGAGAATGATCCAAACCTGAATGTTATAGTGTAAATAGACTTACCCTCATGAAATAAAGCAATTTTGCCTATAAAGACTCATTTGCAACTATTTGTCGTAAAGCATGTAAAAACTGCTTGTCTGCGTTAAAATAATGGTTAATATGCAGTTTGCATTTTCTTATGAGAGAATGATCCAAAACTAAATGTTATAGTGTAAATAGACTTACCCTCATGAAATAAAGCAATTTTGCCTATAAGGACTCATTTGCACGCAATTGTCGTGAATCATGTAAAAACTGCTTGTCTGCGTTTAAATAATGGTTAATATGCAGTTTGCATTTTCTTATGAGAGAATGATCCAAACCTGAATGTTATAGTGTAAATAGACTTACCCTCATGAAATAAAGCAATTTTGCCTATAAAGACTCATTTGCACCTATTTGTCGTAAAGCATGTAAAAACTGCTTGTCTGCGTTTAAATAATGGTTAATATGCAGTTTGCATTTTCTTATGAGAGAATGATCCAAACCTGAATGTTATAGTGTAAATAGACTAACCCTCATGAAATAAAGCACCTTTGCCTATAAGGACTTATTTGCACCTAATTGTCGTAAAGCATGTAAAAACTGCTTGTCAGCGTTAAAATAATGGTTAATATGAAGTTTGCATTTTCTTATGAGAGAATGATCCAAACCTGAATGTTATAGTGAAAATAGACTTACCTTTGTAAAATAAAGCAATTTTGCCTATAAGGACTCATTTGCACGCAATTGTCGTGAAGCATGTAAAAACTGCTTGTCTGCGTTAAAATAATGGTTAATATGCAGTTTGCATTTTCTTATGAGAGAATGATCCAAACCTGAATGTTATAGTGTAAATAGACTTACCTTCATGAAATAAAGCAATTTTGTCTATAAGGACTCATTTGCCCCTTATTGTCATAAAGCATGTAAAAACTGCTTGTATGCGTTAAAATAATGGTTAATATGCAGTTTGCATTTTCTTATGAGAGAATGATCCAAACCTGAATGTTATAGTGTAAATAGACTTACCTTTGTAAAATAAAGCAATTTTGCCTATAAGGACTCATTTGCACGCAATTGTCGTGAAGCATGTAAAAACTGCTTGTCTGCGTTAAAATAATGGTTAATATGCAGTTTGCATTTTCTTATGAGAGAATGATCCAAACCTGAATGTTATAGTGTAAATAGACTTACCTTCATGAAATAAAGCAATTTTGTCTATAAGGACTCATTTGCCCCTAATTGTCATAAAGCATGTAAAAACTGCTTGTATGCGTTAAAATAATGTATAATATGCAGTTTGCATTTTCTTATGAGAGAATGATCCAAACCTGAATGTTATAGTGTAAATTAACTTACCCTCATGAAATAAAGCAATTTTGCCTATAAAGACTCATTTGCACCTAATTGTCATAAAGATTGTAAAAACTGCTTGTATGCGTTAAAATAATAGTTAATATGCAGTTTGCATTTTCTTATGAGAAAATGATCTAAACCTGAATGTTATAGTTTAAGTAAACTTACCTTTGTAAAATAAAGCAATTTTGCCTAAATAGACTCATTTTCCCCTAATTGTCATAAAGCATGTAAAAACTGCTTGTATGCGTTAAAATATTGGTTAATATGCAGTTAGCATTTTCTTATGAGAGAATGATCCAAACCTGAATGTTATAGTGTAAAAAGACTTACATTTGTAAAATAAAAATTTTGCCTATAAGGACTCATTTGCACGCAATTGTCGTGAAGCATGTATAAACTGCTTGGCTGCGTGAAAATGATAGTAAATATGCAGTTTGCATTTTCTTATGAAAGAATGATCCAAACCTTAATGTTATAGTGTAAATAGACTTACCCTCATTAAATAAAGCAATTTTGCCTATAAAGACTCATTTGCATCTATTTGTCGTAAAGCATGTAAAAACTGCTTGTCTGCGTTTTAATAATGGTTAATATGCAGTTTGCATTTTCTTATTAGAGAATGATCCAAACCTTAATGTTTTAGTATAAATAGACTTACCCTCATGAAATAAAGCAATTTTGCCTATAAAGACTCATTTGCACCTAATTGTCGTAAAGCATGTAAAAACTGCTTGTATGCGTTAAAATAATGGTTAATATGCAGTTTGCATTTTCTTATGAGAGAATGATCCAAACCTGAATGTTATAGTGTAAATAGACTTACCTTCATGAAATAATGCAATTTTTGCCTATAAGGACTCATTTGCCCCTAATTGTCATAAAACATGTAAAAACTGCTTGTATGCGTTAAAATAATGGTTAATATGCAGATTGCATTTTCTTATGAGAGAATGATCCAAACCTTAATGTTATAGTGTAAATAGACTTACCCTCATTAAATAAAGCAATTTTGCCTATAAAGACTCATTTGCATCTATTTGTCGTAAAGCATGTAAAAACTGCTTGTCTGCGTTTTAATAATGGTTAATATGCAGTTTGCATTTTCTTATGAGAGAATGATCCAAACCTGAATGTTATAGTGTAAATAGACTTACCCTCATGAAATAAAGCAATTTTGCCTATAAAGACTCATTTGCACCTAATTGTCGTAAAGCATGTTAAAACTGCTTGTCTGCGATTAAATAATGGTTAATATGCAGTTTGCATTTTCTTATGAGAGAAAGATCCAAACCTGAATGTTATAGTGTAAATAGACTTACCTTCATGAAATAAAGCAATTTTGCCTATAAGGACTCATTTGCCCCTTATTGTCATAAAGCACGTAAAAACTGCTTGTATGCGTTGAAATTATGGTTAATATGCAGTTGGCATTTTCTTATGAGAGAATGATCCAAACCTAAATGTTATAGTGAAAATAGACTTACGTTTGTAAAATAACGCAATTTTGCCTATAAGGACTCATTTGCACGAAATTGTCGTGAAGCATGTAAAAACTGCTTGTCTGCGTTAAAATAATGGTTAATATGCAGTTTGCATTTTCTTATGAGAAAATGATCCAAACCTGAATGTTATAGTGAAAGTAGACTAACCTTTGTAAAATAAAACAATTTTGCCTTTAAGGACTTATTTCCACCTAATTGTTGTAAAACATGTGAAAACTGCTTGTCTGCGTGAAAATGATTGTAAATATGCAGTTTGCATTTTCTTATGAGAGAATGATCCAAACCTGAATGTTATAGTGTAAATAGACTTACCCTCATGAAATAAAGCACTTTTGCCTATAAGGACTCATTTGCACCTAATTGTCGTAAAGCATGTAAAAACTGCTTGTCAGCGTTAAAATAATTGTTAATATGCAGTTTGCATTTTCTTATGAGAGAATGATCCAAACCTGAATGTTATAGTGTAAATAGACTTACTCTAATGAAATAAAGCAGATTTGACTATAAGGACTCATTTGCCCCTAATTGTCATAAAGCATGTAAAAACTGTTTGTATGCGTTAAAATAATGGTTAATATGCAGTTTGCATTTTCTTATGAGAGAATGATCCAAACCTGAATGTAATAGTGAAAATAGACTTACCTTTGTAAAATAAAGCAATTTTGCCTATAAATACTTATTTGCACGCAATTGTCGTGAAGCATGTAAAAACTGCTTGTCTGCGTGAAAATGATAGTAAATATGCAGTTTGCATTTTCCTATAAGAGAATGATCCAAACCTGAATGTTATAGTGTAAATAGACTTACCTTCATGAAATAAAGCAATTTTGCCTATAAAGACTCATTTGCACCTAATTGTCGTAAAGCATGTAAAAACTGCTTGCGTTCGTTTAAATAATGGTTAATATGCAGTTTGCATTTTCTTATGAGAGAAAGATCCAAACCTGAATGTTATAGTGTAAATAGACTTACCTTCATGAAATTAAAGCAATTTTGCCTATAAGGACTCATTTGCCCCTTATTGTCATAAAGCATGTAAAAACTGCTTGTATGCGTTAAAATAATGGTTAATATGCAGTTTGCATTTTCTTATGAGAGAATGATCCAAACCTGAATGTTATAGTGTAAATAGACTTACCTTTGTAAAATAAAGCAATTTTGCCTATAAGGACTCATTTGCACGCAATTGTCGTGAAGCATGTAAAAACTGCTTGTCTGCGTAAAAATAATGGTTAATATGCAGTTTGCATTTTCTTATGAGAGTATGATCCATACCTGAATGTTATAGTGAAAGTAGACCCTACCTTTGTGAAATAAAACAATTTTGCCTTTAAGGACTTATTTCCACCTAATTGTCGTAAAACATGTGAAAACTCCTTGTCTGCGTGAAAATAATAGTAAATATGCAGTTTGCATTTTCTTATGAGAGAATGATCCAAACCTGAATGTTATAGTGTAAAATAGACTTACCCTCATGAAATAAAGCACTTTTGCCTATAAGGACTCATTAGCACCTAATTGTCGTAAAGCATGTAAAAACTGCTTGTCAGCGTTAAAATAATGGTTAATATGCAGTTTGCATTTTCTTATGAGAGAATGATCCAAACCTGAATGAAATAGTGCAAATAGACTTACTTTAATGAAATAAAGCAATTTTGCCTATAAGGACTCATTTGCACGCAATTGTCGTGAAGCATGTAAAAACTGCTTGTCTGCGTAAAAATAATGGTTAATATGCAGTTTGCATTTTCTTATGAGAGAATGATCCAAACCTGAATGTTATAGTGAAAATAGATTAACCTTTGTAAAATAACGCAATTTTGCCTATAAGGACTCATTTGCACGCAATTGTCGTGAAGCATGTAAAAACTGCTTGTCTGCGTCAAAATAATGGTTAATATGCAGTTTGCATTTTCTTATGAGAAAATGATCCAAACCTGAATGTAATAGTGTAAATCGACTTACCCTCATAAAATAAAGCAATTTTGCCTATAAAGACTCATTTGCACCTAATTGTCATAAAGCATGTAAAAACTGCTTGTATGCGTTAAAATGATAGTAAATATGCAGTTTGCATTTTCTTATGAGAGAATGATCTAAACCTGAATGTTATAGTTTAAGTAAACTTACCTTTGTAAAATAAAGCAATTTTGAGCTTTAGGACTCATTTGCCCCTAATTGTCATAAAGCATGTAAAAACTGCTTGTATGCGTTAAAACAGTGGTTAATATGCAGTTTGCATTTTCTTATGAGATAATGATCGAAACCTGAATATTATAGTGTAAATAGACTTACCTTTGTTAAATAAAGCAATTTTGCCTATAAGGACTCATTTGCACGCAATTGTCGTGAAGCATGTAAAAACTGCTTGTCTGCGTTAAAATAATGGTTAATATGCAGTTTGCATTTTCTTATGAGAGAATGATCCAAACCTAAATGTTATAGTGTAAATAGACTTACCTTCAAGAAATAAAGCAATTTTGCCTATAGGGACTCATTTGCCCCTAATTGTCATAAAGCATGTAAAAACTGCTTGTCAGCGTTAAAATAATGGTTAATATGCAGTTTGCATTTTCTTATGAGAGAATGATCCAAACCTGAATGTTATAGTGTAAATAGACTTACCTTCATGAAATAAAGCAATTTTGCCTATAAGGACTCATTTGCCCCTAATTGTCATAAAGCATGTAAAAACTGCTTGTATGCGTTAAAATAATGTATAATATGCAGTTTGCATTTTCTTATGAGAGAATGATCCAAACCTGAATGTTATAGTGTAAATTAACTTACCCTCATGAAATAAAGCAATTTTGCCTATAAAGACTCATTTGCACCTAATTGTCATAAAGCATGTAAAAACTGCTTGTATGCGTTAAAATGATAGTAAATATGCAGTTTGCATTTTCTTATGAGAGAATGATCCAAACCTGAATGTTATAGTGTAAATAGTCTTACCCTCTTGAAATAAAGCAATTTTGCCTATAAGGAGTCATTTGCACCTAATTGTCATAAAGCTTGTAAAAACTGCTTGTATGCGTTAAAATAATAGTTAATATGCAGTTTGCATTTTCTTATGAGAGAATGATCTAAACCTGAATGTTATAGTTTAAGTAAACTTACCTTTGTAAAATAAAGCAATTTTGCCTAAATAGACTCATTTTCCCCTAATTGTCATAAAGCATGTAAAAACTGCTTGTATGCGTTAAAATATTGGTTAATATGCAGTTAGCATTTTCTTATGAGAGAATGATCCAAACCTGAATGTTATAGTGTAAATAGACTTACATTTGTAAAATAAAAATTTTGCCTATAAGGACTCATTTGCACGCAATTGTCGTGAAGCATGTAAAAACTGCTTGGCTGCGTGAAAATGATAGTAAATTTGCAGTTTGCATTTTCTTATGAGAGAATGATCCAAACCTTAATGTTATAGTGTAAATAGACTTACCCTCATTAAATAAAGCAATTTTGCCTATAAAGACTTATTTGCATCTATTTGTCGTAAAGCATGTAAAAACTGCTTGTCTGCGTTTTAATAATGGTTAATATGCAGTTTGCATTTTCTTATGAGAGAATGATCCAAACCTGAATGTTTTAGTGTAAATAGACTTACCCTCATGAAATAAAGCAATTTTGCCTATAAAGACTCATTTGCACCTAATTGTCGGAAAGCATGTAAAAACTGCTTGTATGCGTTAAAATAATGGTTAATATGCAGTTTGCATTTTCTTATGAGAGAATGATCCAAACCTGAATGTTATAGTGTAAATAGACTTACCTTCATGAAATAATGCAATTTTTGCCTATAAGGACTCATTTGCCCCTAATTGTCATAAAACATGTAAAAACTGCTTGTATGCGTTAAAATAATGGTTAATATGCAGATTGCATTTTCTTATGAGAGAATGATCCAAACCTTAATGTGATAGAGTAAATAGACTTACCGTTGTAAAATAAAGCAATTTTGCCTATAGGGACTCATTTGCACGCAATTGTCGTGAAGCATGTAAAAACTGCTTGTCTGCGTTAAAATAATGGTTAATATGCAGTTTGCATTTTCTTATGAGAAAATGATCCAAACCTGAATGTTATAGTGAAAGTAGACTAACCTTTGTGAAATAAAACAATTTTGCCTTTAGGGACTTATTTCCACCTAATTGTTGTAAAACATGTGAAAACTGCTTGTCTGCGTGAAAATGATAGTAAATATGCAGTTTGCATTTTCTTATGAGAGAATGATCCAAAACTGAATGTTATAGTGTAAATAGACTTACCCTCTTGAAATAAAGCACTTTTGCCTATAAGGACTCATTTGCACCTAATTGTCGTAAAGCATGTAAAAACTGCTTGTCTGCGTTTAAATAATGGTTAATATGCAGTATGCATTTTCTTATGAGAGAATGATCCAAACCTGAATGCTATAGTGTAAATAGACTTACCTTCATGAAATAATGCAATTTTGCCTATAAGGACTCATTTGCCCCTAATTGTCATAAAACATGTAAAAACTGCTTGTATGCGTTAAAATAATGGTTAATATGCAGATTGTATTTTCTTATGAGAGAATGATCCAAACCTTAATGTAATAGAGTAAATAGACTTACCGTTGTAAAATAAAGCAATTTTGCCTATAGGGACTCATTTGCACGCAATTGTCGTGAAGCATGTAAAAACTGCTTGTCTGCGTTAAAATAATGGTTAATATGCAGTTTGCATTTTCTTATGAGAGAATGATCCAAACCTGAATGTTATAGTGAAAGTAGACTTACCTTTGTGAAATAAAACAATTTTGCCTTTAAGGACTTATTTCCACCTAATTGTCGTAAAACATGTGAAAACTGCTTGTCTGCGTGAAAATGATAGTAAATATGCAGTTTGCATTTTCTTATGAGAGAATGATCCAAACCTGAATGTTATAGTGTAAATAGACTAACCATTGTAAAATAAAGCAATTTTGCCTATAAGGACTCATTTGCACGCAATTGTCGTGAATCATGTAAAAACTGCTTGTCTGCGTTAAAATAATGGTTAATATGCAGTTTGCATTTTCTTATGAGAGAATGATCCAAACCTAAATGTTATAGTGTAAATAGACTTACCTTCAAGAAATAAAGCAATTTTGCCTATAGGGACTTATTTGCCTCTAATTGTCATAAAGCATGTAAAAACTGCTTGTCAGCGTTAAAATAATGGTTAATATGCAGTTTGCATTTTCTTATGAGAGAATGATCCAAACCTGAATGTTATAGTGTAAATAGACTTACCCTCATGAAATAAAGCACTTTTGCCTATAAGGACTCATTTGCACCTAATTGTCGTAAAGCATGTAAAAACTGCTTGTCAGCGTTAAAATAATAGTTAATATGCAGTTTGCATTTTCTTATGAGAGAATGATCCAAACCTGAATGTTATAGTGAAAATAGACTTACCTTTGTAAAATAAAGCAATTTTGCCTATAAGGACTCATTTGCACGCAATTGTCGTGAAGCATGTAAAAACTGCTTGTCTGCGTTAAAATAATGGTTAATATGCAGTTTGCATTTTCTTATGAGAGAATGATCCAAACCTGAATGTTATAGTGTAAATAGTCTTACCCTCTTGAAATAAAGCAATTTTGCCTATAACGAGTCATTTGCACCTAATTGTCATAAAGCTTGTAAAAACTGCTTGTATGCGTTAAAATAGTGGTTAATATGCAGTTTGCATTTTCTTATGAGATAATGATCCAAACCTGAATATTATAGTGTAAATAGACTTACCTTTGTAAAATAAAGCAATTTTGCCTATATAGACTCATTTGCCCCTAATTGTCATAAAGCATGTAAAAACTGCTTGTATGCGACAAAATAATGGTTAATATGCAGTTTGCTTTTTCTTATGAGAGAATGATCCAAACCTGAATGTTATAGTGTAAATAGACTTACCTTTGTAAAATAAAGCAATTTTGCCTATAAGGACTCATTTGCACGCAATTGTCGTGAAGCAATAAAAACTGCTTGTCTGCGTGAAAATGATAGTAAATATGCAGTTTGCATTTTCTTATAAGAGAATGATCCAAACCTGAATGTTATAGTGTAAATAGACTTACCCTCATGAAATAAAGCAATTTTGCCTATAAAGACTCATTTGCACCTATTTGTCGTAAAGCATGTAAAAACTGCTTGTCTGCGTTTAAATAATGGTTAATATGCAGTTTGCATTTTCTTATGAGAGAATGATCCAAACCTGAATGTTATAGTGTAAATAGACTTACCCTCATGAAATAAAGCAATTTTGCCTATAAGGACTCATTTGCACGCAATTGTCGTGAATCATGTAAAAACTGCTTGTCTGCGTTAAAATAATGGTTAATATGCAGTTTGCATTTTCTTATGAGAGAATGATCCAAACCTAAATGTTATAGTGTAAATAGACTTACCTTCAAGAAATAAAGCAATTTTGCCTATAGGGACTCATTTGCCTCTAATTGTCATAAAGCATGTAAAAACTGCTTGTCAGCGTTAAAATAATGGTTAATATGCAGTTTGCATTTTCTTATGAGAGAATGATCCAAACCTGAATGTTATAGTGTAAATAGACTAACCCTCATGAAATAAAGCACTTTTGCCTATAAGGACTCATTTGCACCTTATTGTCGTAAAGCATGTAAAAACTGCTTGTCAGCGTTAAAATAATGGTTAATATGCAGTTTGCATTTTCTTATGAGAGAATGATCCAAACCTGAATGTTATAGTGAAAATAGACTTACCTTTGTAAAATAAAGCAATTTTGCCTATAAGGACTCATTTGCACGCAATTGTCGTGAAGCATGTAAAAACTGCTTGTCTGCGTTAAAATAATGGTTAATATGCAGTTTGCATTTTCTTATGAGAGAATGATCCAAACCTGAATGTTATAGTGTAAATAGATTTACCTTCATGAAATAAAGCAATTTTGCCTATAAAGACTCATTTGCACCTAATTGTCGTAAAGCATGTAAAAACTGCTTGTCTGCGTTTAAATAATGGTTAATATGCAGTTTGCATTTTCTTGAGAGATCCAAACCTGAATGTTATAGTGTAAATAGACTTACCCTCATGAAATAAAGCAATTTTGCCTATAAAGACTCATTTGTACCTAATTGTCGTAAAGTATGTTAAAACTGCTTGTATGCGTTAAAATAATGGTTAATATGCAGTTTGCATTTTCTTATGAGAGAATGATCCAAACCTGAATGTTATAGTGTAAATAGACTTACCTTCATGAAATAAAGCAATTTTGCCTATAAGGACTCATTTGCCCCTAATTGTCATAAAGCATGTAAAAACTGCTTGTCTGCGTTAAAATAATGGTTAATATGCAGTTTGCTTTTTCTTATGAGAAAATGATCCAAACCTGAATGTTATAGTGAAAGTAGACTAACCTTTGTGAAATAAAACAATTTTGCCTTTAGGGACTTATTTCCACTTAATTGTCGTAAAACATGTGAAAACTGCTTGTCTGCGTGAAAATGATAGTAAATATGCAGTTTGCATTTTCTTATGAGAGAATGATCCAAGACTGAATGTTATAGTGTAAATAGACTAACCCTCATGAAATAAAGCACTTTTGCCTATAAGGACTCATTTGCACTTAATTGTCGTAAAGCATGTAAAAACTGCTTGTCAGCGTTAAAATAATTGTTAATATGCAGTTTGCATTTTCTTATGAGAGAATGATCCAAACCTGAATGTTATAGTGTAAATAGATTTACCTTCATGAAATAAAGCAATTTTGCCTATAAAGACTCATTCGCACCTAATTGTCATAAAGCATGTAAAAACCGCTTGTATGCGTTAAAATGATAGTAAATATGCAGTTTATATTTTCCAATGAGAGAATGATCCAAACCTGAATGTTATAGTGTAAATAGACTTACCATCATGAAATAAAGCAATTTTGCCCGTAAGGACTCATTTGCACCTAATTGTCATAAAGCTTGTAAAAACTGCTTGTATGCGTTAAATATTAGTTAATATGCAGTTTGCATTTTCTTATGAGAGAATGATCCAAACCTGAATGTTATAGTGTAAATAGACTTACCTTTGTAAAATAAAGCAATTTTGCCTATAAGGACTTTTTTGCACAAAATTGTCGTGAAGCATGTAAAAACTGCTTGTCTGCGTGAAAATGATAGTAAATATGCAGTTTGCATTTTATTATGAGAGAATGATCCAAACCTGAATATTATAGTGTAAATAGACTTACCCTCATGAAATAAAGCAATTTTGCTTATAAAGACTCATTTGCACCTAATGGTCGTAAAGCATGTAAAAACTGCTTGTCTGCGTTTAAATTGATAGTAAATATGCAGTTTGCATTTTCTTATGAGAGAATGATCCAAAACTGAATGTTATAGTGTAAATAGACTTACCCTCTTAAAATAAAGCACTTTTGCCTATAAGGACTCATTTGCACCTAATTGTCGTAAAGCATGTAAAAACTGCTTGTCTGCGTTTAAATAATGGTTAATATGCAGTTTGCATTTTCTTATGAGAGAATGATCCAAACCTTAATGTAATAGAGTAAATAGACTTACCGTTGTAAAATAAAGCAATTTTGCCTATAGGGACTCATTTGCACGCAATTGTCGTGAAGCATGTAAAAACTGCTTGTCTGCGTTAAAATAATGGTTAATATGCAGTTTGCATTTTCTTATGAGAGAATGATCCAAACCTGAATGTTATAGTGAAAGTAGACTTACCTTTGTGAAATAAAACAATTTTGCCTTTAAGGACTTATTGCCACCTAATTGTCGTAAAACATGTGAAAACTGCTTGTCTGCGTGAAAATGATAGTAAATATGCAGTTTGCATTTTCTTATGAGAGAATGATCCAAACCTGAATGTTATAGTGTAAATAGACTTACCCTCATGAAATAAAGCACTTTTGCCTATAAGGACTCATTTGCACCTAATTGTCGTAAAGCATGTAAAAACTGCTTGTCAGCGTTAAAATAATGGTTAATATGCAGTTTGCATTTTCTTATGAGAGAATGATCCAAACCTGAATGTTATAGTGAAAATAGACTAACCTTTGTAAAATAACGCAATTTTGCCTATAAGGACTCATTTGCACGCAATTGTCGTGAAGCATGTAAAAACTGCTTGTCTGCGTGAAAATGATAGTGAATATGCAGTTTGCATTTTCTTATGAGAGAATGATCCAAACCTGAATGTTATAGTGTAAATAGACTAACCATTGTAAAATAAAGCAATTTTGCCTATAAGGACTCATTTGCACGCAATTGTCGTGAATCATGTAAAAACTGCTTGTCTGCGTTAAAATAATGGTTAATATGCAGTTTGCATTTTCTTATGAGAGAATGATCCAAACCTAAATGTTATAGTGTAAATAGACTTACCTTCAAGAAATAAAGCAATTTTGCCTATAGGGACTCATTTGCCTCTAATTGTCATAAAGCATGTAAAAACTGCTTGTCAGCGTTAAAATAATGGTTAATATGCAGTTTGCATTTTCTTATGAGAGAATGATCCAAACCTGAATGTTATAGTGTAAATAGACTTACCCTCATGAAATAAAGCACTTTTGCCTATAAGGACTCATTTGCACCTAATTGTCGTAAAGCATGTAAAAACTGCTTGTCAGCGTTAAAATAATGGTTAATATGCAGTTTGCATTTTCTTATGAGAGAATGATCCAAACCTGAATGTTATAGTGAAAATAGACTTACCTTTGTAAAATAAAGCAATTTTGCCTATAAGGACTAATTTGCACGCAATTGTCGTGAAGCATGTAAAAACTGCTTGTCTGCGTTAAAATAATGGTTAATATGCAGTTTGCATTTTCTTATGAGAGAATGATCCAAACCTGAATGTTATAGTGTAAATAGTCTTACCCTCTTGAAATAAAGCAATTTTGCCTATAAGGAGTCATTTGCACCTAATTGTCATAAAGCTTGTAAAAACTGCTTGTATGCGTTAAAATAGTGGTTAATATGCAGTTTGCATTTTCTTATGAGATAAAGATCCAAACCTGAATATTATAGTGTAAATAGACTTACCTTTGTAAAATAAAGCAATTTTGCCTATATAGACTCATTTGCCCCTAATTGTCATAAAGCATGTAAAAACTGCTTGTATGCGACAAAATAATGGTTAATATGCAGTTTGCTTTTTCTTATGAGAGAATGATCCAAACCTGAATGTTATAGTGTAAATAGACTTACCTTTGTAAAATAAAGCAATTTTGCCTATAAGGACTCATTTGCACGCAATTGTCGTGAAGCAATAAAAACTGCTTGTCTGCGTGAAAATGATAGTAAATATGCAGTTTGCATTTTCTTATAAGAGAATGATCCAAACCTGAATGTTATAGTGTAAATAGACTTACCCTCATGAAATAAAGCAATTTTGCCTATAAGGACTCATTTGCACGCAATTGTCGTGAATCATGTAAAAACTGCTTGTCTGCGTTTGAATAATGGTTAATATGCAGTTTGCATTTTCTTATGAGAGAATGATCCAAACCTGAATGTTATAGTGTAAATAGACTTACCCTCATGAAATAAAGCAATTTTGCCTATAAAGACTCATTTGCACCTATTTGTCGTAAAGCATGTAAAAACTGCTTGTCTGCGTTTAAATAATGGTTAATATGCAGTTTGCATTTTCTTATGAGAGAATGATCCAAACCTGAATGTTATAGTGTAAATAGACTAACCCTCATGAAATAAAGCACTTTTGCCTATAAGGACTCATTTGCACCTTATTGTCGTAAAGCATGTAAAAACTGCTTGTCAGCGTTAAAATAATGGTTAATATGCAGTTTGAATTTTCTTATGAGAGAATGATCCAAACCTGAATGTTATAGTGAAAATAGACTTACCTTTGTAAAATAAAGCAATTTTGCCTATAAGGACTCATTTGCACGCAATTGTCGTGAAGCATGTAAAAACTGCTTGTCTGCGTTAAAATAATGGTTAATATGCAGTTTGCATTTTCTTATGAGAGAATGATCCAAACCTGAATGTTATAATGTAAATAGACTTACCTTCATGAAATAAAGCAATTTTGTCTATAAGGACTCATTTGCCCCTTATTGTCATAAAGCATGTAAAAATTGCTTGTATGCGTTAAAATAATGGTTAATATGCAGTTTGCATTTTCTTATGAGAGAATGATCCAAACCTGAATGTTATAGTGTAAATAGACTTACCTTTGTAAAATAAAGCAATTTTGCCTATAAGGACTGCGTTTAAATAATGGTTAATATGCAGTTTGCATTTTCTTATGAGAGAAAGATCCAAACCTGAATGTTATAGTGTAAATAGACTTACCTTCATGAAATAAAGCAATTTTGCCTATAAGGACTCATTTTCCCCTTATTGTCATAAAGCACGTAAAAACTGCTTGTATGCGTTGAAATTATGGTTAATATGCAGTTGGCATTTTCTTATGAGAGAATGATCCAAACCTATATGTTATAGTGAAAATAGACTTACGTCTGTAAAATAACGCAATTTTGCCTATAAGGACTCATTTGCACGAAATTGTCGTGAAGCATGTAAAAACTGCTTGTCTGCGTTAAAATCATGGTTAATATGCAGTTTGCATTTTCTTATGAGAAAATGATCCAAACCTGAATGTTATAGTGAAAGTAGACTAACCTTTGTAAAATAAAACAATTTTGCCTTTAAGGACTTATTTCCACCTAATTGTCGTAAAACATGTGAAAACTGCTTGTCTGCGTGAAAATGATTGTAAATATGCAGTTTGCATTTTCTTATGAGAGAATGATCCAAACCTGAATGTTATAGTGTAAATAGACTTACTCTAATGAAATAAAGCAGATTTGACTATAAGGACTCATTTGCCCCTAATTGTCATAAAGCATGTAAAAACTGTTTGTATGCGTTAAAATAATGGTTAATATGCAGTTTGCATTTTCTTATGAGAGAATGATCCAAACCTGAATGTAATAGTGAAAATAGACTTACCTTTGTAAAATAAAGCAATTTTGCCTATAAATACTTATTTGCACGCAATTGTCGTGAAGCATGTAAAAACTGCTTGTCTGCGTGAAAATGATAGTAAATATGCAGTTTGCATTTTCCTATAAGAGAATGATCCAAACCTGAATGTTATAGTGTAAATAGACTTACCTTCATGAAATAAAGCAATTTTGCCTATAAAGACTCATTTGCACCTAATTGTCGTAAAGCATGTAAAAACTGCTTGCCTTCGTTTAAATAATGGTTAATATGCAGTTTGCATTTTCTTATGAGAGAAAGATCCAAACCTGAATGTTATAGTGTAAATAGACTTACCTTCATGAAATAAAGCAATTTTGCCTATAAGGACTCATTTGCCCCTTATTGTCATAAAGCATGTAAAAACTGCTTGTATGCGTTAAAATAATGGTTAATATGCAGTTTGCATTTTCTTATGAGAGAATGATCCAAACCTGAATGTTATAGTGTAAATAGACTTACCTTTGTAAAATAAAGCAATTTTGCCTATAAGGACTCATTTGCACGCAATTGTCGTGAAGCATGTATAAACTGCTTGTCTGCGTAAAAATAATGGTTAATATGCAGTTTGCATTTTCTTATGAGAGTATGATCCATACCTGAATGTTATAGTGAAAGTAGACCCTACCTTTGTGAAATAAAACAATTTTGCCTTTAAGGACTTATTTCCACCTAATTGTCGTAAAACATGTGAAAACTCCTTGTCTGCGTGAAAATAATAGTAAATATGCAGTTTGCATTTTCTTATGAGAGAATGATCCAAACCTGAATGTTATAGTGTAAAATAGACTTACCCTCATGAAATAAAGCACTTTTGCCTATAAGGACTCATTTGCACCTAATTGTCGTAAAGCATGTAAAAACTGCTTGTCAGCGTTAAAATAATGGTTAATATGCAGTTTGCATTTTCTTATGAGAGAATAATCCAAACCTTTGTTAAATAAAGCAATTTTGCCTATAAGGACTCATTTGCACGCAATTGTCGTGAAGCATGAAAAAACTGCTTGTCTGCGTTAAAATAATGGTTAATATGCAGTTTGCATTTTCTTATGAGAGAATGATCCAAACCTAAATGTTATAGTGTAAATAGACTTACCTTCAAGAAATAAAGCAATTTTGCCTATAGGGACTCATTTGCCCCTAATTGTCATAAAGCATGTAAAAACTGCTTGTCAGCGTTAAAATAATGGTTAATATGCAGTTTGCATTTTCTTATGAGAGAATGATCCAAACCTGAATGTTATAGTGTACATAGACTTACCTTCATGAAATAAAGCAATTTTGCTTATAAGGACTCATTTGCCCCTAATTGTCATAAAGCATGTAAAAATTGCTTGTATGCGTTAAAATAATGGTTAATATGCAGTTTGCATTTTCTTATGAGAGAATGATCCAAACCTGAATGTTATAGTGTAAATAGACTTACCTTTGTAAAATAAAGCAATTTTGCCTATAAGGACTCATTTGCACGCAATTGTCGTGAAGCATGTAAAAACTACTTGTCAGCGTTAAAATAATGGTTAATATGCAGTTTGCATTTTCTTATGAGAGAATGATCAAACCTGAATGTTATAGTGTAAATAGACTTACCATCATGAAATAAAGCAATTTTGCCTGTAAGGACTCATTTGCCCCTAATTGTCATAAAGCATGTAAAAACTGCTTGTCAGCGTTAAAATAATGGTTAATATGCAGTTTGCATTTTCTTATGAGAGAATGATCCAAACCTGAATGTTATAGTGTAAATAGACTTACCTTCATGAAATTAAGCAATTTTGCCTTTAAGGACTCATTTGCCCCTAATTGTCATAAAGCATGTAAAAACTGCTTGTATGCGTTAAAATAATGTATAATATGCAGTTTGCATTTTCTTATGAGAGAATGATCCAAACCTGAATGTTATAGTGTAAATTAACTTACCCTCATGAAATAAGGCAATTTTGCCTATAAAGACTCATTTGCACCTAATTGTCATAAAGCATGTAAAAACTGCTTGTATGCGTTAAAATGATAGTAAATATGCAGTTTGCATTTTCTTATGAGAGAATGATCCAAACCTGAATGTTATAGTGTAAATAGTCTTACCCTCTTGAAATAAAGCAATTTTGCCTATAAGGAGTCATTTGCACCTAATTGTCATAAAGATTGTAAAAACTGCTTGTATGCGTTAAAATAATAGTTAATATGCAGTTTGCATTTTCTTATGAGAGAATGATCTAAACCTGAATGTTATAGTTTAAGTAAACTTACCTTTGTAAAATAAAGCAATTTTGCCTAAATAGACTCATTTTCCCCTAATTGTCATAAAGCATGTAAAAACTGCTTGTATGCGTTAAAATATTGGTTAATATGCAGTTAGCATTTTCTTATGAGAGAATGATCCAAACCTGAATGTTATAGTGTAAATAGACTTACATTTGTAAAATAAAAATTTTGCCTATAAGGACTCATTTGCACGCAATTGTCGTGAAGCATGTATAAACTGCTTGGCTGCGTGAAAATGATAGTAAATATGCAGTTTGCATTTTCTTATGAAAGAATGATCCAAACCTTAATGTTATAGTGTAAATAGACTTACCCTCATTAAATAAAGCAATTTTGCCTATAAAGACTCATTTGCATCTATTTGTCGTAAAGCATGTAAAAACTGCTTGTCTGCGTTTTAATAATGGTTAATATGCAGTTTGCATTTTCTTATGAGAGAATGATCCAAACCTTAATGTTTTAGTATAAATAGACTTACCCTCATGAAATAAAGCAATTTTGCCTATAAAGACTCATTTGCACCTAATTGTCGTAAAGCATGTAAAAACTGCTTGTATGCGTTAAAATAATGGTTAATATGCAGTTTGCATTTTCTTATGAGAGAATGATCCAAACCTGAATGTTATAGTGTAAATAGACTTACCTTCATGAAATAATGCAATTTTTGCCTATAAGGACTCATTTGCCCCTAATTGTCATAAAACATGTAAAAACTGCTTGTATGCGTTAAAATAATGGTTAATATGCAGATTGCATTTTCTTATGAGAGAATGATCCAAACCTTAATGTTATAGTGTAAATAGACTTACCCTCATTAAATAAAGCAATTTTGCCTATAAAGACTCATTTGCATCTATTTGTCGTAAAGCATGTAAAAACTGCTTGTCTGCGTTTTAATAATGGTTAATATGCAGTTTGCATTTTCTTATGAGAGAATGATCCAAACCTGAATGTTATAGTGTAAATAGACTTACCCTCATGAAATAAAGCAATTTTGCCTATAAAGACTCATTTGCACCTAATTGTCGTAAAGCATGTTAAAACTGCTTGTCTGCGTTTAAATAATGGTTAATATGCAGTTTGCATTTTCTTATGAGAGAAAGATCCAAACCTGAATGTTATAGTGTAAATAGACTTACCTTCATGAAATAAAGCAATTTTGCCTATAAGGACTCATTTTCCCCTTATTGTCATAAAGCACGTAAAAACTGCTTGTATGCGTTGAAATTATGGTTAATATGCAGTTGGCATTTTCTTATGAGAGAATGATCCAAACCTAAATGTTATAGTGAAAATAGACTTACGTCTGTAAAATAACGCAATTTTGCCTATAAGGACTCATTTGCACGAAATTGTCGTGAAGCATGTAAAAACTGCTTGTCTGCGTTAAAATAATGGTTAATATGCAGTTTGCATTTTCTTATGAGAAAATGATCCAAACCTGAATGTTATAGTGAAAGTAGACTAACCTTTGTAAAATAAAAAAATTTTACCTTTAAGGACTTATTTCCACCTAATTGTCGTAAAACATGTGAAAACTGCTTGTCTGCGTGAAAATGATTGTAAATATGCAGTTTGCATTTTCTTATGAGAGAATGATCTAAACCTGAATGTTATAGTGTAAATAGACTTACCCTCATGAAATAAAGCACTTTTGCCTTTAAGGACTCATTTGCACCTAATTGTCGTAAAGCATGTAAAAACTGCTTGTCAGCGTTAAAATAATTGTTAATATGCAGTTTGCATTTTCTTATGAGAGAATGATCCAAACCTAAATGTTATAGTGAAAATAGACTAACCTTTGTAAAATAACGCAATTTTGCCTATAAGGACTCATTTGCACGCAATTGTCGTAAAGCATGTAAAAACTGCTTGTCTGCGTGAAAATGATAGTAAATATGCAGTTTGCATTTTCTTATGAGAGAATGATCCAAACCTGAATGTTATAGTGTAAATAGACTAACCATTGTAAAATAAAGCAATTTTGCCTATAAGGACTCATTTGCACGCAATTGTCGTGAATCATGTAAAAACTGCTTGTCTGCGTTAAAATAATGGTTAATATGCAGTTTGCATTTTCTTATGAGAGAATGATTCAAACCTAAATGTTATAGTGTAAATAGACTTACCTTCAAGAAATAAAGCAATTTTGCCTATAGGGACTCATTTGCCTCTAATTGTCATAAAGCATGTAAAAACTGCTTGTCAGCGTTAAAATAATGGTTAATATGCAGTTTGCATTTTCTTATGAGAGAATGATCCAAACCTGAATGTTATAGTGTAAATAGACTAACCCTCATGAAATAAAGCACTTTTGCCTATAAGGACTCATTTGCACCTAATTGTCGTAAAGCATGTAAAAACTGCTTGTCAGCGTTAAAATAATGGTTAATATGCAGTTTGCATTTTCTTATGAGAGAATGATCCAAACCTGAATGTTATAGTGAAAATAGACTTACCTTTGTAAAATAAAGCAATTTTGCCTATAAGGACTCATTTGCACGCAATTGTCGTGAAGCATGTAAAAACTGCTTGTCTGCGTTAAAATAATGGTTAATATGCAGTTTGCATTTTCTTATGAGAGAATGATCCAAACCTGAATGTTATAGTGTAAATAGACTTACCTTCATGAAATAAAGCAATTTTGTCTATAAGGACTCATTTGCCCCTTATTGTCATAAAGCATGTAAAAATTGCTTGTATGCGTTAAAATAATGGTTAATATGCAGTTTGCATTTTCTTATGAGAGAATGATCCAAACCTGAATGTTATAGTGTAAATAGACTTACCTTTGTAAAATAAAGCAATTTTGCCTATAAGGACTCATTTGCACGCAATTGTCGTGAAGCATGTAAAAACTACTTGTCAGCGTTAAAATAATGGTTAATATGCAGTTTGCATTTTCTTATGAGAGAATGATCAAACCTGAATGTTATAGTGTAAATAGACTTACCATCATGAAATAAAGCAATTTTGCCTGTAAGGACTCATTTGCCCCTAATTGTCATAAAGCATGTAAAAACTGCTTGTCAGCGTTAAAATAATGGTTAATATGCAGTTTGCATTTTCTTATGAGAGAATGATCCAAACCTGAATGTTATAGTGTAAATAGACTTACCTTCATGAAATAAAGCAATTTTGCCTTTAAGGACTCATTTGCCCCTAATTGTCATAAAGCATGTAAAAACTGCTTGTATGCGTTAAAATAATGTATAATATGCAGTTTGCATTTTCTTATGAGAGAATGATCCAAACCTGAATGTTATAGTGTAAATTAACTTACCCTCATGAAATAAGGCAATTTTGCCTATAAAGACTCATTTGCACCTAATTGTCATAAAGCATGTAAAAACTGCTTGTATGCGTTAAAATGATAGTAAATATGCAGTTTGCATTTTCTTATGAGAGAATGATCCAAACCTGAATGTTATAGTGTAAATAGTCTTACCCTCTTGAAATAAAGCAATTTTGCCTATAAGGAGTCATTTGCACCTAATTGTCATAAAGATTGTAAAAACTGCTTGTATGCGTTAAAATAATAGTTAATATGCAGTTTGCATTTTCTTATGAGAGAATGATCTAAACCTGAATGTTATAGTTTAAGTAAACTTACCTTTGTAAAATAAAGCAATTTTGCCTAAATAGACTCATTTTCCCCTAATTGTCATAAAGCATGTAAAAACTGCTTGTATGCGTTAAAATATTGGTTAATATGCAGTTAGCATTTTCTTATGAGAGAATGATCCAAACCTGAATGTTATAGTGTAAATAGACTTACATTTGTAAAATAAAAATTTTGCCTATAAGGACTCATTTGCACGCAATTGTCGTGAAGCATGTATAAACTGCTTGGCTGCGTGAAAATGATAGTAAATATGCAGTTTGCATTTTCTTATGAAAGAATGATCCAAACCTTAATGTTATAGTGTAAATAGACTTACCCTCATTAAATAAAGCAATTTTGCCTATAAAGACTCATTTGCATCTATTTGTCGTAAAGCATGTAAAAACTGCTTGTCTGCGTTTTAATAATGGTTAATATGCAGTTTGCATTTTCTTATGAGAGAATGATCCAAACCTTAATGTTTTAGTATAAATAGACTTACCCTCATGAAATAAAGCAATTTTGCCTATAAAGACTCATTTGCACCTAATTGTCGTAAAGCATGTAAAAACTGCTTGTATGCGTTAAAATAATGGTTAATATGCAGTTTGCATTTTCTTATGAGAGAATGATCCAAACCTGAATGTTATAGTGTAAATAGACTTACCTTCATGAAATAATGCAATTTTTGCCTATAAGGACTCATTTGCCCCTAATTGTCATAAAACATGTAAAAACTGCTTGTATGCGTTAAAATAATGGTTAATATGCAGTTTGCATTTTCTTATGAGAGAATGATCCAAACCTGAATGTTATAGTGTAAATAGACTAACCCTCATGAAATAAAGCACTTTTGCCTATAAGGACTCATTTGCACCTAATTGTCGTAAAGCATGTAAAAACTGCTTGTCAGCGTTAAAATAATGGTTAATATGCAGTTTGCATTTTCTTATGAGAGAATGATCCAAACCTGAATGTTATAGTGTAAATAGACTAACCATTGTAAAATAAAGCAATTTTGCCTATAAGGACTCATTTGCACGCAATTGTCGTGAATCATGTAAAAACTGCTTGTCTGCGTTAAAATAATGGTTAATATGCAGTTTGCATTTTCTTATGAGAGAATGATTCAAACCTAAATGTTATAGTGTAAATAGACTTACCTTCAAGAAATAAAGCAATTTTGCCTATAGGGACTCATTTGCCTCTAATTGTCATAAAGCATGTAAAAACTGCTTGTCAGCGTTAAAATAATGGTTAATATGCAGTTTGCATTTTCTTATGAGAGAATGATCCAAACCTGAATGTTATAGTGTAAATAGACTAACCCTCATGAAATAAAGCACTTTTGCCTATAAGGACTCATTTGCACCTAATTGTCGTAAAGCATGTAAAAACTGCTTGTCAGCGTTAAAATAATGGTTAATATGCAGTTTGCATTTTCTTATGAGAGAATGATCCAAACCTGAATGTTATAGTGAAAATAGACTTACCTTTGTAAAATAAAGCAATTTTGCCTATAAGGACTCATTTGCACGCAATTGTCGTGAAGCATGTAAAAACTGCTTGTCTGCGTTAAAATAATGGTTAATATGCAGTTTGCATTTTCTTATGAGAGAATGATCCAAACCTGAATGTTATAGTGTAAATAGACTTACCTTCATGAAATAAAGCAATTTTGTCTATAAGGACTCATTTGCCCCTTATTGTCATAAAGCATGTAAAAATTGCTTGTATGCGTTAAAATAATGGTTAATATGCAGTTTGCATTTTCTTATGAGAGAATGATCCAAACCTGAATGTTATAGTGTAAATAGACTTACCTTTGTAAAATAAAGCAATTTTGCCTATAAGGACTCATTTGCACGCAATTGTCGTGAAGCATGTAAAAACTACTTGTCAGCGTTAAAATAATGGTTAATATGCAGTTTGCATTTTCTTATGAGAGAATGATCAAACCTGAATGTTATAGTGTAAATAGACTTACCATCATGAAATAAAGCAATTTTGCCTGTAAGGACTCATTTGCCCCTAATTGTCATAAAGCATGTAAAAACTGCTTGTCAGCGTTAAAATAATGGTTAATATGCAGTTTGCATTTTCTTATGAGAGAATGATCCAAACCTGAATGTTATAGTGTAAATAGACTTACCTTCATGAAATAAAGCAATTTTGCCTTTAAGGACTCATTTGCCCCTAATTGTCATAAAGCATGTAAAAACTGCTTGTATGCGTTAAAATAATGTATAATATGCAGTTTGCATTTTCTTATGAGAGAATGATCCAAACCTGAATGTTATAGTGTAAATTAACTTACCCTCATGAAATAAGGCAATTTTGCCTATAAAGACTCATTTGCACCTAATTGTCATAAAGCATGTAAAAACTGCTTGTATGCGTTAAAATGATAGTAAATATGCAGTTTGCATTTTCTTATGAGAGAATGATCCAAACCTGAATGTTATAGTGTAAATAGTCTTACCCTCTTGAAATAAAGCAATTTTGCCTATAAGGAGTCATTTGCACCTAATTGTCATAAAGATTGTAAAAACTGCTTGTATGCGTTAAAATAATAGTTAATATGCAGTTTGCATTTTCTTATGAGAGAATGATCTAAACCTGAATGTTATAGTTTAAGTAAACTTACCTTTGTAAAATAAAGCAATTTTGCCTAAATAGACTCATTTTCCCCTAATTGTCATAAAGCATGTAAAAACTGCTTGTATGCGTTAAAATATTGGTTAATATGCAGTTAGCATTTTCTTATGAGAGAATGATCCAAACCTGAATGTTATAGTGTAAATAGACTTACATTTGTAAAATAAAAATTTTGCCTATAAGGACTCATTTGCACGCAATTGTCGTGAAGCATGTATAAACTGCTTGGCTGCGTGAAAATGATAGTAAATATGCAGTTTGCATTTTCTTATGAAAGAATGATCCAAACCTTAATGTTATAGTGTAAATAGACTTACCCTCATTAAATAAAGCAATTTTGCCTATAAAGACTCATTTGCATCTATTTGTCGTAAAGCATGTAAAAACTGCTTGTCTGCGTTTTAATAATGGTTAATATGCAGTTTGCATTTTCTTATGAGAGAATGATCCAAACCTTAATGTTTTAGTATAAATAGACTTACCCTCATGAAATAAAGCAATTTTGCCTATAAAGACTCATTTGCACCTAATTGTCGTAAAGCATGTAAAAACTGCTTGTATGCGTTAAAATAATGGTTAATATGCAGTTTGCATTTTCTTATGAGAGAATGATCCAAACCTGAATGTTATAGTGTAAATAGACTTACCTTCATGAAATAATGCAATTTTTGCCTATAAGGACTCATTTGCCCCTAATTGTCATAAAACATGTAAAAACTGCTTGTATGCGTTAAAATAATGGTTAATATGCAGTTTGCATTTTCTTATGAGAGAATGATCCAAACCTGAATGTTATAGTGTAAATAGACTAACCCTCATGAAATAAAGCACTTTTGCCTATAAGGACTCATTTGCACCTAATTGTCGTAAAGCATGTAAAAACTGCTTGTCAGCGTTAAAATAATGGTTAATATGCAGTTTGCATTTTCTTATGAGAGAATGATCCAAACCTGAATGTTATAGTGTAAATAGACTAACCATTGTAAAATAAAGCAATTTTGCCTATAAGGACTCATTTGCACGCAATTGTCGTGAATCATGTAAAAACTGCTTGTCTGCGTTAAAATAATGGTTAATATGCAGTTTGCATTTTCTTATGAGAGAATGATTCAAACCTAAATGTTATAGTGTAAATAGACTTACCTTCAAGAAATAAAGCAATTTTGCCTATAGGGACTCATTTGCCTCTAATTGTCATAAAGCATGTAAAAACTGCTTGTCAGCGTTAAAATAATGGTTAATATGCAGTTTGCATTTTCTTATGAGAGAATGATCCAAACCTGAATGTTATAGTGTAAATAGACTAACCCTCATGAAATAAAGCACTTTTGCCTATAAGGACTCATTTGCACCTAATTGTCGTAAAGCATGTAAAAACTGCTTGTCAGCGTTAAAATAATGGTTAATATGCAGTTTGCATTTTCTTATGAGAGAATGATCCAAACCTGAATGTTATAGTGAAAATAGACTTACCTTTGTAAAATAAAGCAGATTTGCCTATAAGGACTCATTTGCACGCAATTGTCGTGAAGCATGTAAAAACTGCTTGTCTGCGTTAAAATAATGGTTAATATGCAGTTTGCATTTTCTTATGAGAGAATGATCCAAACCTGAATGTTATAGTGTAAATAGACTTACCTTCATGAAATAAAGCAATTTTGTCTATAAGGACTCATTTGCCCCTTATTGTCATAAAGCATGTAAAAATTGCTTGTATGCGTTAAAATAATGGTTAATATGCAGTTTGCATTTTCTTATGAGAGAATGATCCAAACCTGAATGTTATAGTGTAAATAGACTTACCTTTGTAAAATAAAGCAATTTTGCCTATAAGGACTCATTTGCACGCAATTGTCGTGAAGCATGTAAAAACTACTTGTCAGCGTTAAAATAATGGTTAATATGCAGTTTGCATTTTCTTATGAGAGAATGATCAAACCTGAATGTTATAGTGTAAATAGACTTACCATCATGAAATAAAGCAATTTTGCCTGTAAGGACTCATTTGCCCCTAATTGTCATAAAGCATGTAAAAACTGCTTGTCAGCGTTAAAATAATGGTTAATATGCAGTTTGCATTTTCTTATGAGAGAATGATCCAAACCTGAATGTTATAGTGTAAATAGACTTACCTTCATGAAATAAAGCAATTTTGCCTTTAAGGACTCATTTGCCCCTAATTGTCATAAAGCATGTAAAAACTGCTTGTATGCGTTAAAATAATGTATAATATGCAGTTTGCATTTTCTTATGAGAGAATGATCCAAACCTGAATGTTATAGTGTAAATTAACTTACCCTCATGAAATAAGGCAATTTTGCCTATAAAGACTCATTTGCACCTAATTGTCATAAAGCATGTAAAAACTGCTTGTATGCGTTAAAATGATAGTAAATATGCAGTTTGCATTTTCTTATGAGAGAATGATCCAAACCTGAATGTTATAGTGTAAATAGTCTTACCCTCTTGAAATAAAGCAATTTTGCCTATAAGGAGTCATTTGCACCTAATTGTCATAAAGATTGTAAAAACTGCTTGTATGCGTTAAAATAATAGTTAATATGCAGTTTGCATTTTCTTATGAGAGAATGATCTAAACCTGAATGTTATAGTTTAAGTAAACTTACCTTTGTAAAATAAAGCAATTTTGCCTAAATAGACTCATTTTCCCCTAATTGTCATAAAGCATGTAAAAACTGCTTGTATGCGTTAAAATATTGGTTAATATGCAGTTAGCATTTTCTTATGAGAGAATGATCCAAACCTGAATGTTATAGTGTAAATAGACTTACATTTGTAAAATAAAAATTTTGCCTATAAGGACTCATTTGCACGCAATTGTCGTGAAGCATGTATAAACTGCTTGGCTGCGTGAAAATGATAGTAAATATGCAGTTTGCATTTTCTTATGAAAGAATGATCCAAACCTTAATGTTATAGTGTAAATAGACTTACCCTCATTAAATAAAGCAATTTTGCCTATAAAGACTCATTTGCATCTATTTGTCGTAAAGCATGTAAAAACTGCTTGTCTGCGTTTTAATAATGGTTAATATGCAGTTTGCATTTTCTTATGAGAGAATGATCCAAACCTTAATGTTATAGTGTAAATAGACTTACCCTCATTAAATAAAGCAATTTTGCCTATAAAGACTCATTTGCATCTATTTGTCGTAAAGCATGTAAAAACTGCTTGTCTGCGTTTTAATAATGGTTAATATGCAGTTTGCATTTTCTTATGAGAGAATGATCCAAACCTGAATGTTATAGTGTAAATAGACTTACCCTCATGAAATAAAGCAATTTTGCCTATAAAGACTCATTTGCACCTAATTGTCGTAAAGCATGTTAAAACTGCTTGTCTGCGTTTAAATAATGGTTAATATGCAGTTTGCATTTTCTTATGAGAGAAAGATCCAAACCTGAATGTTATAGTGTAAATAGACTTACCCTCATGAAATAAAGCACTTTTGCCTTTAAGGACTCATTTGCACCTAATTGTCGTAAAGCATGTAAAAACTGCTTGTCAGCGTTAAAATAATTGTTAATATGCAGTTTGCATTTTCTTATGAGAGAATGATCCAAACCTGAATGTTATAGTGTAAATAGACTTACTCTAATGAAATAAAGCAGATTTGACTATAAGGACTCATTTGCCCCTAATTGTCATAAAGCATGTAAAAACTGTTTGTATGCGTTAAAATAATGGTTAATATGCAGTTTGCATTTTCTTATGAGAGAATGATCCAAACCTGAATGTAATAGTGAAAATAGACTTACCTTTGTAAAATAAAGCAATTTTGCCTATAAATACTTATTTGCACGCAATTGTCGTGAAGCATGTAAAAACTGCTTGTCTGCGTGAAAATGATAGTAAATATGCAGTTTGCATTTTCCTATAAGAGAATGATCCAAACCTGAATGTTATAGTGTAAATAGACTTACCTTCATGAAATAAAGCAATTTTGCCTATAAAGACTCATTTGCACCTAATTGTCGTAAAGCATGTAAAAACTGCTTGCCTTCGTTTAAATAATGGTTAATATGCAGTTTGCATTTTCTTATGAAAGAAAGATCCAAACCTGAATGTTATAGTGTAAATAGACTTACCTTCATGAAATAAAGCAATTTTGCCTATAAGGACTCATTTGCCCCTTATTGTCATAAAGCATGTAAAAACTGCTTGTATGCGTTAAAATAATAGTTAATATGCAGTTTGCATTTTCTTATGAGAGAATGATCCAAACCTGAATGTTATAGTGTAAATAGACTTACCTTTGTAAAATAAAGCAATTTTGCCTATAAGGACTCATTTGCACGCAATTGTCGTGAAGCATGTAAAAACTGCTTGTCTGCGTAAAAATAATGGTTAATATGCAGTTTGCATTTTCTTATGAGAGTATGATCCATACCTGAATGTTATAGTGAAAGTAGACCCTACCTTTGTGAAATAAAACAATTTTGCCTTTAAGGACTTATTTCCACCTAATTGTCGTAAAACTTGTGAAAACTCCTTGTCTGCGTGAAAATAATAGTAAATATGCAGTTTGCATTTTCTTATGAGAGAATGATCCAAACCTGAATGTTATAGTGTAAAATAGACTTACCCTCATGAAATAAAGCACTTTTGCCTATAAGGACTCATTTGCACCTAATTGTCGTAAAGCATGTAAAAACTGCTTGTCAGCGTTAAAATAATGGTTAATATGCAGTTTGCATTTTCTTATGAGAGAATAATCCAAACCTGAATGTAATAGTGTAAATAGACTTACTTTAATGAAATAAAGCAATTTTGCCTATAAGGACTCATTTGCACGCAATTGTCGTGAAGCATGTAAAAACTGCTTGTATGCGTAAAAATAATGGTTAATATGCAGTTTGCATTTTCTTATGAGAGAATGATCCAAACCTGAATGTTATAGTGAAAATAGATTAACCTTTGTAAAATAACGCAATTTTGCCTATAAGGACTCATTTGCACGCAATTGTCGTGAAGCATGTAAAAACTGCTTGTCTGCGTCAAAATAATGGTTAATATGCAGTTTGCATTTTCTTATGAGAAAATGATCCAAACCTGAATGTAATAGTGTAAATCGACTTACCCTCATGAAATAAAGCAATTTTGCCTATAAAGACTCATTTGCACCTAATTGTCATAAAGCATGTAAAAACTGCTTGTATGCGTTAAAACGATAGTAAATATGCAGTTTGCATTTTCTTATGAGAGAATGATCTAAACCTGAATGTTATAGTTTAAGTAAACTTACCTTTGTAAAATAAAGCAATTTTGCCTATTAGGACTCATTTGCCCCTAATTGTCATAAAGCATGTAAAAACTGCTTGTATGCGTTAAAACAGTGGTTAATATGCAGTTTGCATTTTCTTATGAGATAATGATCGAAACCTGAATATTATAGTGTAAATAGACTTACCTTTGTTAAATAAAGCAATTTTGCCTATAAGGACTCATTTGCACGCAATTGTCGTGAAGCATGTAAAAACTGCTTGTCTGCGTTAAAATAATGGTTAATATGCAGTTTGCATTTTCTTATGAGAGAATGATCCAAATCTAAATGTTATAGTGTAAATAGACTTACCTTCAAGAAATAAAGCAATTTTGCCTATAGGGACTCATTTGCCCCTAATTGTCATAAAGCATGTAAAAACTGCTTGTCAGCGTTAAAATAATGGTTAATATGCAGTTTGCATTTTCTTATGAGAGAATGATGCAAACCTGAATGTTATAGTGTACATAGACTTACCTTCATGAAATAAAGCAATTTTGCTTATAAGGACTCATTTGCCCCTAATTGTCATAAAGCATGTAAAAACTGCTTGTATGCGTTAAAATAATGTATAATATGCAGTTTGCATTTTCTTATGAGAGAATGATCCAAACCTGAATGTTATAGTGTAAATTAACTTACCCTCATGAAATAAAGCAATTTTGCCTATAAAGACTCATTTGCACCTAATTGTCATAAAGCATGTAAAAACTGCTTGTATGCGTTAAAATGATAGTAAATATGCAGTTTGCATTTTCTTATGAGAGAATGATCCAAACCTGAATGTTATAGTGTAAATAGTCTTACCCTCTTGAAATAAAGCAATTTTGCCTATAAGGAGTCATTTGCACCTAATTGTCATAAAGCTTGTAAAAACTGCTTGTATGCGTTAAAATAATAGTTAATATGCAGTTTGCATTTTCTTATGAGAGAATGATCTAAACCTGAATGTTATAGTTTAAGTAAACTTACCTTTGTAAAATAAAGCAATTTTGCCTAAATAGACTCATTTTCCCCTAATTGTCATAAAGCATGTAAAAACTGCTTGTCTGCGTTAAAATAATGGTTAATATGCAGTTTGCATTTTCTTATGAGAAAATGATCCAAACCTGAATGTTATAGTGAAAGTAGACTAACCTTTGTGAAATAAAACAATTTTGCCTTTAGGGACTTATTTCCACCTAATTGTTGTAAAACATGTGAAAACTGCTTGTCTGCGTGAAAATGATAGTAAATATGCAGTTTGCATTTTCTTATGTGAGAATGATCCAAAACTGAATGTTATAGTGTAAATAGACTTACCCTCTTGAAATAAAGCACTTTTGCCTATAAGGACTCATTTGCACCTAATTGTCGTAAAGCATGTAAAAACTGCTTGTCTGCGTTTTAATAATGGTTAATATGCAGTTTGCATTTTCTTATGAGAGAATGATCCAAACCTGAATGTTTTAGTGTAAATAGACTTACCCTCATGAAATAAAGCAATTTTGCCTATAAAGACTCATTTGCACCTAATTGTCGTAAAGCATGTAAAAACTGCTTGTATGCGTTAAAATAATGGTTAATATGCAGTTTGCATTTTCTTATGAGAGAATGATCCAAACCTGAATGTTATAGTGTAAATAGACTTACCTTCATGAAATAATGCAATTTTTGCCTATAAGGACTCATTTGCCCCTAATTGTCATAAAACATGTAAAAACTGCTTGTATGCGTTAAAATAATGGTTAATATGCAGATTGCATTTTCTTATGAGAGAATGATCCAAACCTTAATGTGATAGAGTAAATAGACTTACCGTTGTAAAATAAAGCAATTTTGCCTATAGGGACTCATTTGCACGCAATTGTCGTGAAGCATGTAAAAACTGCTTGTCTGCGTTAAAATAATGGTTAATATGCAGTTTGCATTTTCTTATGAGAAAATGATCCAAACCTGAATGTTATAGTGAAAGTAGACTAACCTTTGTGAAATAAAACAATTTTGCCTTTAGGGACTTATTTCCACCTAATTGTTGTAAAACATGTGAAAACTGCTTGTCTGCGTGAAAATGATAGTAAATATGCAGTTTGCATTTTCTTATGAGAGAATGATCCAAAACTGAATGTTATAGTGTAAATAGACTTACCCTCTTGAAATAAAGCACTTTTGCCTATAAGGACTCATTTGCACCTAATTGTCGTAAAGCAATTAAAAACTGCTTGTCTGCGTTTAAATAATAGTTAATATGCAGTTTGCATTTTCTTATGAGAGAATGATCCAAACCTGAATGCTATAGTGTAAATAGACTTACCTTCATGAAATAATGCAATTTTGCCTATAAGGACTCATTTGCCCCTAATTGTCATAAAACATGTAAAAACTGCTTGTATGCGTTAAAATAATGGTTAATATGCAGATTGTATTTTCTTATGAGAGAATGATCCAAACCTTAATGTAATAGAGTAAATAGACTTACCGTTGTAAAATAAAGCAATTTTGCCTATAGGGACTCATTTGCACGCAATTGTCGTGAAGCATGTAAAAACTGCTTGTCTGCGTTAAAATAATGGTTAATATGCAGTTTGCATTTTTTTATGAGAGAATGATCCAAACCTGAATGTTATAGTGAAAGTAGACTTACCTTTGTGAAATAAAACAATTTTGCCTTTAAGGACTTATTTCCACCTAATTGTCGTAAAACATGTGAAAACTGCTTGTCTGCGTGAAAATGATAGTAAATATGCAGTTTGCATTTTCTTATGAGAGAATGATCCAAACCTGAATGTTATAGTGTAAATAAACTTACCCTCATGAAATAAAGCACTTTTGCCTATAAGGACTCATTTGCAGCTAATTGTCGTAAAGCATGTAAAAACTGCTTGTCAGCGTTAAAATAATGGTTAATATGCAGTTTGCATTTTCTTATGAGAGAATGATCCAAACCTGAATGTTATAGTGAAAATAGACTAACCTTTGTAAAATAACGCAATTTTGCCTATAAGGACTCATTTGCACGCAATTGTCGTGAAGCATGTAAAAACTGCTTGTCTGCGTGAAAATGATAGTAAATATGCAGTTTGCAGTTTCTTATGAGAGAATGATCCAAACCTGAATGTTATAGTGTAAATAGACTAACCATTGTAAAATAAAGCAATTTTGCCTATAAGGACTCATTTGCACGCAATTGTCGTGAATCATGTAAAAACTGCTTGTCTGCGTTAAAATAATGGTTAATATGCAGTTTGCATTTTCTTATGAGAGAATGATCCAAACCTGAATGTTATAGTGTAAATAGACTTACCCTCATGAAATAAAGCACTTTTGCCTATAAGGACTCATTTGCACCTAATTGTCGTAAAGCATGTAAAAACTGCTTGTCAGCGTTAAAATAATAGTTAATATGCAGTTTGCATTTTCTTATGAGAGAATGATCCAAACCTGAATGTTATAGTGAAAATAGACTTACCTTTGTAAAATAAAGCAATTTTGCCTATATAGACTCATTTGCCCCTAATTGTCATAAAGCATGTAAAAACTGCTTGTATGCGACAAAATAATGGTTAATATGCAGTTTTCTTTTTCTTATGAGAGAATGATCCAAACCTGAATGTTATAGTGTAAATAGACTTACCTTTGTAAAATAAAGCAATTTTGCCTATAAGGACTCATTTGCACGCAATTGTCGTGAAGCAATAAAAACTGCTTGTCTGCGTGAAAATGATAGTAAATATGCAGTTTGCATTTTCTTATAAGAGAATGATCCAAACCTGAATGTTATAGTGTAAATAGACTTACCCTCATGAAATAAAGCAATTTTGCTTATAAAGACTCATTTGCACCTATTTGTCGTAAAGCATGTAAAAACTGCTTGTCTGCGTTTAAATAATGGTTAATATGCAGTTGCATTTTCTTATGAGAGAATGATCCAAACCTGAATGTTATAGTGTAAATAGACTTACCCTCATGAAATAAAGCAATTTTGCCTATAAGGACTCATTTGCACGCAATTGTCGTGAATCATGTAAAAACTGCTTGTCTGCGTTAAAATAATGGTTAATATGCAGTTTGCATTTTCTTATGAGAGAATGATCCAAACCTAAATGTTATAGTGTAAATAGACTTACCTTCAAGAAATAAAGCAATTTTGCCTATAGGGACTCATTTGCCTCTAATTGTCATAAAGCATGTAAAAACTGCTTGTCAGCGTTAGAATAATGGTTAATATGCAGTTTGCATTTTCTTATGAGAGAATGATCCAAACCTGAATGTTATAGTGTAAATAGACTAACCCTCATGAAATAAAGCACTTTTGCCTATAAGGACTCATTTGCACCTAATTGTCGTAAAGCATGTAAAAACTGCTTGTCAGCGTTAAAATAATGGTTAATATGCAGTTTGCATTTTCTTATGAGAGAATGATCCAAACCTGAATGTTATAGTGAAAATAGACTTACCCTCATGAAATAAAGCACTTTTGCCTATAAGGACTCATTTGCCCCTTATTGTCATAAAGCATGTAAAAACTGCTTGTCTGCGTTAAAATAATGGTTAATATGCAGTTTGCATTTTCTTCTGAGAGAATGATCCAAACCTAAATGTTATAGTGTAGATAGATTTACCTTCATGAAATAAAGCAATTTTGCCTATAGGGACTCATTTGCCCCTAGTTATCATAAAGCATGTAAAAACTGCTTGTCAGCGTTAAAATAAAGGTTAATATGCAGTTTGCATTTTCTTATGAGAGAATGATCCAAACCTGAATGTTATAGTGTAAATAGACTTACCTTCATGAAATAAAGCAATTTTGCCTATAAGGACTCATTTGCCCCTAATTGTCATAAAGCATGTAAAAACTGCTTGTATGCGTTAAAATAATGTATAATATGCAGTTTGCATTTTCTTATGAGAGAATGATCCAAACCTGAATGTTATAGTGAAAATAGACTTACCTTTGTAAAATAAAGCAATTTTGCCTATAAGGACTCATTTGCACGCAATTGTCGTGAAGCATGTAAAAACTGCTTGTCTGCGTTAAAATAATGGTTAATATGCAGTTTGCATTTTCTTATGAGAGAATGATCCAAACCTAAATGTTATAGTGTAAATAGACTTACCCTCATGAAATAAAGCAATTTTGCCTATAAAGACTCATTTGCACCTAATTGTCATTGAGCATGTAAAAACTGCTTGTATGCGTTAAAATGATAGTAAATATGCGGTTTGCATTTTCTTATGAGAGAATGATCCAAACCTGAATGTTATAGTGTAAATAGTCTTACCCTCTTGTAATAAAGCAATTTTGCCTATAAGGAGTCATTTGCACCTAATTGTCATAAAGCTTGTAAAAACTGCTTGTATGCGTTAAAATAATAGTTAATATGCAGTTTGCATTTTCTTAGGAGAGAATGATCTAAACCTGAATGTTGTAGTTTAAGTAAACTAACCTTTGTAAAATAAAGCAATTTTGCCTATATAGACTCATTTGCCCCTAATTGTCATAAAGCATGTAAAAACTGCATGTATGCGTTAAAATAATGGTTAATATGCAGTTTGCATTTTCTTATGAGAGAATGATCCAAACCAGAATGTTTTAGTGTAAATAGACTTACCTTTGTAAAATAGAGCAATTTTGCCTATAAGGACTCATTTGCACGCAATTGTCGTGAAGCATGTAAAAACTGCTTGTCTGCGTGAAAATGATAGTAAATATGCAGTTTGCATTTTCTTATGAGAGAATGATCCAAACCTGAATGTTATAGTGTAAATAGACTTACCCTCATGAAATAAAGCAATTTTGCCTATAAAGACTCATTTGCACCTAATTGTCGTAAAGCATGTAAAAACTGCTTGTCTGCGTTTAAATAATGGTTAATATGCAGTTTGCATTTTCTTATGAGATCCAAACCTGAATGTTATAGTGTAAATAGACTTACCCTCATGAAATAAAGCAATTTTGCCTATAAAGACTCATTTGTACCTAATTGTCGTAAAGTATGTTAAAACTGCTTGTATGCGTTAAAATAATGGTTAATATGCAGTTTGCATTTTCTTATGAGAGAATGATCCAAACCTGAATGTTATAGTGTTAATAGACTTACCTTCATGAAATAAAGCAATTTTGCCTATAAGGACTCATTTGCCCCTAATTGTCATAAAGCATGTAAAAACTGCTTGTCTGCGTTAAAATAATGGTTAATATGCAGTTTGCATTTTCTTATGAGAAAATGATCCAAACCTGAATGTTATAGTGAAAGTAGACTAACCTTTGTGAAATAAAACAATTTTGCCTTTAGGGACTTATTTCCACTTAATTGTCGTAAAACATGTGAAAACTGCTTGTCTGCGTGAAAATGATAGTAAATATGCAGTTTGCATTTTCTTATGAGAGAATGATCCAAAACTGAATGTTATAGTGTAAATAGACTAACCCTCATGAAATAAAGCACTTTTGCCTATAAGGACTCATTTGCACTTAATTGTCGTAAAGCATGTAAAAACTGCTTGTCAGCGTTAAAATAATTGTTAATATGCAGTTTGCATTTTCTTATGAGAGAATGATCCAAACCTGAATGTTATAGTGTAAATAGACTTACCATCATGAAATAAAGCAATTTTGCCCGTAAGGACTCATTTGCACCTAATTGTCATAAAGCTTGTAAAAACTGCTTGTATGCGTTAATGATTAGTTAATATGCAGTTTGCATTTTCTTATAAGAGAATGATCTAAACCTGAATGTTATAGTTTAAAAAAACTTACCTTTGTAAAATAAAGCAATTTTGCCTGTATAGACATATTTGCCCCTAATTGTCATTAAGCATGTAAAAACTGCTTGTATGCGTGAAAATAATGGTTAATATGCAGTTTGCATTTTCTTATGAGAGAATGATCCAAACCTGAATGTTATAGTGTAAATAGACTTACCTTTGTAAAATAAAGCAATTTTGCCTATAAGGACTCATTTGCACGAAATTGTCGTGAAGCATGTAAAAACTGCTTGTCTGCGTGAAAATGATAGTAAATATGCAGTTTGCATTTTATTATGAGAGAATGATCCAAACCTGAATATTATAGTGTAAATAGACTTACCCTCATGAAATAAAGCAATTTTGCTTATAAAGACTCATTTGCACCTAATGGTCGTAAAGCATGTAAAAACTGCTTGTCTGCGTTTAAATAATGGTTAATATGCAGTTTGCATTTTCTTATGAGAGAATGATCCAAACCTGAATGTTATAGTGTAAATAGACTTACCCTCATGATATAAAGCAATTTTGCCTATAAAGACTCATTTGCACCTAATTGTCGTAAAGTATGTAAAAACTGCTTGTATGCGTTAAAATAATGGTTAATATGCAGTTTGCATTTTCTTATGAGAGAATGATCCAAACCTGCATGTTATAGTGTAAATAGACTTACCTTCATGAAATAAAGCAATTTTGCCTATAAGGACTCATTTGCCCCTAATTGTCATAAAGCATGTAAAAACTGCTTATCAGCGTTAAAATAATGGTTAATATGCAGTTTGCATTTTCTTATGAGAGAATGATCCAAACCTGAATGTTATAGTGTAAATAGACTTATCTTCATTAAATAAAGCAATTTTGCCTATAAGGACTCATTTGTCCCTAATTGTCATAACGCATGTAAAAACTGCTTGTATGCTTTAAAATAATGTATAATATGCAGTTTGCATTTTCTTATGAAAGAATGATCCAAACCTGAATGTTATAGTGAAAATAGACTTACCTTTGTAAAATAAAGCAATTTTGCCTATAAGGACTCATTTGCACGCAATTGTCGTGAAGCATGTAAAAACTGCTTGTCTGCGTTAAAATAATGGTTAATATACAGTTTGCATTTTCTTATGAGAGAATGATCCAAACCTGAATGTTATAGTGTAAATAGACTTACCCTCAGGAAATATAGCAATTTTGCCTATAAAGACTCATTTGCACCTAATTGTCATAAAGCATGTAAAAACTGCTTGTATGTGTTAAAATGATAGTAAATATGCAGTTTGCATTTTCTTATGAAAGAATGATCCAAACCTGAATGGTATAGTGTAAATAGTCTTACCCTCTTGAAATAAAGCAATTTTGCCTATAAGGAGTCATTTGCACCTAATTGTCATAAAGCTTGTAAAAACTGCTTGTATGCGTTAAAATAATAGTTAATATGCAGTTTGCATTTTCTTATGAGAGAATGATCTAAACCTGAATGTTATAGTTTAAGTAAACTTACCTTTGTAAAATAAAGCAATTTTGCCTATATAGACTCATTTGCCCCTAATTGTCATAAAGCATGTAAAAACTGCTTGTCTGCGTTTAAATAATGGTTAATATATAGTTTGCATTTTCTTATGAGAGAATGATCCAAACCTGAATGGTATAGTCTAAATAGACTTACCCTCATGAAATAAAGCAATTTTGCCTATAAAGACTCATTTGCCCCTAATTGTCATAAAGCATGTAAAAACTGCTTGTATGCGTTAAAATAATGTATAATATGCAGTTTAAATTTTCTTATGAGAGAAGGATCCAAACCTGAATGTTATAGTGAAAATAGACTTACCTTTGTAAAATAAAGCAATTTTGCCTATAAGGACTCATTTGCACGCAATTGTCGTGAAGCATGTAAAAACTGCTTGTCTGTGTTAAAATAATGGTTAATATGCAGTTTGCATTTTCTTATGAGAGAATGATCCAAACCTGAATGTTATAGTGTAAATAGACTTACCCTCATGAAATAAAGCAATTTTGCCTATAAAGACTCATTTGCACCTAATTGTCATAAAGCATGTAAAAACTGCTTGTATGCGTTAAAATGATAGTAAATATGCAGTTTGCATTTTCTTATGAGAGAATGATCCAAACCTGAATGTTATAGTGTAAATAGTCTTACCCTCTTGTAATAAAGCAATTTTGCCTATAAGGAGTCATTTGCACCTAATTGTCATAAAGCTTGTAAAAACTGCTTGTATGCGTTAAAATAATAGTTAATATGCAGTTTGCATTTTCTTAGGAGAGAATGATCTAAACCTGAATGTTATAGTTTAAGTAAACTAACCTTTGTAAAATAAAGCAATTTTGCCTATATAGACTCATTTGCCCCTAATTGTCATAAAGCATGTAAAAACTGCATGTATGCGTTAAAATAATGGTTAATATGCAGTTTGCATTTTCTTATGAGAGAATGATCCAAACCAGAATGTTATAGTGTAAAAAGACTTACCTTTGTAAAATAAAGCAATTTTGCCTATAAGGACTCATTTGCACGCAATTGTCGTGAAGCATGTAAAAACTGCTTGTCTGCGTGAAAATGATAGTAAATATGCAGTTTGCATTTTCTTATGAGAGAATGATCCAAACCTGAATGTTATAGTGTAAATAGACTTACCCTAATGAAATAAAGCAATTTTGCCTATAAAGACTCATTTGCACCTAATTGTCGTAAAGCATGTAAAAACTGCTTGTCTGCGTTTAAATAATGGTTAATATGCAGTTTGCATTTTCTTATGAGATCCAAACCTGAATGTTATAGTGTAAATAGACTTACCCTCATGAAATAAAGCAATTTTGCCTATAAAGACTCATTTGTACCTAATTGTCGTAAAGTATGTTAAAACTGCTTGTATGCGTTAAAATAATGGTTAATATGCAGTTTGCATTTTCTTATGAGAGAATGATCCAAACCTGAATGTTATAGTGTAAATAGACTTACCTTCATGAAATAAAGCAATTTTGCCTATAAGGACTCATTTGCCCCTAATTGTCATAAAGCATGTAAAAACTGCTTGTCTGCGTTAAAATAATGGTTAATATGCAGTTTGCATTTTCTTATGAGAAAATGATCCAAACCTGAATGGTATAGTGAAAGTAGACTAACCTTTGTGAAATAAAACAATTTTGCCTTTAGGGACTTATTTCCACTTAATTGTCGTAAAACATGTGAAAACTGCTTGTCTGCGTGAAAATGATAGTAAATATGCAGTTTGCATTTTCTTATGAGAGAATGATCCAAGACTGAATGTTATAGTGTAAATAGACTAACCCTCATGAAATAAAGCACTTTTGCCTATAAGGACTCATTTGCACTTAATTGTCGTAAAGCATGTAAAAACTGCTTGTCAGCGTTAAAATAATTGTTAATATGCAGTTTGCATTTTCTTATGAGAGAATGATCCAAACCTGAATGTTATAGTGTAAATAGATTTACCTTCATGAAATAAAGCAATTTTGCCTATAAAGACTCATTCGCACCTAATTGTCATAAAGCATGTAAAAACTGCTTGTATGCGTTAAAATGATAGTAAATATGCAGTTTATATTTTCCAATGAGAGAATGATCCAAACCTGAATGTTATAGTGTAAATAGACTTACCATCATGAAATAAAGCAATTTTGCCCGTAAGGACTCATTTGCACCTAATTGTCATAAAGCTTGTAAAAACTGCTTGTATGCGTTAAATATTAGTTAATATGCAGTTTGCATTTTCTTATAAGAGAATGATCTAAACCTGAATGTTATAGTTTAAAAAAACTTACCTTGTAAAATAAAGCAATTTTGCCTATATAGACATATTTGCCCCTAATTGTCATTAAGCATGTAAAAACTGCTTGTATGCGTTAAAATAATGGTTAATATGCAGTTTGCATTTTCTTATGAGAGAATGATCCAAACCTGAATGTTATAGTGTAAATAGACTTACCTTTGTAAAATAAAGCAATTTTGCCTATAAGGACTCATTTGCACAAAATTGTCGTGAAGCATGTAAAAACTGCTTGTCTGCGTGAAAATGATAGTAAAAATGCAGTTTGCATTTTATTATGAGAGAATGATCCAAACCTGAATATTATAGTGTAAATAGACTTACCCTCATGAAATAAAGCAATTTTGCTTATAAAGACTCATTTGCACCTAATGGTCGTAAAGCATGTAAAAACTGCTTGTCTGCGTTTAAATAATGGTTAATATGCAGTTTGCATTTTCTTATGAGAGAATGATCCAAACCTGAATGTTATAGTGTAAATAGACTTACCCTCATGATATAAAGCAATTTTGCCTATAAAGACTCATTTGCACCTAATTGTCGTAAAGTATGTAAAAACTGCTTGTATGCGTTAAAATAATGGTTAATATGCAGTTTGCATTTTCTTATGAGAGAATGATCCAAACCTGCATGTTATAGTGTAAATAGACTTACATCATGAAATAAAGCAATTTTGCCTATAAGGACTCATTTGCCCCTAATTGTCATAAAGCATGTAAAAACTGCTTATCAGCGTTAAAATAATGGTTAATATGCAGTTTGCATTTTCTTATGAGAGAATGATCCAAACCTGAATGTTATAGTGTAAATAGACTTACCTTCATTAAATAAAGCAATTTTGCCTATAAGGACTCATTTGTCCCTAATTGTCATAACGCATGTAAAAACTGCTTGTATGCTTTAAAATAATGTATAATATGCAGTTTGCATTTTCTTATGAAAGAATGATCCAAACCTGAATGTTATAGTGAAAATAGACTTACCTTTGTAAAATAAAGCAATTTTGCCTATAAGGACTCATTTGCACGCAATTGTCGTGAAGCATGTAAAAACTGCTTGTCTGCGTTAAAATAATGGTTAATATACAGTTTGCATTTTCTTATGAGAGAATGATCCAAACCTGAATGTTATAGTGTAAATAGACTTACCCTCATGAAATAAAGCAATTTTGCCTATAAAGACTCATTTGCACCTAATTGTCATAAAGCATGTAAAAATTGCTTGTATGCGTTAAAATGATAGTAAATATGCAGTTTGCATTTTCTTATGAAAGAATGATATAAACCTGAATGGTATAGTGTAAATAATCTTACCCTCTTGAAATAAAGCAATTTTGCCTATAAGGAGTCATTTGCACCTAATTGTCATAAAGCTTGTAAAAACTGCTTGTATGCGTTAAAATAATAGTTAATATGCAGTTTGCATTTTCTTATGAGAGAATGATCTAAACCTGAATGTTATAGTTTAAGTAAACTTACCTTTGTAAAATAAAGCAATTTTGCCTATATAGACTCATTTGCCCCTAATTGTATAAAGCATGTAAAAACTGCTTGTATGCGTTAAAATAATGGTTAATATGCAGTTTGCATTTTCTTATGAGAGAATGATCCAAACCTGAATGTTATAGTGTAAATAGACTTACCTTTGTAAAATAAAGCAATTTTGCCTATAAGGACTCATTTGCACGCAATTGTCGTGAAGCATGTATAAACTGCTTGTCTGCGTTTAAATAATGGTTAATATATAGTTTGCATTTTCTTATGAGAGAATGATCCAAACCTGAATGGTATAGTCTAAATAGACTTACCCTCATGAAATAAAGCAATTTTGCCTATAAAGACTCATTTGCACCTTATTGTCGTAAAGTATGTAAAAACTGCTTGTATGCGTTAAAATAATGGTTAATATGCAGTTGCATTTTCTTATGAGAGAATGATCCAAACCTGAATGTTATAGTGTAAATAGACTTACCTTCATGAAATAAAGCAATTTTGCCTATAAGGACTCATTTGCCCCTAATTGTCATAAAGCATGTAAAAACTGCTTGTCTGCGTTAAAATAATGGTTAATATGCAGTTTGCATTTTCTTATGAGAAAATGATCCAAACCTGAATGTTATAGTGAAAGTAGACTAACCTTTGTGAAATAAAACAATTTTGCCTTTAGGGACTTATTTCCACCTAATTGTCGTAAAACATGTGAAAACTGCTTGTCTGCGTGAAAATGATAGTAAATATGCAGTTTGCATTTTCTTATGAGAGAATGATCCAAAACTGAATGTTATAGTGTAAATAGACTTACCCTCATGAAATAAAGCACTTTTGCCTATAAGGACTCATTTGCACCTAATTGTCGTAAAGCATGTAAAAACTGCTTGTCAGCGTTAAAACAATTGTTAATATGCAGTTTGCATTTTCTTATGAGAGAATGATCCAAACCTGAATGTTATAGTGTAAATAGATTTACCTTCATGAAATAAAGCAATTTTGCCTATAAAGACTCATTTGCACCTAATTGTCATAAAGCATGTAAAAACTGCTTGTATGCGTTAAAATGATAGTAAATATGCAGTTTATATTTTCTTATGAGAGAATGATCCAAACCTGAATGTTATAGTGTAAATAGACTTACCTTTGTAAAATAAAGCAATTTTGCCGATAAAGACTCATTTGCACCTAATTGTCGTAAAGCATGTAAAAACTGCTTGTCTGCGTTTAAATAATGGTTAATATGCAGTTTGCATTTTCTTATGAGAGAATGATCCAAACCTGAATGTTATAGTGTAAATAGTCTTACCCTCTTGAAATAAAGCAATTTTGCCTATAAGGAGTCATTTGCACCTAATTGTCATAAAGCTTGTAAAAACTGCTTGTATGCGTTAAAAAAATAGTTAATATGCAGTTTGCATTTTCTTATGAGAGAATGATCTAAACCTGAATGTTATAGTTTAAGTAAACTTACCTTTGTAAAATGAAGCAATTTTGCCTATATAGACTCATTTGCCCCTAATTGTCATAAAGCATGTAAAAACTGCTTGTATGCGTTAAAATAATGCTTAATATGCAGTTTGCATTTTCTTATGAGAGAATGATCCAAACCTGAATGTTATAGTGTAAATAGACTTACCTTTGTAAAATAAAGCAATTTTGCCTATAAGGACTCATTTGCACGCAATTGTCGTGAAGCATGTAAAAACTGCTTGTTTGCGTGAAAATGATAGTAAATATGCAGTTTGCATTTTCATATGAGAGAATGATCCAAACCTGAATGTTATAGTGTAAATAGACTTACCCTTATGAAATAAAGCAATTTTGCCTATAAAGACTCATTTGCACCTAATTGTCGTAAAGCATGTAAAAACTGCTTGTATGCGTTAAAATAATAGTTAATATGCAGATTGCATTTTCTTATGAGAGAATGATCCAAACCTTAATGTTATAGTGTAAATAGACTTACCGTTGTAAAATAAAGCAATTTTGCCTACAAGGACTCATTTGCACGCAATTGTCGTGAAGCATGTAAAAACTGCTTGTTTGCGTTAAAATAATGGTTAATATGCAGTTTGCATTTTCTTATGAGAAAATGATCCAAACCTGAATGTTATAGTGAAAGTAGTTAACC